>JAUMJL010001402.1:0-358796 GCA_033558185.1 Dromococcyx pavoninus | reverse complement strand
CTGTCACTGGCTATCGCAGGTGCAAGTTTAGATTCCATATGAGAATTCTGAACACAGTAATAATAGAAGGCAAGGTGAGAGGAGAGCAGAACGGTTGTGACTTGTTCTTGTTATCACCCTGAAGGGTTTTTCAGGGCAAATACTCTCGAGACAGTTCTCATTAAACCACAAACTTGTCAATTTAGCCTAAAAAAGATATATGTATTTTGAAGTAATTGCTTAAAAACAGGGAGATATTTGAAAAGCTCATTTAACCCTTTCACAGCACTTGAGTCCACTTGAAATTATATGAAAGATAAATACAAAGATAAATGCATAAATGGCCAGAGTTGCTATGGAAATGTAAGAGGATAGAAATTGAAAGTCAACAGAGGACTAAGTTACTGTTCAATTTTAAAAATACTCTTTCTATACAGAAATGGAACATTTCTCAAATCTCTGTTGGCCTGTATTATGCAAAATGGGAAGTGGTTTTGTGGCTGGGTACATCTATTTAAGTCTGCATGCTCAATCTGCAAAGTGTATGCTCAATGGTTCATACTAAGCAGGACCTTTTTCTCAGGTTAATGCTGATCTCCATCAGTGCTCCAGAGCCCTGGTGATAAATGTCAGCCATGAAAAGTACAGGTGTGTGGATCAAACTCCATGGGATATAATGACAAATAATTTGTAGGGATTTCAGGTCAGGTTTGTTTATTTTTTAACCCATTTTCCCAAGGAAACAGGGCTTACCTAACCAGGCTGGTTGGCCCACAGGCATTGTGCAATAGCTTTCTAAAGCTGTTGGCCTGCACCCAGATTTGATGGAAGAAGAGGAATGAAGTTCTAACAAGCTTTATAAGGGAGGATATCCTCAAATTAGCACTTCTTCCCATCACCCTTCCACTTTCCATCCCACTCCCAGGATGCCATATGAGCCATATCAGACAGCAGAGAACCCACATGGGAGATGACCATAGGAAACCAAGCTTCGTATGTTCCACTGCTTGCAAAGCAACTTGTTTTATTAAGATAAATGTAATACATTTCTCTGGTTCCATTCAGAGAGGGAGAGAAAATTATGTTTCAACAGTGTAAAACTCCATCCATGAGCAGCATATCAAGTGGAAAGTGGGGCTTTGCTTCAAACCATCTGCATTTATTCTCCCTCTCCATTGCCAGATGCTACTGGTAGATTTATTTACCTACAAAATGCCCAGTGCTGTTTTGGCATTGGCAGCCAGAATTCACAGCTCATCGTGTCCCACATCCCAAGGGCACCACTCTTGTAGCTCCTTCATCTTCTCTGCCCATTTGCAGCAGCTTTCCTCAGCTTTTATTCTCCAGTGCCCAGAAGCTGCAGGTAACCAACCCAACACACAGCCCTGAATGGGAGAGCAGAGCATCCCTGGGACATGTTCCTGCCCATGTTTCCTATGAGATGGATCCCTGAGCCCCTCTCATGTACTCAAATCACACGACTCTCACACAGCAAGTTTCCAGCAGCTGGAGGCATCTCACTGACTCAGGTACAACGAGCCTAAAAAACTATTAGCAGACACAGAAGATACGAAGAGCTGGCACAAGCTTCAGACTTGGCAAAACAATTCTGCCACTTCCTTTCCCCCCCAAAGTCTGGCTCCATCCTCTTCTGCAAGGGGTTTTGAAAGAAATCCACAGCACCAGCAGGATTCTCACCAGCCCCATCTCCCAAGCCCGTAGAGAAAGGCCTTTAAAAATAGTTACATGCTGCTGGGTGGGATTTTCTTTGGGAGGTGCTGAGCAATGTAGAGCAAGATGAGATTCTAATCATAGCTCCTTCGCAGAGGGAAGGGTTCAGAGTTCAGCTGTGTGGCAGCAGCCTCATTTTCACAGCAATATCGTTACACTCGCTGGGTGTCAGGGGGACACACATTGCTGTCATTTCTCTGAGCTGTGTTTGGATATCAGATGCAAAGAGCAGCAGTGAAGCACACAGCTATCACCACTCTGTCTCACTGAGGCAGAGGACAACAGCCCATTTGGTGACCTGGTGCATCTCCTTTGAACTCAGCTCTGACAGTGGCCGGAGCTCTCTGTGAGGAGAAGGTCCCTGGGTTGGTGGGTGCTCTCTCCTAGTGCTAAAGGAGTGGGGAGAGAGGGTTCTCCATCCAAACAGGGGCTGCCAAAGAAACAAGAGCTCCAGGCTGCACATCCCCAACATGCACATCATCATGTGTCATATGGTGACATGGCTCTGAGCTCACTGATGAGCACTGTCTCTTCCTCACCACACCCTCATGTTGCCTCATCAAAAATCCCCCACACTGTAAGGCAAATGGTTTTCCCCAAAATAAGTCAAACCCACAGCAATTTGCCACCACCCTGCTCGAGGTGTATGACCTGCTTGGCACTTTAGTACTCATTCTCTCTAGCTGGCTGTCTCACTGGGGTGCCAGCAGACATCCCTGCTGAGAGGGCTGTGCACCTTCTGCCAGATCCCTTCACAAAAGAGCTGCCACTCCCCAGGAGGAGCAGGTCCCTGCTGGAGCCTCAGCATCTGGATCTCTTCAATGGAGCAGCCTGGAAGCCTCAAGACGTGGGGGGGATTTCTGACAAGGTCTCCCAACCCAGCCCAGTAAACATGCCCACCATCTGCTGGAGTTCACATGACTGAAATACATGTGGGAATTGCATCACCACCGCATAGCACAGGCAATAGCACCTTCTTCTTTTATTTTCCTCTTTATTTGGCACCATCTCTGCTGAGCTATGCCCACTGGCTTCTGCCAGCTCATACGTTAGGGCTGCAGTAGCACTGCAACAGTGTTGTCTTCCCCATTTCTCCATCAATGTGTTTTCAGAAGTTTAAGTCTAGTCACTTGCAATGTCCTAGAGGGGTATAAAGCATCACCAACTTATTTATAATTAAAGAATGTTTTCTAAATGGAGCTCCAAGCCAAAACAGCACTCCAAGGAACCTCATTGCCATGAACAAATCCTTGGAAAGCTCAAGAAGGGATGCACTTTGGCCCAGCATTCACCTCCTTTGTTTCTTTTGCCTGTTGTTCCTCCCTCTCCAACACACAGTTTCTCCCTGTGCCCCAGATTTTATGAGGGTGTTTCACTTTTAGCCTGTTGCAGCAATATTAAAGTAACTAGTCTCTCTTTTGCCTTAAGGACATGGTATCAGCTGGAATCAGCCTGGGTACAGTCAATCCAAAAGCTTGGCATGACTTAGGGAAGGATGTGAGCTCTTTGGGATGCTTGGACCCACTCCAGGTCAGTCCTGAGCTAGTTAGTGGGGTACTCAGCCTGGAGCATGTCTCCAGCCAGCACCTGCCCTGGGTTCCTCACAAATCTGTCCAGGTTCATACGTGCCTGCTTGGTACAGGATCCCATAGAAAAGGCCAATAAAAACATGATGAGAGAGGTGTCAATCATTGCCTGGACTGGAGCAGCCACCACCTCATCCTTGAGGGGAACTTTTCAGAAACAGAGATTACTGCTGCATAACTGCACCTTCATGTGACTTACACCTTACCCAGAGCCAGAAAACCAGAGATGACAGCAAAGTCACACCAGCGTGACCACATTGCTGTGACATCCCCTCAAATACAACCTTCCACATACACAGATGTTTCCCCAGACGCATGACAGGGCTGGCAAACCCTATCTCAGAACTACCTGGTGTTACCAGCAGCAAAACCCCCTTTGCAGTCCCATATGCATTCACTTCATGCTTTTAATCCTGACAGCCCTAGTAAATTCTTCCTGAAAAGAAAAGAAACCCCTTGTTTCCCCTCCCCCTGAGCTACCTCTACTTGTTAAATGTCATTAAAATCGGGATCCACATCAACATCAGTCAGCACTGAAGGTTGAAACCACCTTGACTGTAATCCTGCTGTGACACTGGATGGGAAAAAAAAGGGGGGAAACACCAGATACTTCCTTCCACTTCTCTGTCAGCTCCACTTTGCATCAAAATCTCCTTTGTATGTCACACAGTTATTAAAGTTGTGGATTGTGGCTCGGCGTGTGCGCGTGAATGTGTGTGTGAGAGTCTGTGCCTGTGGCTTGGAAACTGGGTCACCCAAGGAGTGCTCCGTGAAAACTCTGCCCTGACAAATCCAGGCTGGCAAGACTCAAAGAGACCCCTTACAATGTTTTTCTGCCTCTCGTCATGCTTTGAAAGGAGCAAATAACACTACTTTCTCCTGTATTTTTTATATCTTTTATCCAGCAGCTTCCTGAGGTAAATAACCTCCGGCAGGCAAATCTGAGGGGATGCTCCTATCTTGCTTGCTGTCTGCTCACACTGAAATCATGATATACTTTGTTTTCATGAGGCTCTTATAAAACCTTTCCCTTTTTTCCAAGAGGATCAGCTATCAAGGAGGGCAAGCAACTCCCCAGATTTGTCTCAGGCTCCAGTGCCAACATCTTGTTGTCCTTCACTCTCCCTCACAGCCCCAGGGATGCTGGGAGAGCACCTCATGGCACGTGCCCAGCACACAGGGAACCTCCGTGGGCATCTCCATTAGCATGTAGGCATCCTTTTCTTTCCATCAGGGCTCTGAATAACCCAGCTCAAGCAGTTTCTGTCTGAGGTTGAGGGGTGAATCCTGTCATCTCAGCTGCTGTTGCTGGCAATGAGAGGTGAGGGGGAACCAGCAGAGCATGGAGTGGGGCTGGGGATGGTCCAGCTCAGCACCGGGCAAGGAAGGGGCTGCTAGAGGGGCCAAGCAGCAAGGAACTGAAACTTACTGAGTCTGTGCGAGGCAGAAAGACGTGGGCTACAATCTCAGGAGGAGCAAAGAAGGGGAAGACTATGGGTTTTCTTATTACCAGCTTACTTTAATACTTACAGTGTCAGTGAAGAGATGGCAGAAAGAAATACCTTGGCAGGGAGGGCTTTACTAGTAAGGCAGAGAGAGTCCTGGGGGCCAAATACTGCTTTTCCTTGTGCTACTTATTTCTCTTAGAGAAAATAAACTTTAGCAGCCACAAGCAGGATCGGTTACAGGAAAGGGGCTGGAAGGACCTGGCTTTAGACTCATATTTGCTGGCATAGAGAGATGGAGAAAAGGTTTTTAAACCCCAGGATGGGCAAAATGGAATTGAGGAACAGAAAGCGCAGCTTTCATAGGCTTTCATCTGGAACACTTCTTAATGATTCACTCCAGTAAGTCACAGGTTGTGATCCCCATTTTATCAACAGAGAAAACAAGGCAGGGCAAAGACAACAAACAGCATTTCTCATCTACAGGGGCTCAGCAGCATCCAGAGCCAGGCAGAGATCATAGTGTGCCCTTCCCAGCAAAATACACTGCTTGGAAAAGGAAAGAGAGGGGCTGCATCCATAGAGCAGGGGAGGGGACACCAGGGCTCCCACCAGGTCCATCACTGAGACAGAGCCTATGGGGGAGAAAAGGAGAGAAACTTTCAGGCATTGCCTTCTGTCTCTTTCAGCACGGGAGCTGAACCATTGCAGAGCATCCCAGCACTGCCACATCGGGCAAGTCTGGCTTTGTTTTGGGTTACTGAGAGAAGTGCTCACCCAGGGGCCTCTGGTAGATACTTTAAACTGGACAGCCAGGCTGTAGGGAGCTGGGATAACAGTGTCCTCAAGCCCACTCTGTGTCCTCTGGCTAATGTATTCATCAGTGAGTTTAGGGGATCTCAGGAGAATGAGTTGTCAGAATGTCAGAAACAAGCGATGGCAGGGGAATTACTGCTAATCCTTCTTGGGGGCCAAAACACTCCAAAGGATTTAAAGACTGTTTAAAAAATGTTAAATAAAGGACACCCCTGCCAGCCTCCCCTCTTTCATATGTTTTGGATTGGTCACTGGCTGCTGGCTAGGGGCTGAAGGTAAAGAGAAACTTTGAGGAGAGGGAAAGGATGAGGTAGGGGAAGAAGAAAAGATAAAGACTGGAGATTAGATCTGGAGAAAAGCCTATCTTACCCTCTGTGGGAGTGTAGGCTGCAATTAAATCTCTTTTACCTAATAATACCCCATTGTTATTTGTATAGTACTCAAGATGTGGCGATAAGGGAGGAAGGAGCTGCAGGCAGGGGAGGCTGCAGTTTCTCTTATCACCAAGCAGCCTGCAGTGTTTGAAATCCTCTGGCTGGAAGAATATGGGCCTGAGCCCTGGAGGAAAGGGGGAACGGTTTTAAGCTGAAAGGGGGGAAATTTAGATGAGAAATTAGGAAGAAGTGTTTTGCTTTCAGGGTGATGCGACACTGGCACAGGTTGCCTAGAAGAGTCGTAACTGTCTCATCCCTGGAGGTGTTCAAGGCCAGGTTGGATGGGGCTTTGAATAACCTGATCCAGTTGGAGATGTCCCTGCCCATGGCAGGGGGTGGAACTGGATGATCTTTAAGATCGTGTCCAACCTAAACCATTCCATGATCCTATGTTCCTATGAAACCCTGGGACCAATCCCCCTCCAGCAGCTCATGTTCACCCAGCTGGTAAATTGTGGCCACTTTCCCTGTGACCCTGCACCAATCTCTTCTTACTCTTTTTATTCCTTTTTTCTTGATTTTCAAGGCTTTCAAAGGAGCTGTTCTCAATTATGCAACGTTCCTCTCTCTGTGCTCGCAGCAGCACAGGAAGATCCAGGCTGGTGGATTATTGGCTTTGCCCTCTACATGACCTTGAAGCTGGGGAAGGTTCGTGCTACATCCAGATGGGTTCTTCTTCTGCAAATCATGCTTTGGTGTGATTTGTCCTAATTCTCAGTCTAGCAAAGAACAACTTGTTAAGGGATTGCTTCTTCCCTGCCATGTTCAGTTGCTCTCAGCGCAGGCAGCTCATATTGATTGACTGCACCTACTCACCACGTTTTGCAAAAGGCACTCAGTGAAATCCACTCTGGGGATGCTTCAGTGTGTTTTACTTCGTGCAACTCTGCGTGTGGCACAGCCAGGTGAGGGTTTAACTTTCAGGGTAAGAGTCTTCATGGAAGTGGATTTTCCATTTTGTCAAAAGTTCTGCTTTTCAACACGGTATAGAAATGAAAAATCATGAGTTTTCCCACCAAATAAAATTTGTGGGGTTTAATTTGGGTAGGGGGAAACATTTTTACATTTTGGCTTTATTTTGGGATCCCAGTTAGATGATATAAGCAGAAAGAAATTTTGAAGTGAAAAGGTATTCTGAGACAACAGACAACAGCATAAGCCCAAACTGACAGGTTTTAAAATTATTGTGGACCGATTTAACTTTTAGTTGGAATCTTTTTCCAGCTTCTCCAAAACTTTGCAAAAAAATCATTGTTTCCATGCAAAGCGTCTGTTCCAAGATTACAACCCCATGGAATACTAAACCAGAATCCCTGCTATGACAATTTCTGTGCCATAGATTCACTACGCCACCTCATTAAATTACATAAACCACCTACAAAATAGCATTTCCCAAAGGACAAACACTCTTCCAGAAAACTTTCAGCCTGTTCCTGTCAAGTATCAGTCGGTACAGAGAAACCAGCTGCTTTTTCTTGTTTTGTTGATTTTTTAACTGGTACTGGAAGTCTGTGCTATTACTTGGGGAGGCCAAGGGAGCTTTCACACCGTGTTGTTCCTGCAGCCAGCCAGACCCAGGCAGGCATCAAGGCAAATGGCTTTAGTTTTCAGCTTGTATATAAAGTCTCAGCTACAGTGTAGAGATCACAAATGCAATCATGCTATTGAAGGCTTGCTCCATTCAGAACCCTCACTGCAAACCACACCTTGGCCTTGATGCTGGCACTTCCTGAAGGCCTGCCTTGAGACATCCCCCTCTGCAATGCAAGTAACACCAGAGCTTCATCTCTACTGGCATTTTGCACGGGTGAATTAGGTACTTAGTGAAATCAGGGCACATCCCCATTACCAATGAAATGAAATAGCTTGGATGCAGCAGCCCTTTGGAACTTCATCTGTTTTTATGACCTGGGCAAAGTAGATGCTTTAATAACTGGAACATGTTCAGCGATTTACATGAGAGCTGAGCGCATGTTTGGTTGGCTGCTCATTTGTTCACCCAAATGAGTAAATAATATCAAAGCTACCTGCTGCACAGTGAGCACTCTCAAACAATATGTGCCAACATGTTTGCAGACATGAGAACATTCAGAGTTTTCATTTGGAAGTGTGCTTCCTATAACAAAGGCAAATAGGTGTGTGCATTGCTGTTTGAACCACAATATTTTCCCTATTTATAGTATTTGGGAAAATGATTTTGAGTCTTCAAGAAACAAATCTACTTCTTCTCTGCTGGGTAAGTGGTGGAAACAATTGTTTACACACTTCTCCCTCCTAGACTCACAAACCATAAAGCATGGAAGATGGGCACTGCCAGGATAGAATAATGATCCCTTGGGCTGTGCAGAGGGGAGGGCTGGGAGCTGCTCACCCAGCAGGGCTCGTGGCTGTGTGGGTGGAAGTTTATGGCATGTGGGTGTACCTGGCACCCAGGTCCCACCAGCCAGACTGTCCTCCTTAGCCCTGGTTCTGTTACTGAAGGTCTCAGCCATCAAATAATTCAACTTGTGTCTTCAAAGCACCAACTGCAGCTGCAACTGAGTGAAATGTTTAAATGAATGGAGGGAAGCAGGAGCGGTAGTGATTGTGGGGCTTCCAGAGGATGAACCTCTTCCAAACTCCCATGTTCTCTGAATGCTGCAGCTTCCAGACTCTGTGTCGTTGCATCATCTCACCCTCATTTCCAGAAGCTATGATGGGTTTTGTGCTTTCTCTCAGGCAGTAAGAAAGCCTGGGGTGACTCATGTATCCATCTCTGCTGTGAAGACTCTGAGTAAGAAGAGAAGAACAAGTGACTGATTTCTTTTCAAATCGTAAAAGTGGGAGCCTCCTCTCAGCATCACCCCAGCTCTCCTCCTGAAGTTGCTTTGATATTCAACAAACACTTGCTTTTTAAACAATACTGTCCTAAACCCTTATTATAATGCCCAGAAACTCACTATTATAATCACAATTGAGAATCATAGGACACATTGCTTTGTCCAGAAATACCTACACACAGAATGGTATGTGGAGGAGACACAGAGAAAAACGAGGGAGAACTGTCACTTTAGTGCTGCTCAGTTCAGGAACAGGAACTTCCACCCCATTAAATTTTTCCTCTTTTGTTTTCCAGTTTAACTCATAGCTGCTGAAATCCAGGCTCGTATTTGCTTTGTACTCCATGCACTCCCTTGGCCTCAATCCAGGGAAGCTCGGGCTGTGCCCTGGTTTACTGCATCCCTCCCATCTCCAGCAGCCTCTGCCTCTGGGTGAGGAGCCAGGTCTGCTGGCAAGATGTAAGGCTCAGGATCCATCAATCAGCAGAGATAAGGACCAACTGCACTTTGGAAACCACTGCAGCGGCACTGGACAGATGCAAAACAAACTCTCTGCGCAAGCAAACGCAGCATTGAGCTTTGTTTTATTAAAGTCTCATCTCATGGATCACAAAAACCCTTAGAGAGTGCTGAGAAGGGGTTGGTAGTGTTATCCCAATGTACTACTGACACACAGAGAGGGAACTGTGATTCAGCTTTTGCCAGCACAAGCCCTGGAAGTGGCTCTCCCTCTTTCTCAAATAGTGTCTGATGTCGATCTCAGTGCTGGCTTCCACGGAGGTGTCACTGGCTGGTGCTTAGAAAAGCGAGATGGATCAGGCTCTTTGTTCTGAATAAATATCAGATCTGATTCACCACTCAGTTGCTTCTGTTTTATCTCTGTAGAACGTCATTGATTATAGAAGGATTTGCAAGTTTCAAACTAGATTAATTCAGTGATTAATCTCAACCAAAGCTTTCTGTAAATAGAGAGCGATACCCCAGCAGCATTCAATATTCGACACATGGATGGAGTGCTCTGTAAAATGATTCAATGGCATTTAGACTTCCCTTCCCTTTATTCAGGGCAGTGCTGGGATACATTTATTTTGGCTACCTCAGACTTTTCTCCTCCCTGCAAAATGTCAGGCACGTTCTCAGTGAAATGAAGGCAAAGCTCTCCCATCCAGTCACTGCCCTGTTCAAGGGAGCAGCTGGACCCTGGGCCAGGTTGGCCACACATGTTGAGATGCCCACTGGGACCAGAGGCTGCCACAGCGCGATGGGAGGAAGGAAGAAGGACTCTCAGCCTCATTGCTAGGTCCAAATATCTCTGAAGTCCATTTCAACCCTTGAGCTGAAGGCTCCTACATCACCTTCCAACAGTGAATTAAGGCTGGTCCAGAGAGTGGAAAAGTTTATTCTATAACTGGCTGGTTCTAAACATCAAAACACTTTGCTCAGGCTCAATTGTGCTCATATAGGGCAGACCTACGCAGCATATCCAGAAACACTGGATAAGGAGAAACCTTTGGAGCAAAGAAATACCTTGATTTTAAAGGTTTTAAGTGTTTCCACAACTTCTTCTGTTCCCACTGATTTTTGGATCCCACCAGAAAACCTCAAACCGCTTTATCAAATGCTACATAGTCAGGATATAAGTAAGAGTTCCAGCTGATGGGAATATTTGGGGGCTTCAATATTTAGCCTTGGTCTGAAGAAAACTGAAAGAAAAATGTAGGAGAAATTTTCCACCAAGGACAAACTCCCTCAACACTGGTGCCAGAACTGCTCAGCTTCAATGAGTACCTACCAGGTGGTCTAGGGCTGTAGGACAGCCCACCTCCCTCTGTAGGGTTTTTCCCTTGAGTCATGGTGCCTAAGGAGGAGGAGCCAGGACTTTCAGGATCCAGATCCTGTTTCTGTTCCCTACCATTTTTAGAGCCAAGAATCCTGTACCTTTTCTCTCCCCTAGAGATCCAGGGGTCCACTCAAAGCAACAGACCCTGAAGTTCCATTGGGTAAATTGTTCTAGGATGCAAATACAGTTTCAGAGGCAGACAAATGATGGTAATAACAGTCCATCCATGCACCAACCCACCAGACCCGTGTGGATCACAGAACCAGCTTCATTTAACAGCCGGACAAACAAGGACCCCAGGCATGTGCAGCTTTTCTAGCTACTGTCACTCTCTAACTTCCAAGTTCCTTTGAGAAAGGTTTACCAGCAAGGCAGGTATTTCTGTAGTGCTTTTACATTGCTTCCATCTGCTTCCTCCAACTCTGAACAGCTACAGGAGAACAAACTTCTGAGCACCAGTCCATCCAGAACATCCAAGACCAGGATGGAAGACAGATGAGAAGTAATCTCTCTCTTCACATGAGCTTCACCTCCTCGTGATTCCATTTTTTGCCTTCCAGCAGGACTCCTGTCAGCTGTCTCCAAAAGATATGCCTGCTTATTTCCTTGTTTTTCCACTCAAGATAGGTGTTCCTCCTCAGGTATCGGGACAGCCCCAGCCTCTGCCTCAGCAAGTCTTTATTCACTTCTTCCAGTACAATCATGATGATTCCAGCCTTCCCCTCAACAAGCTGCCAGGACTGGGCAATGTCAAACTCGAAGCTACACCACTTGCTCTCCAGAAAGTCAGTAGAGATGACAGCAATGACATTTCTGCTACTGAGAAAACCTTCTTGGATGATATTGGTGACAATGGGTACCCCTGGGAGGAAATCCCTATAGTAAAGACAAAGGTGGAAGGGAGGCGTTCCTCCTTCTAAGGGTTCCACCAGCTCTTTTATCACCCATTCTTGGTCTTTGCTGGAGTGGATGACAAAAGCATCATAGGTTTCACCCCTTTCTGCAGAGTGTTTGCACCCACTGAGCAGCACCAACGAGTAGTACAGCTGGAAGTAGTACTTGTAAATCAGGAAAAGGAACACCACTGCAACAAGCAACATGATCACTGAACCTGCCACTGTGCTTGGATTGATTTGGCAGAAGGATGGATAGAAGGCTGACAGGCTCACGTTCTCCACGTACGCAGGCGTGTGGCATTTCATCAGCTCCTTGTTCTGCAGTAGCTCCGGATTTTCCGTGACCCATTTCAGAAAGTTTAGATGTACACAAGAGCATTCAAACAGGTTCTGAGAGATATCTAACAGGACCAGACTATCAGGCAGGATTTCCAGGGCTGAGTCCAAGAGAACAGTCAGCTGGTTGTTGCTGAAATCCAGAGCTGTGAGGGCTTGGAGTGGCTTGTAGACTACAGGATCAAAAATCAGTAGCTTATTGTTGCTGATGTTTAGCTCTTCTAGTTCAGAGAGGGCATCAAATGTACTTCGATCCACCTGTACTAATTTACAACTTGAAACATCCAAGGTGTGGAGGTGACTTAAGTTTTTGAAGTTGTTGGCCAATTTATTGTCCTCGAAGGAGTTCCCTGCCATCTTGAGCACTCGCAAAGAGTTCAAGCCACAAAACGTACACTGGGATTTAACGTGAGTACTGGTATGGGAAATATCGAGGTAAATTAGTTTCTGAAGAGATAGAAAGACAGGGTAGGAGCCAGGGCCAAATAACTTGGTGTGCTGAAGGTCCAAATATAACAGATTCTTCACATTAGTGAAATCTCCAGTCAAGCTGATGTCAGAATTGAAGCTTAGGTTCAAGTATTTCAAATTTGGACACCCACGAAACCGAGGGGAACAGCAGCGAGTGAAGGAAAGGCGATTCTGACTCAAATCTACAACTTCCAGGTTCGTTAGGCTCTCAAAATTCTGCCGGAAGCTGTTGAGGTATTTGGTCTTGATAATACGAAGGACTCTCAGCTCCTTGAAAAGAGACAGCTTCACGGCAGGCACTTCCTTAAACTTGCATTTTTTGCATTCCAGCTGTCTCACTTGAGAGAACATAGGAACCTCTGACACCTCTTCAAGCTGAAGGTCCACCAACCGAATACTGGAGACATTGCCTACGCAGTTAAAAAGAGTGTCTGTGTCATTCTCAAATTCCCTGAAGCAGATTAAGACAAACTCTTGCATCTGCACCTGACACAGTCCATTCAGGAGTCCGTTCTGAAAGTGTACCAGTCTCTGATCATCACTGAATTCTCCAATGATTAGTCTGTTGACCTGTAAACCAGCCAGACCTTGAAGAGAAGTATGCATCACATCAAAGTTCTCAAAAGAAGACCTTAGAACCAGCTCACCAAGATGAATATTTGCAAAGGACCCTGGCTGTATGTATTTTATATTATTGAAGGATAGCACCACTGTGAGGTTGAGCTTGTTTGCTTCCCTCAGGGCATCAAGGTCTCCTTTGGAGATATAAGTGATCTTGTTAGAGAGAAAACTCAGGTGCCTGAGAGAGGTCAAGTTGGTGAAATACTTGGGAAGCTTCAATGAAGCAATGTTGTTGTGGCCCAAATTCAACTCCTGCAGGGTGTGCAAGTGTCCAATGGGGAGGTCAGTCAGAGAGGAAGTGTTGGTTTCCACCAGTACTAATTTTTTCAGAGATGTTAAGCCACCAAATGCTGCTGTTCCCAGGTACTGGATAGAATTGGCAGTTAAAATTAAAGTGGAAAGTTTGTCAAGATCCTCAAAAGAGTTATCTTCTATTGTATGGAGCTGGCACCTGTTGGACAGAATATAGCATAAACGTCCATGAAACACTGCTCCTTCCATTATTTACTCACTAATGCTCCTCCTCCCTCTGTAAATGTGAAGATCAACTACAAAGCAAGAGACTTTGAGCCACAGTGAGCATAAAAAAATCATGCAGATGGCAAGAAAGAAGCATTTTAACTTTCTTTTTAGGCCAAAGTAACATCACAGTGACAATCATTGATGGCAGAGCCAACCAGGCACAGGACCCTCTTATATCATGCACCCTCAGCCTTCAGACTGCCACCCCAGCCACATCTGGGCTGTCCCACTGGCACCAGCGGGATGCAGCGGTGGCAAAGATCACAAATCCGTCAGCAGTTTTGCTGATGATATCTGAGAGGAAACAGACCCCAGGTCATGTTGGCTCTAAAGGAGCAAAGGAAGAGAAGGAAAAGGTGACTACCTAAAACTGGTTTCATATGGCAAGACCCAGAATCTGAGACCCAAATCCATTCTGCGATGAAGTCAAGAAAAAACAGTTTTATAATCCAGCCAGTGTCTTACAGCAAATCTGTTCTGCCACTCAGCCACTGTGATGGGACTGAGTGACATTTTTAGTGAAACAATTTACCCAGAGAAACTGTTGTCTCAAGTCAATGGAAATTATACATCAATTCAAATTTGCTAATAAACCTCCCCCATCTCCTCCCCCAGATACGTGAGGAGAAGCGAAACAAGAATACGTTGATATTTTAAAACAGCCTTTTAGAAAATGGATGTACCTTCATTTTATTGTTTTGGGGTTTTTTTAACTGTGATTAGACTTTGGAGGTTTTGTAACAGTGAAAAGTCTGACTTTTTTTTTTATTCAGAGAGAAGTGAAACATCTTCCTCCTCCTTCTCACACCCCAACCTACAAGATTAGACTAAAGACCCAGCCCTGTGCAGAGGGTGTGCACTCTGTAACTGGATTAAAAGCTGCACATCACTTGGCCATGGACACATGCACAGAGACAGATGCAGAGATAAAGTCATAAGTCAAAAAAAATGAACATCCAAGACCAACAGACCCCAAAATAAGCAACTGTTGCAGCCCAGCTGGTGAATCAAGATCAACCAATATCCACATAAGAGAGTTCATTACCTTGTAAGATCCAGAAATTCCAGTTCAGGGACTGATGAAAAATAATTTGACTCCAGTGATTTCAGATTGCTGAAACTGAGATCCAAGTTCTGGGTAGTATTTGGGACTTCAGCAGGAACTCCAGAGACATTCAGTCCTGTGCATCTGAAAGCTTTGTCAGGGATGACCTGCAACAGTGGAAGATCCAGTCATGGTCAACACCTGCTCTTCATGAAGTGCCGGAAAATTACGTTGTGAGGAAAGCAGAAGCAGACTGACTAATCTTGTAGTTAATTTCTAGATGAGCTGCCCTGAGTTTTGGGAAATAATCTTATCTATCCTAAGCATCTTTCCCACTTCTAATAGAACCAGACCTTCTCCCCAGGAAGAGTTACATTTCGTGCTGATTGGAGCGGGTGCAAAACCAGAGGACAGTGCTCCTAGAGGCTACGAGTGAACCTGCAGCAACCTTAGAGAGAGCCAGCAAAACAAACACTCGAGATGCATTGTGCGGCCAGGATCAGCTCTCAGCTTTTTATGCTGCAGATAAGCAGGCAGCTCTAACCAAAGATATTCTGTAAGTAACAACTGTCAGCAAAAGTTTGCAAAAGGCAGATGATCAGTGGCAGGTACTTGCTGTACTGGTGAAATCACTCTATGGTTCAAATCAGGCAAAACCACTCTATTTTGAAGAAAATATAGACAATCATAGGTCCTTTTCCTCAAGGGAAACATAATCTATTAGATTCACTGGACTGCAGTAACCTCAGAGGTACAAAAAACCAATAGTCAGAAACGGTTCATGCTGCTGGTTCTGGTTCTCAGATGTTTTTGAAACCAGCGTTTACTTGAAATAATTCAACTGCCTTGGTAACAGCCTCGGAAAAAAGATGGACTTTCATAAGACCTGTAGCACACAACAGACTGGATGCACAATTCTTCCAAGCAGAGGAAAAAGTTATGCCAGAGAAACAGAAGGATTTTGTGCTCGCTTAGAGATCTCATACCTCCAAACAGGGGCTGAGGAGGAAGTCTGCCAGCTGTGACGGGACAAGTGCCAGTTGCAGCAGCACCACGAATGTCCACGGAGGAAGAGGTCCTCTCCTGGGCATCTTCAGGAGGCCAGGTGTGCAGGAGAAAGCAGCATGGGGAACACTCAAGGTCCTGGAGTGAAAAACCTGCCGAAATGCCAAACCTTGTGTTTCACTGCTCCCGATTCTCACTGCGTGTCACCGAGAGCTGATGAGAACAAGAAGGGAAGTGGAACTGGCAGCCGCCTGGTTTCGAATGAGTTGCTCTTCGTGCAATTGTTTCCAATTTTTTTTTTTTAAAGAAAAAAGGAAGTAAAGAAAGGCATTGTTTGGACTAGAAATTAAAGAGGAATATGGGTTGTATGGGTGTGTAACTTGATTGCCTCAAATTAGCTCAAATGAAACTGGCAAAAAAAGGGAAACATTAGTGGAATTCTACGCCCAGTTTCTGGAAGGCCACGCTTTGTATCCCCTAATTCAAATGCATTGGACAGAGTGAGTGACTCTCTGCCTTTGTACATCTGCCACCCCCCAGCTACAGACAGTGAAGTGCTCAGCTCTGGGAGATGCTTTCTTGAGCCAGGCAACAACAGTTTACTTGTGACTTATGAACATTCTTCTAGGAGAGTGGTGAGGCACTGGCAAAGTTTGCCCAGAGAAGCTGTGGATGCTCCATCCCAGGAGGTGTTCAAGGCCAGGTTGGGTGGGGCTTTGAGAACCCTGATCCAGTGGGAGGTGTCCCTGCCCATGGCAGGGGCGTGGAACTGGATGATGTTTTAAGGTCCCTTCCAACTTAAACCACTCTATGATTTTATGATTTATCCACCTGGCTGGTCCTCAGTATTGCAATTAGCACAGGAACAAGCTGCACATGGCTGGGCACAAGGAGTAAATACTGGAGATTCCTGGAGCAGCCAGAGCCCAGGACTTTACACCACTCCACACCCTGCCCTTGGGGGGGGGGGGGTTGCTGTGGCCAACAAGCTGGGAGAGGCACAAACACCCATCTGGGCTTGTAGCTGCTATCTGCCCTGGTCATGCCTGGATCTGTGTTGGATGCCCTGCTACAAAAGTGAGAACATCTCAATAGCATCCTTAATTTGCAGTGCAGACACAGCTACTGTTTCTGGAAGAGCCTTTGTAAAACCTCACAGTTAGCAATATGAACTTAAACCAGTTGTGAGCCTTCTAATAAAGCTCCCTGCCTTCATTTACTCTGATAAACAGTGATGCATTCATGTATCTACTCCTGTCTCTCTGTAGATAACTAAGAAGTGTTTCTGGGGATTGAGCCATAGGATTGCTGGGTATTATTAACACCACATAGACAGAATTTGCAAAAATGTGAGATGAGGATGTGATACTAGTCTAGAAGTAGATGGAACTGGAATGACTGCTCATGAAAGTCTGTGAAAATTGATATTAGATACAAGCTGTAACACCAGGCCAGAAAGCAATCCACTGATAAAGAAAAATTTAAGATGGACAGGGGGATTGGACTTCTTTGGCAAGTCAGCAGAGGGACACTGACAGGTGAGGAAATCCTAATACAACAAATGATCTCTGCAATGAAAAACACATGGCAGCACAATGGGCACTAAACCTGACACCCTGGTGTGCAGCCAGACAGTGCCCATTAAACCAGCAGGCAAAAAGTTTGTTGAAATTGGGCAAGTTCTACAAACTCCCCGTTCTGAAAAACCTCTCGTGATTGCAGGTATTGCCTTTTACAGATGGAATCAGAAGTGAATGGAAACAATTGCTGACTGCTTCTGTGCCTGGATTAAGGAAATTGGCAGAGCATCATGCGTCTGCAGAGAGGACAAATGAGTGCATCTTTTCGTATTCAATATGCAGAATGAAGCAATCCACATTTAATTTTTTTCTAAAGCTGAGATGAGCCTAAAGTACGCTCTAGAAATTACCATTTCAATGGAGACTCACTGAAGATGCTGCAGGGTTTGGGAGCATCACAAAATGTGTCCAACAGCCATGCTCAGGGGTCAAGTGGAAAGTACAGCTTGAAGGACTTCCAAAGAATTCACCAGTTCTATCAGAAGGGAAGGTTTCACAATGCAAGTCGGCATTTGTTAGAGGATAAATCATACAGAAACTGGAAGGGATGGGGCACAGGCAGAAAACATGCAAGCCAGCAAATCAAACCCAGCCACTAGTTTAGAAAGTCAGTGCTAGTTAACTTCATATTCTTCAGCTTGCATACAACAATGTGCAGCGACTGGAGAAAGCGACAATGTCTATGTAATTGCTTCTTTTGGTTCACAAGAAACAAAAGTATTATTTGAAATCCTTTCAAGTGACAAGAATAACATCTGAAATGAAACGTGATTCACTGTGCTGGCAATGTACTGGTGGGATCATCAAAGATCTCTCGGAAAGGAGGCATTACAGAAAACGTGTGTTTCTAAATCCACATACCCGAGCAATCTTTATTCTCCTGAAAATTACTATAATATCAGTAACACAACAGCAGACAGTGTATGCTCAATGTCTGTGATCTCAAGCAAGGTGTTAGACAGCACAAGACGGCCACGGATGTAGCTGGACTGACAAAACATCTTGTACTTGCTTACATTAAAAGAAAACAATTTCTGAACTCCAGCCAAAAAAAAAAAAGCTAGCTAAACTTTTGGACAAGACAATCTGTGACAGCCATAAAACCAGAGAGGGGCTGTCTGTATTTAGGGTGATTTCAAGGTCATGGCTAACCCACTGTCACAGGTACAGCAATAGCTATTACCCAGAAGAGAGGGTGTATTTTTCTGAGCAGTCATCTGAAACAGTTCCCCAAGTCTATCTACACATGGAGCTGAGGAACATGGCAAGAACTATTTCAAGATTAACCAAACCAGGTCTTATTTTAAGTGAAAAGCCATCTTCAACTGTTTGGTGAGGAGTCATGGATCAGATGAGAGAGAGCATTCCTGAGATGCTGGCACTTACACGGCACAGTATTTGTGGAGTTAGAAATGGGGAGCACCACAAGAACTTCCAGAAGGACTTGAGAAACTCAGCATGTGGTCAGGCTACACCCAGTACAGCTCTCAGGTGAGTTGCAGCACTGAACATACGTGCTTTTCTAACCAGCACAGCATCAGCTAGTTTAGCAATCACCTGTGGTAAATGAAGCTGCTGTCTATGCTCAGGGTGTGTAGACAGGTTCAGCTGACACATCACCACTCCTTACACTCAGCAAACTGGTCATCTACCCAAGTCTGAAAGGTTGTCTCAGTGGTTAGGAAAACCAAAAGGAAATGTTTCAAAAACCTAACAGCATGTTGCATTTTCCCAGCCCTTCTTTGGGGAAAAGCATTTTGTAGAAACCATGAGGAAAAAATGGGAGGAAAAATATGTGAAAATGGCTTTAAGATCCTTTTGCTGCGAATTCCACAAATACAATGCTTCCTGGAATTGATGAGTCACTGTCTGACACAGCAGCCCCTGGCTGACCTGGTAGACACTGGATAGAGACAAAGGCTGGGTGTGTGTGGATCAGCACAGTCTCTATCCAGTCTACTTCTAGATCTCATGTCTTTGAAGAAGAGAACAAAGTTCAGATGGAGAGAGAAACTCTGCATTTAGTTTGCAGTGTTCGACAGCTTCGCTGCTGTTGTTCTGAGCAATGGCTGACTCTGGTTTCAGATCATTTCACTGCTAGTTTCAAAGCAAGGAGCATCAGTAATGCATTTGCTTGTCATGCCTGTGACTGTAAGTGACAGGTAAGGACACAGAGGTGGAATCAAGACAGTGTCTACATGCTATGTATCCCAGACCAAACCCCAACCCGCTGAAAAATGTGCCACCTAAACCAGACAGAATCCAGCGTAGCTAAGGCATTTCCCATTGCAGAAGAGGACAGAGACTGGTGTACCTAGGGGAAAGAAAAAAACAAAAGCTAATGTCCAAGTTAGCTGATGGAAAGCAGCCAAGCCTACACTGAAGTAGGCAATGTGTGTTATCAGATGGGCTATTCCCTAAAGCCAAGGTCATATGAATACCCCAGAACTACTCAAAAGCTATTAGGGAAGAACTGTGTCAAGTAACCAGGGACAAATACACAACTAGAAGAAGTGATTAATCAGTGTCAAGACAATCACTGTCTTTGGCAGCTGCTCCATATGGACCATGTCAGGTCAGTCAGGAGCCCTGCATTGTACTGAAGTCTATGTTCAGTCTAAATGGTTGGAAGGAATTCGCACAGATGGTGGAGGCATCCAGACTTACCTGCCAAGTATTCATGGGCAGGCAGTGAGTGATGGTGAAGATGCCTTGGCCCCTGGAGAGAGGTAGGGTGGCACCAAGCAGCCCTGGCATCTCCCTACCCTTCTGCCTTGGATAAACCATGGTCACCTCTCGACTGGCAACAGAGCCGGAGATTCACTGCCACCACCGATGCGAGGATGTTTGCAGTGCCTTGGTAGGAAATATGCTGTGCTGAGGAGTATAATTGCCTTTGCACAGCCCTGAGGAAGGTGGATTTACCACCTCAGATCAATTCTAGCTTTTGCTACTGAAGAACAATAGGACTCATTTTCTTTCTCTTTCCCCCTCCATTACATCTTTATTATGGTATCTTGTAGCCTGAATTACATACGTTTTGTATTACTGTGGCTTTGCCTTATCCTACTTATTCCACCTCCTTTCCCCTAGCTCTCTTGATAATAATGAGTCTGCTGTAGGGCAAGGATTTATTCAGACTATCAAACGTGGAAGGTGTGTAGGGCACGGAGGACTGCAGATCTCAGACTTTTTAAACTGGACCCAAGAAATGTTGGTTTGGGAATCCAGTGCCACCACCGAAACGTGGTTAAATACTAAACACCTATTGCATTGCTCCGACTCTTTGGGTAAGTCTGAAACAAGAGGCAGGTCTGATGAATCATAGTTACCTGGAGAGATTACAGAACCCAGTTTTGAGGGAAAACCAGCCAGCTCCTAAACATAAGAGCAAAAAGCTGTGTAGCAAACCTGCTTGCTGCAAGTACCGAGAGCACTGCCAGAGGCAGTGACAAATACTAAGCCTCTCGAGTCTCATGTTTATGGTTTCACTACCATGACTCAACACTACATGATGGAACGATGTTACAAGAACTGTGGTGGAAAGTGCAGACACAGCTCCTGCAACCTGCTACAAACTTCCTGTATGAGCACTACCTAGAGAGAAAATGCAAACCCTCTCCTGGGGTTAGTTCAGATTTATACATCAGCTTTTAGACATGATGATTTTTATGCCATTTTACTGTACCAGAACACAGAATACTAATTGTCCATATAGTTGAGAGCTCACTTCCATTACTTACAAAGCCATAAATTCCAAAAGAGTGGTCAAGCCAGATCCAAATGCATATTTGTGTGCATTTAGAACACCATATCTTTGAAATCTGAAGAACCTGTGTGACTATTATGTGTTATTTAGAGAGTGAAGGCTTGTGTACAGAGTGAAACTCAAAGCCAGTGTGTAGATGATAAAGAGGAAATTATGAAAACATCCTTTTTCTCCCAAGCTCAGTTGAGTTCTGTTTACACGTACAAGATTAGGTCATCCTCTTTCAGCCTTCAAGTGACCTTTCTTAAACTGAGCTGGACCAGAGCCTCCATTTCTCCCTCCAGTCTCTCAGGGCAAGGCAGCTTTGGGGTGTTTTGTCATTTCTTTGGCCATGAATTGCATGCACCAACCAGAACAAAACCATTTCAACTCTAATAGAGGAGCAACCAGAGTGGGCAAAAGGGAATAGCAGTGGGAACAGCATGAGAGGCATTAACAATTTGCAGATCATCAGAGTCAGGTCATTATGGAAAGCTTTCAGGAGGTAGGGCATTATGGAAAGCCTTCAGGAGGCAGGGCTGAGATACTAGAAGAGAAGTTACACAAGAAAAGGAGTGACACAAATAGTGCAGCAAGTGCCCTGAAAGCCTGACCACAGCAAAGGTGACAGTAGGAAGGAAATGAGAGGGAAAGCAGAAGTTTCATCTCCCATGGAAATAGCTTTCAGTTATGTGGGTACTGTACTAATGTGTCCACACCCCAAATGCTGCTGTATGACACAAGCAGCCTGATGTAACTTAAACTACCCCAATTTTAGAGATCACCATGAAATAGCTATGCAGGAGGAGCCTCTTTCCCAGTGAGCAGATGACAGGCACCTGAAGGGTGCATCCGTGCCAAAGCTTCTCTCTGAGAATAAATCATGTCCCAACACATTTCCCTGGCACATCCCAGCAGGAATTTCCATGGGCAACACCACAGACCTCTCCCCTGCACCTTAATTTGAAGGAGACACATTTTCTACCTCTTTTTTTTCCATGAGTGACCCATATTGTAATAACTTGTTGGGGTAGTATTGTCACGGTTGCCAGGGTAACCAAAGCCTGCAGTATAGACCTCTTGGCACATATGGAGGGCTAAGTTCAAAGCAATGATTCCCGTGGTGGCATATCTCTGGGAAGGGAAAAAAGAGAACATCAGTTTAGGATTTCAGGCTCATACTTTTACAACACTGACACCAGCAACACCTTTGCAGCAGGGACTGTTAGCTTTTTCCACGTTCAATATAGGAAAAAAATGAGTAAATAAAAGAGAACAGGTGTTTGGAAAGCACTCCCAAAACTCAAACAAGGAGCATCTTATGAAAAGGTGCTGCAGAAGATGAGGGCTCATGAATATACAGCCTCTGGGTTGATAAAACACAGAGCTCCGAGGAAATCAAAAAGCTTTGAATGGAAGATATCAGCACATTTTTAGTAAATTCACATCCATGACCGAGCCTATACGAGGTCTCTGCGTCTCTCTATTTTCCATGTGCCTCTATGTGTGTATTCCCTGCTGGCAGCCCAAGTGTGACACCTCACTTTTAATCCACGCATTAAATGCTTGTCCCTGGCCTGTGTGCTACAAAACTGCCTTCTGCTCACGTAAAGCTAACACGGCCAAGTACAAACTCAATCGCTGCCCTAAAAGCTTTGTGACGGAGCAGCTTGGCCACCACGCTAGTGAGCAGCTAAATATGCTCTCTGGTCTCCCAAGCCTAACCAAGCACTTTGCACTCCTTGCCTGGATTGTCCACTTTGCACATTTTAGCAGGGAAATGTGTTTATTTTACAGCACTGCTTCATCAGTCAGGAGACTTGGCATTGAATCTCAAACCCAGCCAAGAGCCAGTGCGTGACCTTGGACAAGGTTATGTTACCACACCAGGCTTTTGAGCTTCTCCTGCATTTGTTGTAGATTATAAACATCCTAGTAATGCCTGGCAGGCTTAAAGTTAATTAAAGATTGCACAGCACCATCATAAAGATCGTCAGGACCAAAGACAAAGTATCATTAGATTCATTAATGAAATAATCCTCCATCGTGCAGTGAAGGGGAAATCTGTGCTCTAGAAGCAGTAGGTGTGACAGCCAGCCTCAGGCCAGAAATCTGAGAATGGAGAGTTTCAGGGAATGCCAACCAAAATCCCTCCCATTTTCTGCTAGCTAATAACCAGTAATAGTCTTCAGACAGGGAAAGCACAGGAACATGTAAGAAAGGGCTTATAAAGCACCACCACTCATCACTGAAGAGCCAGGTTTTCTGAGGTCTAGAACTATGGACAGAAATATAACTCGAAAAAGGGATTTGAGTGCAAAATGGCAAGGGGTGATGGGTCAGGTGAGACTGAGAATAACATTCCACTGCTGTGACAGGTGGGAAAAACCTTCTTTTCTGGGTAGTTGCAGGGCTCTGAATCTGAAGCACTATGCTATAGGAAAAGATTGCATTTACTAGAGGAAGGGACTAGCTAATCTGAAAAGTTTTCGTTCCCCTTCTGTGGCACTGAAGCAGTAAGGTATAAGGTGAGACACAGAACACTGGTGCTCATCTGCCCACTCTCCAGTGTGGTATCATACCCTACTTATCACACACAGCTGCAGCAGTTTGTACATTGATTCATAGGGGACATATGGGTTGAGAATATGCAGCTGAGGGATGTTCTGGTTCCACTCCCAATCTGGTTCCACTCCCAATGTCACCAAACCCCACCTTCACCTGTAGGACAGATGCTCGAGGCATGCCCTGAACACCAGGCAGTGCCATGGTAAAGATCACTGTGCCCTGGATGCTCAGAAAGACTCCAGAGAGTTCAGAGGAGCAAAGTGTCTCCTGGTCTTTTCCACTTATTCCCATAAACCTGTTTCCACTGTGGCTGAGGTTGGGGTCTTTCTAATTAGTGAAAAAGAAGGTCTCAGGTGCATTATGCAGCCTGTTAAATATTTGAAAGATACATATTATTAGAACTATTGAATATATCACTGTAAATAACCCGGTTTCAACCTTCCCTCATCAAAGACACCTCACCTTATTTCTTGTTCTCAGCGATACTTCCCTCAGCCAGAGGAAATCCAGGGGCTTGAATGGGACAAACAGTGCACCATTATTGTTTTCCAGAGGGCTGGAAAGAGCTGATTCAGGGAAGAAGAGATGGATTCTGGTCCTCTCGCCCAGATCTTTCTTGTGCTTTTTTACAAGAGCATCATTTAATCTGAGAATCAAAGCCAAGATTTGTCCAGTTTCAGTATCAGTTGTTCCCAACTATGGAGGCAGCTGTGTGCTTTCAGAGACATGACTGGCTGTGTGAGCTCACTTGAGTAACCAACACATATTATGGTCCAACCCAGCAGCCAGGTGCCTTGGCATGGGGCACCTCCTGCAAACACACCAATAGTTCCTCCCTTGTAATAAGAATACAGACAGCAGTGGCAGACCACCTCTATTTTTCAGATATGGAAGTGAGGCACAAAGAAATCAAATTATTTTCTCAAGTCAGAGTAAAAATGCATGTAGTCCTGTAACACTGGGGTTGCCACTGAGCTGGAGGTGGTTATCCAGCTGTCCTGTACAACATCTGTGAATGAGTGGTACAAATTCTGTCTCCTGCAGTGCCTGTGATGGGCCATGAACTGCAAGGAAGTTATTTGATTACCTGACCTGATGCATCCTAGGTGTTATATTTGTAGGGCAATAAAGTCACATGCACGCTATCACTCCTCAGCCTCTGCTTAATTGTTAAGGCTTTAGTAAGGATTCAGTACCTTAAAATAATGTGGTGAGAGTCAACCATTTTCCCAAAGCATTGGTCAGGGGTGGAGTAACTGTTGCCAACCCCAGTGCACTTCTGGCACCATAAACTGGCAAAAGAATAGATTGTGTGAGAGTCTTTCTCTGACAAGTGCTCCACCAGATTAGATCAGCACCCCGGGAGGGCCTTGTTGGTGTTTCTGTGTAACACCTGGGGTGGCATCAGAAGAGTGAAGCCCTGACTAGTAGGACTCCACCTGTATCCTAGACAGATGCGTCTTTTCTCAGTGACCATGAGGCAATGCAGTGCCTTCAATATACCAGTAAAATTCTGAGGGATCTCTACATAGCCAGAGGACACAAGACACTGAAGAAACAGGAACACTAGTGTGGATACCCAGCAGACCAGTAACTAGGAGGGTGAACCTCTGCTTAAGGTGTGCAGTGTATTGTAGAGAGGAAGAATGGGAGGCCACAGAATAATTCCTCTAATGAATTAGAGGAAAAAAGAAGGGCCCAAATCAAGGTGTTTGCCAACAGCTGCCATAATCTACTTTGCTTTCTGCTCTCCCTGAATGTGGGCAGGCAGAACTGAGGGAAGCACCCAACTTTCCAAGCCCTGGACTGTCACACTTGGGATGGAGTTAAAGCAAGAGAAAACAGATGGGACGGAGCAATATTGAGAACAGAGATCACGGTATGACAGAAGTTAAAGGGAGGGAGCTGTGATCTAGCAGCTCAGGTTCATCAGTATGAGAGCTGCTTAAAAGGGTATGTTTAAAAGGGAGAGAAAGAGAAACCTACTAAGAGAGATGAACAGTGACAGGAGTGAGAGGTAGAGAGGGCTGTGAAGTTGAGCACTAAGAGAAAGAACTTTGAGTTGCTGCAGAAATCAGGGCTCTCAACCCAACTATCACTTCCCTTACACGTCTGCTTCCTCAAAACTCATCCCCAGTCCAGCTTCATACCAGGCAAAGGATTCAGGCAACTCCTGCTTTGGAAGAAGCTGCAATGTGGTAAAAGCAGAGAGAACTGGAAGACAAGAAGTTGAAAAGCCATCTTCAGGGAAGAAATGTGGCTCCACCACTGCCAATGGACTAACTCTCCTTTTTCTTCTGCGCTAAATAGATAGGTTTCATCCTTTCATAAAGTGGTAGGACAATTTCTGTGGGAGAGCCTGCTCAAACACCACTCTTGTCACATCCATCTGCCCAACCTTGTCCAAACTGAGGCATCTTTCCACGTAAAAAGCATGCACTTTATAACCAGAAACCAAAACTGATCCATATACCTCACACTGAAAAAGGCAAAAGCCTCTGACCCGCTATCTTCTCTCCATTGGCATTTGGCAACTTCCACAATGGTTTTTGCTCCATCCACAAGAGCAATGCTATTAATCTTCCCTTTTTTATCCCTCCTAGCATGGTTAGAGCCTGGAGTTGAAACACTGCCCTCTTCTTCCATCACCATTATGGCCTATATATGACCTTTTCTCAAAGGCATGCTATCCAGTCAGTCCAGATTTCCCCTACAGATCTCCACTGCCCAGCTGTATTTCCATCTCCTCTGCAGCACTCAAGGTTGCCCCATAAAGAAGGGGCTCTCCAGCTGTGCAGTGTCCATCCAAGATATAACAACACTGAGGAAAGAGCACTGCAATACCTGAACTCTGCATCCCAAAAGGCAGTTTATAAAACCACAGAACTTTTTCAAGCTCTCTTCTAAAAGGTCTTCTCCATAAGAAAATATAAGGATTTGCTGGTCAGGAAAGGCTTCCAGTGAGTCAAATCCACCAAGAGAGATTCAGAGAAGTGGTAGTTTAAGACTGAATGAAATAAACACAGCAGTATAACAAGGACTAGGGCAGATGAAGCAGGCTGCATAATGAAGAGCTTTGGAAGTCTACTAAGCTACCCTGAAGTACTTTCCAGAAATGACCTGCATCTTTTAAATACAGTTCCTAATCCACCCTCTGAACGGCAGTGACAGCAAAATTTCATTTCTCTCCAGTTCTGGTCCCCCAGTTCCTCTCCAGTTTTGGTCATTCTTCTTTCTGTACACATTATCCACAAGAGGAGAGAGGGACAGAACTCCTCTTATGTCTCCAATTTCATTGATTTGTTCATTTTATGACAAAGCTCATGACACCCATGACAAAGCCTCTCTGCACACTGACAGCTCAGCACTGCGTGTTTTCTTCTCTGATTGTCCTTCAGAGGACATTTTCCACACATATCTCTGTTGCATCATTCTCCTGGCCTGTTGACTCACTTGTAATGGTGTCAAGATGCTATTGTGCAACTGTTAGCTGAACTATTTCCTATTTTCCTTCCCATGTATTTGCACATAAACCCTGGGCTGGCAGTCTCCACCCATCAGTAGCCACTGACCCTGATTCATCTCTTAACAAAATTCCCCAGACAAATGAGATATGGCTAATAAACCTTCCAATAAAAGGCTTTCTTCACACAAAGTGTCTCTGACGAGCATCAAGATGATGCCCTGGGGATAGCCCTTCCTAAAGGCGTTCAGATTGTGGCCTGAGAATCAGCAATAGTTCAGGAGGTCTCTTGAAGAGGACTAAAAGTGTACAGTTTTGAGCTCGTGACCACTTTGCCCTGTTTCCCAGCTCCTCACCACTTCAGTCCCATGAACAGCCAGCACTGCTCCCACCCTGAGCACATAAAGAGCTCCTTTACACACTGGAATTCAGGTGGAAACAGATGGATAGCTAATGCCAAAGTTATGTCAAGCTGTTCAGGACCTTGAACACCTTGAGTTTTAGAAAATTTTTGGCCTCTTTTGTTCCTCCAGATAAAGGCAGCAACGAATCACAATGTGGGATGTCCACAAGGCACTCTGCCAGTGATCACCACCACCAGGGAATCTCTGGTGCAGTCTACCTAAGGCATCTTCAGGCTCACCACTTCTGCTTCATCCTGCTGCTTCCCTATCTGCCCTGCCCTTAGGTCTCTGCCAGGCAGAATACAGTCACTCAAGTCCCCAGGGATTCACATCATTGGGTGGGTTGTTTCTCACCCAGGTTTTATTGTGGGAGGGTTGTTGCCTCTTCTTTCCACCATAATGAATTTATGAAATTTTCCCACCTCTAATCCAGACCACAGTAGCACTAAGGCCAGAAAAGGGAAGAAGAAAAGGTAACTTAACATGTCTTTCATGTGAGTTCACCACAGAGCAATATAGGCTCTGCAAGCACAGACGTGCTGAAGGCAATAGAGAGGCTGACAGAGGCACAGCAGCCACACAGGCACAGCAATACAGCTGGGACCACCCCACTGCACAGCCCACAGGACCTCTCCCCCTGACAGCATCTCCTGAGCCCCTGCAGCCATCAGACTTGCAGATGAGCAGACCCTGTTTCAGAGTTTGGAGCCTCCACGTGGCTGTATTGGAGTTAGCCCCTTACTAGACAAAATTAAATGGGGCCTTCTGGTGATGAACACTAGCAAATGCAGCATCCTTTTTCCCAGCAGCTAAGGGCACTCACTTGCAAGCTCAAGCCTCGCAGCACTTCCAGCAATCACTCACATCAATCTGTAAAATGACACAGTGATAGTGCAGAGAGGGGAAGGAATTGACCTTGGCACTCCCTGAGCTGGTTAAGCCCTTGGCTCCTCTACACTCTCCCCAAGGTGTTGGCCTGGCCCTAAAGCCTGGCTTCCCTTCACTGGTGCCCACAGCCCTCCTGGCTGTGCCCACTGCAAGGGTGAGCTCTGGATTCCCACATTGAGAGCACTTGGCTGCTCCTTGGGATGTCACAAGAGACTGAGAGGGCCTTCAAACAGTCCCTGTTGCACAAAGTGATCCGTTATCCCACGGACAGGCAGGAGGATGTAGCCACAAGCCACATCATGGGGCTTGGGTATATGCCCAGAGGACAAAAGCCTTTGCTGAGGACAGCAATAAGAAGTCATGCAGCAAAAAAAACCCTTGACCAGGGCTGTTTCCCAGGCTGAAACCTAGAGGTTCATGCCAGGGAAAAGGTCAGCCCAAAGCATTTTGGTAACATGAAAAATAGCTTGTCTGAGCAGCTCTTCACCTCGAGCAAGGCACTCTGCCCATGCAGAGCACGAGCCCAGCTCCTCCAAGTGCCCTGCTCCACATTGGGGAACTTGGGACTGTGGATAAAGAAGGGAAAAAGCCCCTTATCATTTGCACCCATCTAATGAAAATACCAGCAGTTACATCTTGGTCATTCAACAGCAGTGTTTTTTCTGTGACAACCAACCAGCCTTTCCATGAGGGTGTAAAATTAGAACTTGGTTTCTTTTACTCTTGGAGGGAGATCACAAGCAGTTACATCTGCTGATACAGGTACCAGAGGGTCTCTCCTGGACCTCCTACACACGTGGACCAGAGGCTTTCATAAACCGATGACTTTTGGGCTGTGACACACATACACACAACGCAGGTAAACACCCACCTCTGGATCCTAATCCTGCTAAGATCACAGCAGCATTTATCAGAGGGTGACTGCTAGACCTCCCCCACACACAGTGGAATTTAATTTGTATATCACAAAGGCACATTAACCCTGTTTGAGCCTCCAACAGCCTGTGCACATGTATCACATGGGATGCAGGCCTTGCACGGGTGTTTGCAAATATTAATATTAACATTTCTGTAATAAGTTATTCCTCATTTGCCCTTGCAGAAGCAGCGTATTTGGGTGGGTATAGGGGAAAGTTCACTGTATAATTATGCAGAAATACAAAAAGATTTTTACCCTTTGGCAAAGAAGTCACTTTTTAGATGTTTTCTACACTTTGCACCCCCAAAGACATACAGGATGATTTGATTTTCTAAAAATACACCCAAAACAGGCATAGTTAAAGCCTCTCTGGAGAAGCCCAGCTTTGCCAGTGACAAATGTGAGTGCAAAGTTGATGCACAAAAGAGCTGTCTGTGGTGGGGCTGTTTGCAGAACTGCTGTAGCAACCGAAATGCCCCTAAGAGGGGATGCTGTGACAAGATTGTGTTGATGCCCATGTGTTGGGAGCACGTGTAAATCCCTGCCCCCCATCTCAGTCTGCAGAGATACCGAGGGCTGCATGTGTCTGATTTACAGAAACATGCCTCCTCTCTCCCCTCTTCTCTCACTTCCCATTTTTGGGGTCTCTCCAGTTAAAACATTAGTAGTAGAAGGGTCCCCTCCTTCTGCACAGCCCCACCCCAGCAAGGCCCTTGGGAATGGGGACACAGCAGTGGGTACTTCCTGGGAGAAAGCAGGGCTCAGCTTACAGAGGTTTACTTACCCACACAGAGCCAAGTCACCAACTTCTTCCACTGGAAGAGGGCAAAGAAGAGTCTCCCTGCTATGAATCCGGCATTCACGCTGTCCCTATAAACAGTGGAGATGACATCAGTCAAAAACAGGGCTGATAAGCTTTCACCTGGCACTTCTGCAGACAGGCAGGCTGGGTGTCCATCCTGCAAGCCTCGAATTTCCAATGCCATGCCTCCATCCCTACAGTGTTGCCCCCCCCTCCATGCTCTGACTGCTGATCCATAAGACCCCCATGCACGGAGAAGAGCAGCTGCGTTGGGTCAAGCTCTTCTCTCACTGTTTTGCTGGGTGCTCCAGCTGGTCGAGGCAGTAGATAAGTGTTCAAGCTCCCTGCCAGCACAGGCAGGTCCCATCCATACCCTGAGTCCCAGAAACAGACTCTGAACCAGAATCAGTGTCCAGGATCAGTACAAATCATCCCACCACCTGCACAGGACCCTTGGTCACATCTAGCACATCCAGTAAGCACTGGAGGCACCTAATTGCTTTCCCAGGGATATTTCCTTCTTACAGCCCCACAATTTGTTCCTCCAACAAGGGAAAAGAGAGCCCACAAAGCACTGCTTTGAATGCCAAGCGATAAAGTCCTGTGATCAATCCTTGTAAGCCATGGAGTTTGTAGTGTTTAGGTGTCTGAGTTTGAGTGACAGCCTTAATTATATAGGGACAGCGTCATGGCTCAAAGAGATGATTGCTGGTTCAGGCTGGTGAAAAACAGGAATAATATGCTCCTCTCTTCAAGGAATGGTGCAGAAAGTGAGAGCTCAGTTTACCCATCTGATGGTGATCATCTAATTATCCTCAAGGAGCCAGTGAAAATCCAGTTCAGCAGGGGGGAAGTGCTCTGTGGTATTCCTAATCCACCCTGTTCCCACTATACCCTGGCCTAGAATAAGACCTTTGCAAGGCTGATTAACCCATCCAAGGAGATTATTCTGGTCATTGCCACCCAGCTGGAGCACCACTGCTTTCTGAAACCCAGGGCTGGGTTCTAGAGCAGCGATTTTGTACTTGCAACTTCCCATCCCTCTTATCTGTCCCTGGAGTTACTATCAGCCTGGCACATGTAGGAGTTTCTTACTGTTTTCTGCTGCTGAGCTTTCCTTGGGGACAAGCTAAAGCCAAGGGAGGGAAAGCAGGGAGTCCCATCATAAAATACTGTGACCACAGGGCATCAATTTAGCACTTTGCTCTTAAGTGAAGGAAAGAGGCAGGGCCAAGGCAGGTAGAAGATCCTGTTTCCTTCTTATTCTCAAGACACGATCATCTGAAACCAAACCACTGCATCTGCCCTGCGCACAGACTGGAGCAGAAGCTGTAGGAGGTGGAGATACAGCAGCCTGAGAAAAGGTGGCTCATTGCTAGACAGAAAAGCAACTGGGTTTCTTCTCACAGCCAGGGCTTTCACTGGTTACCTCCCTCCTTGCATCAAGCAAAATAGTCCCAAAAGCTTTCATGAAGATATACACTCATTCATGCAAAATACATCCTGGCTGCCAAAAGGTTTCATGTATCCATTTCTACTTCTCTCAAATCTTTTAGGATTCTTTTCAGAGAGGTTTTTTTTCTATTTCTCTGTGATTTTTTTTCTCCCTTCCATTTTAATTGAAGTATTTGTCTCCACAGCAGGAAATGTAAACTGTGCAGCAGACAATCTTGATGTATATTTTAAAAGAGGAAAAATTATTTAGCAACACTATTATTGTCAGGTATGCACAGTAGCAATCACTAGCTTAGTTCCAGAAGGCAAAAAAATTGAAGAAAAAAAGGGAAAGGAGGAATGTTACTCCTCTAAAAACTAGAAAAAATTGATGAACAAGTTTTTAGCTCTGTGCCTAGAGATGAAGGGTCAGATTTCTTGATAAAAAAAGATTCCCAGTCCTTACGAAAAGCCGTTTCTCTAAGTAGCTCCAAGATTTGACAAGTAGCTGAACTCTTCTGAAACTTTGCTGCTCAGTATTAGCATTGAAGAAGGCCTGGCTGCTAAGCACTGGTGGAAACCTCATTTTGTCTCAGTTTAATTGGAAGTTAAGTGGTGCTGAAGATGACATCTGGGTTGTGTGTGCTGACAATACCCTGCATTTGGCAATCAGCCCTTAAGTGCCTGTGCCTTATGCTGTTCTTGGCTGCACAGGTGATCTGAAGGGAAAGGAGCCAATTTGCTCCTCTGTGCCTCAGTTTCCTCACTTGCAAAATGCAGATTATTGCAGTTCAGGCTACAAACCTAAAATCACCGGCACAGAGCATCTACAATGAGTGACTACAGCAGATGAAGAATAACACAAAAATACCTCAAGAGATGAGGCACTCTCCAGTCTTCAGAGAGCAGTTGATCAGTTGAGCTATATAGTGATTTTTGTCCATCAGGGATTGCAGATTTGAAAAAAGTTCTAGAAAAGGACAGTGCAATCTTGCTGATTCTCCTTCCCTCTTCCCACACCACTCCCAGCTTCTGCTTCCCCTGCTCTAGATAAAAATAAAAGAAAAAAAAAGAATTAAAAATCCACTTCTCTAAATATTGTTTCTCTCACATCAGCCCAGCAGGAGAGGCAGAAATCAAATTATAACCACTGAAATAACCATCCGCACTTACTGCCAGGAGGGTGGGTGGAGACGTTGGAACATTTTGCTTTAGGTTTCAAGAAAAAATATCTAGCTTTATTAAAATAAACAAGTGCAAAAGAAGAAACAGAAAGAAAATCCCTCAGCTGCATTTACAACAGGGAGATATCAAGCAAAGTGTGCTCCATCCAGAGAGGTGGACAAGAGCTGCGGGGACCAGACCTCCTCTGTCCGTCTCTCTTGGAAGAGGGCTTTTTTTACCCTCCACTCCTGATTCTGTTCTTTCTCTCCTTGATATATTTCTTCTTGCTTATGGAAAAGTCCCAGAGAGGACTTTTTCCTACAGGTACAACAAAAGGAGGAAAAGTAGAGCCATGGACCTCGTGTCTCCCAGAGAATTCAAGACAACCTCTGTGAAGGGGATCACCCTGTTTTTGATACCTACAGGCTCTGGCAATAATTTGGGCAGAACTCACTGGGTTTATACCTCTTCAGTTCTTTGTCGCTGAGAACAGATAAATACCAGGATTGTCACATCCAGATATTTTTACAGAGTTCCTCTCCTGCAGAGATCATTTCAGAAAAAAGCACGTGCGATATGGAAATACTGTTGCAGCCTTTCTCTTTGTCTCTACAGCTCTTTGGTTTTCGGCTAGAGGATCGGTAACTTCAGGAACCGGCAAACTGAGAGATTTACTTTCTATTTCCAAAACCCAGCTGCCAGCCAGCAGGATATTATCATGCAAGACCTGCACCAGGGCTTGATTCTGACCGGTGTGTATTTGAAGACCATGTCCCTGCCTATGTGAGGGCAGCACAGGATTTGAGTGAGGCCATGGCATTGGGCAGCTCTCCTCAGTGCACCCAGGCAGAAGTATTTGGGCCACAACGACTACTGTCCAAATTAGCCCTACACCTGCCTGTCTTGCTGCCTGGCTGAGCACAGTTACTCTCTTTGGGGAAGGTTTGTTTGAACCCATGCAGAGAAGGAAATGGGCTCAGGCATGTCACGACCTGAGACTCTGCCACGAAAAGTGGAGGAGCCGCTGCAAAATCATCCAGGCTGCATTTCAGAAGATGCCAGCTCACAAACACACACTCAGGTCCACGCTGCAGCACGATATGTCCTTGTGTCTCCTCTAGTCCTAAGGAGATGGGGTGATCCTGCAGCAGCCGCCAGCAGTTTGTACTCAAGGCTTTGCCCTAGTTGGGGGCAGCCGTCCCCCAAACTTTCCTCTACACTTTGTCCCTGGAAAAGCTTCTGCACCTGTAGAGGCTTCGCTTCCACAGAGGGGTTAAAAATCCACTTGAGTTGCAGAGAAGGCTGAGGCGGTTTTGCGCTCCTGCAGTGCCATCCTGTGCTTTAGGTGCGCACTGCAGAGACAATCCTGGCTGCCAAAACCCTGCAGGGGCCAAGGGGGCAGAAGAACTGGGAAGCGAAACTTCAGTGTCCCTGCGTGTCCCTGGAGGTGACACGTCCCAACTCCCAGCACTGATCACCAGGGAGGGGAAGTCCAGTGGCCTCAGGGCAGCCCTGTGCCACGATGCTCTCTGGGTGACCAAACGTTTCCTCAGTCCTTCAACAGAGGACTGAAACCAGCCCCATATCCTGCAGGGCTGCTGAAGCCTATGGAGATCTCAGAACAACAAAAGCCCCAAGGAGGACAAACCAGGAGGAAATGGCTGGAGAATAAGGAGAGGAAAAGCTTTTTGAGGCTTTTTTCTGCTTGTGCCTCGCAATGGAGACTGCATCTGGGCTCCGCCTTGCACTCTCAGGGCTTGGAAACAGATGCAGTGAGCAGCACTGCTGTGGGGACAGACAGGGTGGCGGCACAAGGCGCTCTGGCCTTCACAGCCCTTGTTTCTGGCTCTTGAACTCACCAAGAAAATGAAAATAAAACAAATAAAGTAAATAATTTTGAAAAGCACCAGAGGGGAGGGAAGCGGAGCAGTCGGAGGGCAGCAGGGGTGCACAGTTCAGAGCACACCGCTGCTAGCTGCGCCCAGGCCCTGGGTTGTGGCACTAACTGCTAAGATAGCCATGGCCTGAAAGAGTTTTCTGGGGTGAAAAGGAGGAAAATAAGGCCTGGCAGGAGCAGAGGCACTGCCTGCAGTGTGTGTGGGCTTCTCCTCCAGGACCCTGTGTTTCCCTCCTGCCCTGCCTCTGGGGCAGCCATGTGGAGGAGACCCCTGCCCAAACACCGGCCTGCCCTGTCTCCCCACACTGCAAAGGCCTGTCCTCCCCTGCCAGCCCGGCTCTGGGGTTCCAGCCATTGTCCTGCCCTGCCTGCCCAGCTCTGGGGTGACCATCCCTGCCAGCCTAGCTTTGGGGTTTCCAGCCATCGCCCTCCCCTACCAGCCTGGCTTTGGTGTTCCAGGCCACTGCCCTCCTGTGCCAGCCCACCTCTGAGGTTCCCAGCCATTGTCCTCTCCATATCAGGTGGCCCCTGCAGACCCTCACAGGGAGGGGTTTGCATTTAAGGCTGGCCAGCAGCAGCTTTAACACCTCAGGGTCAGCAAGGGGCTTTGTCCTTCCTTGCCACCCAGCTTGTGTCCAGGTGGCCTTAGTCGTGGTGGCCTTTGTGTCCCCAGACCAGCTGCCCCCCAGGCCTGTCACAGCTGTGAGGCATTTTAGCCCCATACCATGCCAGCATGTCCCCATTTCCCTGCCCTCCTCGGGCACTGCAAACCATGGGGGATCAGCTGGGACGACCACCATGGTTTTAAACCCAGTCTTTCCCAGCTGCCAGCCGTTCTTATCCCACACTGAGCCAGCAGCACCTACTTCTGCCATGGGCCCCTTACTCGTTCCCTCGGCTGTGAGATGAAATCCCCAGCAAGGATGAATTTGGCCCATGGAGGAGGGTGGTTGGAGACGTTGTTTTCATGGGAAGCTGCTTTTTCAGGCTGTGTATCCACTGTAGTCTCAGCAAGGGGTTCCCTGAAAAGGGAGGGTGAAGGGGTGAACCTCTACATCAGTGGAGAAGTGGAGGGATGAGGCCGGATGTCAGGGAACAGTGTTCCTGTGGAGAAATTCAGGCAAAAACCTGGCTCTGTCAAAGCTTTTTTTTCACAGAAATTTTTACTTTTTAATCCAGCTAACAAGGAAACAAATTATTTAGGCTGGAAGTGTTATAATTAGCTTTAGCAATTCTCCCACATCAGTACCCACTATATTCCTGGTTCCTTCTCACAATACAGATCTCAAGCTGAACTAACTTTGCTGCAATACATAGCTTTGGCTGGCCATATTCAGTTATTAGTTTTTAATGAAAATATATATATTCAGGAGAAAGTAGGTTCTTTTCAGTCAAATAATAGCATAAAGGATCTGCCCCAACCATATTCTGACAAAAATTTCTGCTCAGAGGGAATTTATGTCGACATAAGTGGATGAAAAAAGTTATTAGAGTGGAATCACAATATTTTACATTCATTTTATAGCAGTCTAAATGAGAGCAAAAACATAAGCAAAATTAAGGGCATTCATACATTTTCATTTCTTTCCTCTTTGCATTTCCTTACATTTCCTAGCTTGCTCCATCTGGAGGAAGGTTTCCAGCCAGGCATGCCAGACAAGGAGTCAAGGGCAGAGAGACACCCTCAGACCAGTGTCCTGGGTTGATTTTGGGTTACAAGAGAGAAAGAAAAGCAGGATGTGTGTAACCTCATGATCTTTGTTAAAGCTGCATAGAAAAGCATTGTGGTAGAGAGGACTCTGACACTGTCCATCACACAGACACCCTTAACATGTGCTTTCTGTCACTGTGAGCCAAAAACTTCCTACAGCCAACTATTTTCTCAGTCCCTTCTCTACTTAAACATATGTTTAATTTGAAATCACGTTGACAACAGTAGGATGCAAGCGGTTTTGCTTCGATGCTCTCCTGATGTGGGTGTCTAGCTACCAATCAGCCCTATCCCTCTTGCTTCCCCCACTTTGAGTCACACTTCCCAGTCTTTTTTGCTGGCAGTGGTGTCTATTTTAATAGATGGGAAAGAGTTGCCTCTTCAGAGTTACTGTGCTGCAATCTGCAACCACCCAGCTAGGAGCTGCTGGACTGCTGCTTTTTAATTACTCCTTGTATACCCAAAAACTCACATTCGGTGTCACAGAGGGAAAAGGGTGATTTTTGGTTTCTCCCCATGCCTGGAAAGACAGCAGCAGCCCTGTGTCTGCTCAGCATCCACTACTTCCACAAGGGCCAAGCCTGTTGCAGTGTTTTGGTCCAGAGGAAGAGAAAAACCAGTTTTGATTAGAGATAAGCAGGATGTTTTCCATTCAGAACTTCCAAGGAGATATTAGACAGGATCAATGGAACAAACTTCTCTTTAAACACCATCTGCAGAAGAAGGAGATCCAGAGTTAATAGGGGAATGAGCTGCCTGACATGAAAGTACTTGCCTGTTGATTTCATCTTATCCCTGTGCCAAAGCAACTAGCCCTTTGGAGTACACTGTGCTTTGGTGTGTACAGAAACAGCCTTCTGCAGTCCAGAGCCTTCGCACAGGAGCTGGGGAAGACCCTGTTTTGCCCTAAAGCAGATCCACGCCAGCAGGAAGCAGAAGAAGTTTAGAAGCGGCAGTTTGCCATCGTGTACCAGCTCCTGGCGATGATGGGCACTGCTCCTCATTGCAGTGACCCCTCTTGAAAGCAGGTTAAGCCCTTCCTGTACAAGAGGGATCTTTGGTTTCATGTATTTACACAGCATATCTGCAGGAAGGCTAAAACAAACCACCACAGCAGACAGAGCTTGATGGCTCTGCCAGATGCCTCCTAATTGAGCTAGGATGCTGCATGACCTTCACTATCTGCTGGGTCCTGCTATCCCACCACAACCAGCTGATCCCACCACGGATATCTGCTGGAGCCCTCGCTCCCCACATGCTGCTGGGAGAGGCAGAGGAGGGAGCATGAAGGCACTGCATGAGAGCTGCCAGCCACCCACTTGCTTCTGCCAAACTTCCCAGCGCGCTCCCCCAGCCCAGATGAATAGTGTAGGTTTGGTCACGCCACCGAGGAGCGTCACCGCTTCGAGTCATGAGACTGACTTAAAAATAATAAATGGTGATAAGTGAAAAACACTCACTTCCTCTTTGTTTCCCTGTGGTTTAGGAGGGTTTTGTAAGCCTCTATAGCTCTGATTTTCAGGGTTTTCTATGATGGCTAAAAGTTACTTGCTTTAGTGAAAACTTATGACTCTTAATGAAAAGATCCCAAGAACAGAATTTAGAAGTTAATCAATTAAAAAAAACCCAAATATCACTGTATTTGAAATAAAGCCCACCAGAACAGGAGACCTTTGGTCAGGCAGTTTTCCCATTTGTGTATTTTTAGGATTTACTGAGGTGCAAGAGGAATGGATATAAATTGACACGAGGACTGGGATGTGGGTTTTAAGTTCTGTAAGTGATTCATATAACTTAACCGGAGGCTCTTGCTTTCTGAGCAAGCTGCAGCAGCTGAATCAGTGATTGCCACCAGCATCACCTTAGGTGTTTGCCAACAGGTATAATACAGGTAAGGTCTATGGCTCCCCTCCAAGCTCACAACTGCAGATTCCAGAGGCATAAGGTACCTGTAGGCATGTGCAAGCTGCTCTGCCCCATGAAACCACACTGTCCGCTGCAGATTTAGAATCCTGGTATCCATTAGCCCATGCATCTCTATGCTGCTCCCTGTTTTATTAGCCAAACATGTCCAAGGGATGGGAGGTGAAGAGAGAATGATTTTTCATTGTCTTTTTAATGCAAGTGCTGGGAACATCAAGTTAAATTAGTGGGTGGTATGCTGAAAACAAAATAAGATATACAGCTTCAGTCAGGAGAACCGTGGGGCTATTGGAGTGAAGATTTTGTGGATGCTCAAAGTTTGCATAGCTTTAAAAAATGACCAGGCAAGCACGTGGAAGAAAATTCCAGTTGGATCTAGAAACCACAAAGATCTCCCTGGGCTGCAGGCTGCTGGAGGCTGCTAGGGAGATAGCATTGTGTTATTGGCCTATTACCATACATTTCCCAAAGCACACACTGGTGGTGAGAATACTTGGCTGGATGGACTTGTGCTCTGACCTAGTCTGGTCATTCTTTTTTTGTTATACATAACCAAGACTTCAGCACTTGAGGAAAGGAAAATCTGTGCCACTGAGAAGCTGTTTTCCTGTTTTTCTGACAAAAACTCCTCCTTTGAAGGGTGAGTCTCATCAGGAATCAGTGGTGGGGCCTTAGGATGGCAAGTCAAGGGTCTGACGACTGTCTGAGAAGAAGCATCACCAAAACAACTAACAAGGCTTTATTACTAGACAGCACTGTCAGGTAGCTTGGATGGGAAAAGACATTCCTGCCATCAGCTCCAAAGGCTCAGCCTGGCAAAGAGTGTGACTGCAGATTGTGAGTGTCTGTTTCCTTCTCTTTGTTTCCTTGTTGTCTTTTTTTAAACAATCTGCCAATTCATCATTAAGAAATTAAATATTTTATAGCTGCTGTGATGCTGATGACAGGTGCCAGATTGATTGGTTCTGGCAGAGGAAATTTGCTGCTCATTTCTTCCCTTTGCAGTAATGTTATGTGCACAGGGGTAGAAAGAGGGAAGAGCTGAAGTCTCCAAGCTGTCCAGATCTGACCCAATAAAGAGTTTAAAAATAGGTACAATCTGGAAACATTTTGATGCCAACAACAACGACAAAATCCCAGCTAGAGTGGCTGCAATTGTTAGTCCTTTACATAGTGGGAGGAAGGGGAGAATCCTTGGCACAGCTAGCAGAGATGTCAAGGTTGCCCTGACTTACAGCACCCCCAGGACAGTGCTGCTTCAAACCAGCCACAGTGCTCCAAAAGGAATAATCATGTAATTGAGCCGCTGGCCTTAGAGCCAGAGACCTTGAGCTCTGTTTTGCCCTCTGCTATTGACCTCCCGTATAGCCCTGAGTAACTCACTTCATCTCTGTCCTGGGAAAGTTAATATATTGCTCTTTTCAGACACTTTCTGATTAAGAATGAGTTTATCTGTACAACATCTGGCACATCGAGGAGGCATCAGCTGGTGTGGCCCAGCAGACTCCCCATTCCCACCTGCAACCTGCCTGCTCTCCCCCTAGCCCCATCCTGAATGGACCACATCCGATGTCCTGGGAGAAAATGGATTTGGGAAGTCTGTGTTCATCTTTGGTCACCTCCACCTTCACAGGCTCACAGAAGCCAAATTCCCCCTGGGGCAACCTGGTTTATGCAGCACTCGGCTGAGGAGACAGACGAGACATGTTCCCAGAGATGACACTAACGAGATTTACTACGTGACTAAGGCTTGCAATTGGTGGTGATAACTAGAGAATTACCCTGATAAATATTTGATATGATTTGGAGAGTAATAATAGATTTTTCTTGCCCATGATTTCCATCAGGAAGAAGCAAGGGCTGCTGAAAAGGGGAACGTAATTGTGGCATCCGTCTTTCTGGCTGAAGTTACCTGTCCTTTGCAATAGATCAGTGGGGAGTAGGGCAGGGGGGATGTAGAGAGCCCCACTGCATTCAAGATCTACTGGCAGGTCTGCAGCTCTGGCAAAATGGAATGTGTGACTCTGTGTGTGTGTTTGTGACAAGCCAAACTGAAAGATGGACAGGGAAAAAGAAAGGGAAGGCAGAGAAAGAAAATAGAATGGAAAGATTCAGGGCAGCAGTGGAAAAAAAGCTGGGCTGGTGATGGAAAGGGAGAGCTGGGAGGCAAAGGGAGATTTCTCTGTGCTTTTGGATGTGAAAGGACACAAGCACTAGCAGCTGATGCACAGGCAGAGCATCCTTCTGTAAACCATCTCAGGGTTCATGTCTGGAGCTGTAAGCACAATGGAGCTGTAACTCCACAATGCTCCTGTCCCCCCTTTCACCAGTCACCTCCAGGCCAGGGGAAGGATTTGTGTTCTGCTACTTGGCCCTGGTCTCCAGCTGCAGGGAACCCTGATCATCTGTAAGCTGCACCTTTTCTTTAATGAGAGCACCCCCCTACCACCACATCCCAATGGGATTTCAGCTCATCAAAGCCAAGATACTTTGTGAACATAGCTCAGAGCAGCAAATACCTCTGTTGGAGAAGGCCAGAACAGCCAGTGACACAAAACACATCCTTGAAGAGTGTGAAAGCAAATCTTCCTCTTCTCCCACTGGCACAGAGCAGCCTACGAGACCCTGAGGCTCATGGTCCCCACATACCTTCAGCAAGGCCAATAACTGGCACGTAAGGGTTCAGTGTCTGTCTTACTGCATCCACCACAAACCCAAGTTTAAGACCTTAGGTAAGTTTTCATTTTTGAGAAATCACATTTCCTCACACTGTCATTCACACAAGAGGATGGCCCTGCCAGGGCTCTCCAGCTAAGGATCTGGGATACCCAACACAGTGGTCCAGTACAGAGAGCCCTTTCCTGGCTCTGCCACCAACAGGCTATGGCACAGAAAGCAAGTTACTTCAGCCCTTCATGCCTTTATTTTCTTCCTAGTTATTCATCTGCCTAACATAGCTGTCCCCTCTAGAGCAGAGGTTTGACAGTACCTAGCACTGGGGTGCCTGTATCTTTGGTTTGCAACAGGATATTTATTGCTCTGTCCTAATTTCCAGAGAAGCTGTCATTGGTGGAAGCAGCAGAAGCTCTCTGCCTCTGAAGCACTGTGTCTCCTTTCACTTTGGTGCCCAATTTGAGGCCTCTGACAGTTAAGTGTTCACCTCATTCTTTATTCCCATCCTTATTTTGCACTCAAGTCATTACTTAGGTTGCATTCAGTGGCATCGGCTAAAGGAGATTTTAAGCTAATGCAGAGAAAGCAAGTGAGAACAAAGACCACAGCAAGGAAAGTGGTGCTTTGGCATGTTCACATAACAGCTACTCCGTCAGATGGAACATGACAGTTATTGTAGGAATCTCTTCATAAACCCTAGAATACACTCAATTATATACTCTTAAGATTCCCTTTTTGTTCCATGTCATTCATCTAAAGAAATGTCAGATGGAGAAAGGCAATAATCCACAGAGACCCCAATTCATTTTATCCACATGCTGAGGAATAGTTATTAATAGCAGAGCTGCTGGTTAATTGCACGTGTCCTGTTACAGGAGATCAATCTCCTATAGAAGAGCTTGAAAACAAACTTGGTGTCATTTTACACAGAGCTGTTTAGTCAGACCTACACTTGTATCCTTGTTGGACTCATACAACCTTTTGTGAGCATTAAGATTTGCTGTGTTTGAACTGTCCTAGAAACCTTGCTTCCCTACCTGAGTTTCCAGCTAACTGCAACTGCTCTGTTTGTCCAAGCAGGTGTTATACTTGTGGGTTGTAGTGTAGAACCATTCTGAGGGGCCAGGGCTTGCAATATTGATGTGCACAGCCTTGATGTCCTCCATAATAAAAGATAACAAGAGGAAAAAGGCAAAGGGCTTTTCCTCTGCAAGAGGCCATGGACAACACAGTTGTCTCTTCTGCAAGCCAGCAGCAGGAGGAGGAAAGGGAATGTGCAGCACATAACAAACCAAACTAATCCCTCTACTATTGATAAATCACCCATCTTTTATTCAGCATCACATAAAGGTCTTAGGCAGGGATAGGGATCTTGTTGTGCAAGGTCCTGCACTCAAGTACAAATAAGAGTTCAGACTCTTCTAAATCTTTTTTTAATATAAATATTAATAACTCCACAATGAAAACAGATATGAAAAAGTGGATGAGAGGAGCCTCATTAAAGACAAATTCCATTTCCAACTCTCATCTCTGTCACCAAATCCTAGTCCAGCTCCCAACAATCTTCACGGGCTCTTGATATGAACAACAACTTCCATCATCACATCGTAAAGGTTAATCTCCCCTTCAAGCAATCATCTTCATAAGAATGACGAGTTTCATTTTAAGGGATAATTCCTAGATAATAAAGCTACAACTTACACTGCCGGGCTGAACAGATTCAGACAAACAAGGCTCTGTCTCTGATGATGAATTCATTCACATCCAAAGAGCTGGAGTTGAAAGAAAAATTCGATAAAACCTTCTTGATTTTTTCCTTTTCTGCCCATTAAGTTGTCGCCAGATGCCTTAATTAGATGTTGTTATTAACAAGGAAGTAACACACAAATTAAACCTACTCCATGCTTCATCTCATTTGACCAATAAGGTAATTTATTCCAACTGTGTTCTCTAGAGGGCATAGGATCTGCTTTGTCCATTCTCCTCAGTTCTGAAATAGCTTCAGACCTGGCCCCCAATTCTGCTGTGCATTTGAGCAGGAGCCTTGCCCTAAACCTGTGGGGTGGTGAGACAGATGTTTCACAGAGTTCAGGCAGTTAGCAAAGACTTTTGTGTCTCATCCTGGAACCAAGACAGCCAAAATAACATGGAAAATGTGGCTGTTAGGATCCTGGACTAAATGATTTTCTTCTGAGCCATATGCCTGCAACCTGATACAAGGGGGACATAACTCTTATTCTGACACAGATTGAGATGTATAAAGGCTCCAAAATAAATATACTTTAGCTCTTGCCCTTATGTAAGGGAAACATTTTGACAGAACACCTTTTTGAGTGAGGCACCACTGCACATCACCTGCAAGTTCAATTCATTCTCTCTTCCTACTCCACAGCAGTGGTCCCATGCATGGCATTCAGCAGGCAGGCAGCTAAAGCCTGTCCCCTCCTGCTTTACAGCTTTGTGTCTGGATTGGCTTCTGTGCAGGATGGATAATAAGACCGGATGGCCCAGGTGGAGAAATCAGACACTACTCCGTTTCTTACCCCTCCTGCATGGTCGTAAACAACGCTCTAAGCACCAGAGTAAATCCAGACCCTTGGAGCATGGTGAGGAAATGAGTTGAGTGATCTCACAGTGTGTGGAGGAACCAGAGAAGCATCATATGAATAGGAGGAGAGGGTTGACTGAAGGCTGGGTCAAGAACTACAGCACGACTGAAGTCACTGGCTCTAAACCAATCCAGAGCAGCTGAAGAGCTGCCCATATTTGTTTGGGAGACTTGTACGTTCTGCCACAAAAAAAGGACTCCTAGCAAGGCTGCCAGCTGCCCTCCTGCTGTACCCTTTCTCCACAGAGTCATTTCCACCTGTCTGTGCTTTGAAAAGGTCGTGGTGCCACAGTCCTGAAGTGCTGGGCATTGACATTTTCTAAAGGGAACACATACTGACGCTGGGATGTTTGTCATCAACCTGCCAACACGGTGATCCTGCAGGAGGGGGAGGAGGCCTTCCTAACCTGGTAGCTCAGCAGGAACAGGGTAATTAAGCCTGACACTCTACCTATGTATCTGAAAGAGGACTCAGGCCCTAGTAGAGCTGTCTTCCCCATACAGACCTGCTCTAGGGAGAGCTCCTGAGCTGACAGGGCAAGGAGAGGGGCAGGAATGGGTGACACAGAAGCCACCAGGCACATACCTATGTGCTGGGCTGAGACACCTCGGAGGGACTTGGGGAAGGATGCTCCTATCGTTCAACCACAGGGATTGGAGAACCTGAATCTCATGTCATGTTGAATGAAACACTAAATGGTAAAAAATCCTGAATGCTTTTTATGGCTGCAGACATTGACTTTGGACCACTTTCACTCCCTGTGCCTTAGTATGCTGCTCTGACAAATAGAGATTATGGCATTTTTTAGGAAGTATGGCAAAGGTGGATCCAGGAGAGCTTGTGAGCTGTTCTGTGGACACAGAAGCATCACCAGCTGAGACAATTAGCCTGGCATGAGAACATAGCATAGCTGCCCCAACTACTTGTCCCCATCTCTCTGAACATAACCCACCAGCCCCCAAGCCAAATCCTGCCCACCTGCTCCAATCCTGCTCTGTATATGAAAAGAACTGGGTTAAAAGAGCTGGGAGCTGCAGGCTGGGAAATTAACAGCGACAGTTACGATTTAGCACGGTTCCCAACATACAGAGGAGCGTGTACATCGAAAGGACAAGCTGCCCCTGCATGTATGTTAAAGAGATGGGGCAGAGAGACAGGCAGAGCCCATGTCCAAGCCATGTTACAATCCTCCACCCTCTTGTATAGAGGTGAGTTTGCATTTTTTAAGAGGCAAGAAGTCATCGACAATCCCTAATCCACAGCTCCTGCTTCTGCGTTCCTCAGGGCCCAGCAGGTTCCCCAACGCCTGGCACCTGCCAACGGGATCATCACAGCAGGGGAAAAAACTTTGCAAAACTATCTTTAAATAGCTTTCTCCCCACCATGCCAGCATCTCCATGTAATTACAACATGTGTGCTGCTGGTCCAAAGCTGAGAAGGAAAACCTGCAGGCTCACCAAAGCCTCCCCCTCTCTCCCTCCCAGCCCCTTCCAGGGACATATCACCTTGATTGCTCAAATCTGACTGTTTCCCAATCTTCTTTCATCTCACATTGACCTCCCAGCATGGCAGACAGCAATAATCAAAGCTGTGACACGTGTGATAGCCCTGTGCCAGACAAGGCATTAACAGTTCCTTTAGATTTAAGCCCAGTTCATACCCACCCAGTAAATAGCCTTCCCAGTGAGCTCCTCAAATCCATAGTCTGCTCATCAGAAAACACTTGTCCCAGTTTCACAAGAGGCCTGAAAATAAGGCAAATATAAAGGAAAAGAAAAAAGCATATGCTGGTTAAAATGACTCTGATGCAGGAGCAATAGACAGAGAGGAAAACATGCACTGCACAATTTGTATCAGCAAGTCTGATTCCAAATGCCAGCTTACCCTCTTTAGGCTTCTTTAGACAGCAAAATGCAGAGGTGATTGTCTCATATGTTGATGCAAGTTAGGAAGAAAGTTGGCGAGAAATGCTAACCCAGAGCAGTAAAAATGTGACAGCACAGTATAGAAAGCAGATCACTGGGATAGCAGGCAGATAAGTTGCATTCTTACACCATGCTAACTCTTCTGCTGACATGTATTCCCTGATTTTCTTATCTGTCCTGGCTACTTTAGACTTGGGATTTCCTTATGCATGCTGCAATCATCACTTCAGTTTCCCACACAGGTGTACTGACTATCTGGCAGGAGCCTGGAGCATCAGGAATGAGAAAGCTGTCCAGAACACTGAAGAAAAACTCAAGGAAGAAGTGCCCTGCCCAGGAGCACATCAATATCAGGGACCTCCTGGGTTAGCAAGGCCAGACCTTGCCATTGCAGGAATAAAACAAAAAGCTCAGACCTCAAAATCTTCTAATTTGTCCATGTATCTTCCAGCAGCAGGCAGGGAACCTTTTCTCCTAGCTCGAGTATGACTGTGTTCGTGCCCCAGTTGCTTCAGGAGATGTATCACATCAGCTTATGGAGCTATTTTACCTCTCTGGAACTTCTCCCATGTCAACCTGTGTTTTAATAAATTAATTATGCTGTTCCTGACACTTTTGTTCACCTCTCTGTGATCTGTATTCCATCTTCTATACCATCTTCCAGCCTTCCTCTGAATTCATGCAGGGTTAAGCTCATCCATCTTGACCTTTAGAAGACAGACCCACTGTCAATTACACCACTTTTTGCCTATATTTGCTGAAATATCCCTCCTGATACACCCAAGAATTGCGTTTGCCTTTCTGTGCCTGACATCTCAGACTGCAGTCACTCAGAGTCACAGAGATCTCCTTGATCATTTGCAGCCCAGCATCTCCTACGTGATATCTGAGGCTATCATAGGCCCTCAGATTTGTGACTTGTCATCCCAAACTTTTTGTTTTCCATCTCATTTCGATTATTCTTATTCTCAAGGTCACTTAGTTCTTTCAGACTCATTCTCTCATTCTGTTCTGTGTAGCCATAACTTCCTGTTCCGTGTCAGTGGGTGATTTTAGCCTCAGGATCCTGCTTTCACTGCTAAGATCATCCACAAGAAGAAAAGATCGGTTCCAAAACTGCTCTGTGAGAAACTCTTCTGGTAAACTCCCTCCAGAGAGTTGCACCTCACCTTACAGTTTACTAATCCTCCTTTCCTCCAACTTCACTAATGATTTCCCACATGGCACCTATCAGATACCTTACTGAAGTCTAGATAAAAGAGATCAGCAGCATTTCCTCTGTCTAGAGAATCAGGTATCTTATCAAAACAAAGCTATCATGTTCGTCTGACACAATCTACATTTCGTAAACCCATGTTGCATCTTATCTCATTTCCCCTTTATCTCTGGGTATTTAATTGTTCTTTCCTTCAAAATTCACTTTGAAAACTCAAGGTTAGACTAAGAGGCTTGTAGTTAAGTGGATAACTTTTCTCCACACCTTACTACATCTACTGTTCTCTGCTCATATGGCATGACTCCGACAAGACATTATTAATCACCTTTTCTGCTGGACCTACATGTTCATTTGCTGATTTTTTCCAATTTACAATTTCTTGGAGCTCAGTTCACTCAGGTGCAAAAACCTGGTTGGGGGTATGTTGCAGGAGAAAGGAGTTATGTAGGTAAACTCAAGGTGGTGGTGAGATGTGATGGGCAAAGACAGAGGTCTGTGGGAGAAGTATTTGGGGACCTGTTCTCTGCTGAGATCCATCATAAAATTAAATAGAAAGAATCATGGTTCTCCTGTTCATGCAAAATAAAAAGGAGTTCAGGGTATTAACAAGGTGCAACTGGGCTGCTTTGTTTGTGAGCAGCTTTACAAATCTCAGACGTATTCATGACGGTTGTCAAAGTGCCGCTTGCAAAGTTCCCACTGTTGCCAGTGACTGCCAGAGCTTTAATGTTAATTGGACAGATTGTCTCTGGGTTTGAAGAGAAAGCTGTGATTAATGGAACAACTGCTTAACGAGACTGGAGGAAAGCAGACCCTTCACCTTCCTTCTTTTGAGAGGAGGTAAACAACAACTGGCTTTGGGTGCCCTTAAGAAGTAGCTGGTTGAGGGCCCTCCTTAAAAGCAAGTCAAAAGCAAACTGCAGAGCTGAATTCAAGGAATTGAGAGGTAGGAAGGTTCTTCACGGCTCCAGGCAGAGGCAGGACATCCAAAGCTTCTTCTGTAGTTTAACTCCTGGGCAAATCTTCCTAGGTTTATCTGAGATTCAGAACTGACAAGAAAACACAATCCTGGACCTTGGGTATTTTGATCCCACATAAGTTCTCACACTTTGTGCATTTGCACTGGTCTGGCACAGGCACAGTTTGCTTTCCTAATTCAGAATGGCTTTTATGATTATACTGGGTTCCATATTTGCACTCACACGATTGGCCAGAGGAATAGGTAGAGTTCTTCCTTGGATATAAAAGCTGAAAGTGATGAGTGCTTTTCCTAGTCTTTCTTCTTAGGCTTTCCCTATCCATGAACCCTTGATCTCTGCCTCCCAGCCCTCTGGCTACCACCCTCCTTGAACTTCAGATCTGCTTCCTACATATTTCTGAAGATATCCATCACAGGACACAGAGCTTAAAACAGACATGGCCTTCACTCTCTGTTATACACCTTTGCCTACCATCTAGGAACGCAGTCCTTTAACACAGAGGCTGAAATATTTCCTATTGGTTTCAAAGGGAAAGCAAATGATTGTGCACAGGGGTATCCAACTTTCCTTCGGTGTTTTTTTTCCAGCTTACCTTCTGCTGAAGGAGAAGGTTGGAGCATTTGGTGTCTGAGCCCAACCAGGGTCTTCCTGTTTCCCCAGCGACTTCACTGGGGCTTCTCTATGGAGCCACTCAGACCCATTACTAGCACTTAGGTCTTAATCTTCCTCTCCCTCGTAGTTAGCAGCAAAACTCCAGGCTGACTTCAAGGGGACAAAGATCAAGCCTCAAATGTCTGCCTCGAGCAGTGAACTCAGAGTTCTCCCCCCTCTCTCATGATGTGCTCACACTCTGAGGTCTCTGGTCATTACTCTCCTTGCTGCCTCATTACCAGAATGTGCCATTAAAGTTTCGCTCACTTGAAAATGATCTCGTATTATCTCTCCATGGAAATTGCCCCGGCAACAAGCTTCCTTCAATATCTATCAAGCCAAAGAAAGCCATTAGAGAAATTACAGTGAGCTGCATGGATGCTCACGCCCCTTTCCTGACAGGTAGTCTCCCCTAGCACAAGGTGCCACGTTTATACGCTGCTCTGGCTCCATCATGAGGCCAGTGGAAGAGCAGCCAAGTGTCACTGTTAAGGGCCCTGTGAGGATGGGGTGGAGGAGACCTGGAGCCCAAGTCAAAGGTGGTTCCATTTGAGGCAAGACCAATGCCCTCAGACATGGTGATGTGCTGGGAGCCTGGTCCTCCGTGCCCAGCACAAGTGTTGTTTAATAGCTAAAGAGCAGAGGAATGGCCCAGAGTATGTGCAAAGATGGGTAAAGGTTCCTGAATGATCTTTTCTGATTGCTTTCATTGTGGAGTGTCTCCCATGAAATGCCCAGAGTGTCTCCTCTCTTCATTCTAGATGTCCATAGTCCTGTTTGTCTGGTTTCATCATACTAGGCTGCCTCTCCGGCACATGGAGGCCAGAGGTTTGTCAAGGGCATGATTCATTTCACCCATTTTAGACATTCAGTACAGGATGAATTGTGCCCCAGAGGTATCTGTTTCTTTTCCCTGTCTACAAAAGGAGATGAAACAGCTCACTGTTGTAGGTATCTCTGTTGCCAGATGAAGCAAATTCTCAGTTTATTATTTCCAGAGGTGCCAACGCGTTTGGATTAGGGACCTTGAAGAGATCAAAACCAACAAATTATTACCCATTTCCAAAATACAGCCCAAACCTGTGCAGATGGGAGAACTTTGTCTCGTAACATCTGGGTGTTTGAAAGCTTCATCAGACTAATTGGGGCTGTATTAGATACTTAAAATGTTACAAAGTCCTCTGAATTCACATGGAGTGGCAGCAGACCAGGTCCCATGTCCTCCTTTATTCTGGACTCCCTCCCGTGACTCCAAGTCACAGTGAAGGCACATGGTTATTATTTTTATTTCTGTTTGTCTCCCTCAGCAGAATAACATCACTGCCTTGTCTGCCACCTTCAACAACAGCGTAAGTATGAAACACTCAAGGCATTTTCAGAGAAACAAACCAGAAACAGACAGCAGGCGCAGGGCCCTGCTCTGCCCTTTCTATCACCAAACTCTGCAGGTTGCATTTCCACACTTCGGAAAAGGTTCATTTTGCTGCTTGCAGGCTTGAAAATGGTGAAAAGGAAAACAACAGGATCTTGTCTTCATTGCCAGACAGAGGCTTGTCTTCAGTAGGATTTTTGTACTCTGAGCTGCACCACAGCATCTCCCTACTAAGCTCTGGATAGCTTACATGCGATGTGTCTCCATTACCAGGGTTACATCTTGCCTTTAGCTAAGACACACTAGAAGGGAGGATGGCAAGAGGTTATCTTCCAGGCTAGTGTCAGGAGCACTGGGTTTGAGTGATCATTATGCTAGAAGCACATACTGATCCCTAAGGGTGTTGCATGTTGGATATCTGCTTTCATCTAGCCGGTATTGTAGTTCCTCCCTGTGCTACACAGCCCTCTGCAGCGTGTGTTCTCCTACCTCTCTGTACATCTCTCTGTTCATAGAGTCATAGAACGACCTGAACTGGAAGAGGAGTCACAAGGATCATTGAGTCCAGCTCCTATTCCTGCTCTGTTAAGTAGGCATGTGCCTTCCCTGAACTGATTAGAGCATTCTTGTCCCTTTTGCCACCACCTTTTGCAAATACAGGCCCTTGGACTCCACATTAAGCAAGGGCTGACACATATTTGTGGGACCAACTGACTGCAGGGAGATCTTCTGTATCCTGTTTGCTGTTTTTCTGTATCCTATACTGATTCTACTGTTATCCATCTCAGACATTCACTCTGGTACTCACAGCCTCCCCCTGAACTGCAGCAGCTGCTCTGCTCGGTGATGGACCCCAGCACTCACCCCAGGTCCCCAGGGGCTGTAATTATGTCACTAAATAATAGCTCAAATTCCTTCACTCTGCCTTATTCCATTTGTACAGCTCCCCTTGCCAAACTGCCTGGGCAGAGTGGTGTCAAGGCTTAGCCCAGGAGAGGAAGGGAGAGTGAGAAAGAGAAAAAAGGGGATATTGAAACAAAACCAGGAAATCAATAAACAAAGTCAAAATTATGCCAGTGCTGAAAAGCAAATGGGAGAGATGGGCAAAGAGAAGCAAGCCATGAATATGTGTCATGTTTTGGTCACGTGTGTTAGAGGACAGTAAGGGCCTTTATAGAGCTTCTCAGATCCTGCCTGATGCATAGGTCTCCAGGGAGCCTCATTTTTGGTGCTGGAGCTGACTTTACTCAAGTGGAAGGTGTATGCAGTGGGAGCATTGGGAAAACTTTTGCATTTACCCTCACAGAAGTCACGCAGACCCAACAAATCTCATCTTGGTGGTTTCCCTTGCCAATGCCAGTGAGATAAGTTCATGGGTGATGGGGGGAGGCTAATCTCATGCAAGAAGGGCCAGGTTTTGCTAAGCACAAACCAGGAAGAGGGTCTGTGGAGGTCCAAGCATTGTTTATATGACATAGTTTGGACTTTGCAGCCCGCTCAGCTGCAGGAAAGGCATGTGGCCCCAGATTTTTGTTAGCTTCTTTGGTCATAAAACAGCCAATTAAATCTGGACCTCCCATGAGAGGATTTCATTTATTTCAGCTGGACCCCATATGTGTTCTTTTCCTCTGCTGGCCAGCAGCCAGGTCTGCTAGAGCTGCCTTTCGTGTACCTGGAGAGGCTTGTAAGTACTCTGTTGGTTTCCACTTACACTTTATAATGGAACTGGAAGTCAGGACTCCTGGGTTCTTTTTTTGCCTCTTTCTCTGCCTTGAGGTATGACTTCAAATAAATCATTCCCCTTCCTTGTGCTTGCCATCTGTGGAACATAGCTAATGATACTCTCTTACCTTTTAAGATTGCTCTGAGATTCTCAGTAATTGCAGGACAGTATTCTTGTAGCAACCATTCTGGACTTTCCCAGTTCAAAAATGATTTTCTGAAATCTGTTTGTGTTGAAGACTGGTGTTTGCTGATCGGAGCCAGAACAGTGGCTAGAGGGTAAATGATCAAGAGAAAGGATGTGAGCGGTCTGGGATGAGCAAATATTATAGGATCCAAGGAAGGGTATGATGAACAAAAGGAGACATCAAATTTAGAATCATAGAATTGTTAAGGTTGGAAAAGACCTCTCAGATCATCCAGTCCAACCATCAACACAATACCACTGTGCCTACTAAACCATATCCTGAAGCTCCACATCTACATGATTTTTTAATACCTCCAGGGATGGGGACTTAACCACTTCCCTGGGCAGCCTCTTCCAATGCTTCTCCAGGTATAGGAATGTTGAGCAGTACAACTCTACAGCTTCAGGGAACAGAAAGAAATTCAGTCTTTGGGAATTTGGATTTGAGTTTTCTGCTTTAGAGAAAGAGCCTCTGCCCATGTCTCCTGGCTGTTGAAGAAAATATTTGGCCAAATTTAGCCTGGGTATACTTAGATTATAGTGCAGTTTGTTCAGGGTCATTTCACACTGGGGAAGGTGTCAATGTTTAATTGAGACTGAAAAATTGAAGGGAAACAAAGACAACTGAAGGCCTAAATGGGATTTGTCTGTGACTACCTCATGTGGCCAGAATTCTCCCAAGGTATTTAGCCTGGGGAGGAATGTTAATGGCAGAAGTATTTTAGAATTATATTAGTTATAGTGAAAAGTAATTTATTGCTCTTCTTGCCTTATCTTATAATATGAAAACTATGGTCTTATTCCATTAGATTAATGGTTAGGGAAATTTAATATAGGTTAAAAGAAAAAAAAACACCACACCTGATGTACTGTGTAGTCAGTTCATGTAATTCATTGCTGCAGGAGGTCAGAGAGTGATATGCTGTAGTTGGAGTTAAAAAAGAGCTCTGTAATTTTACAGCCATTAAAAGCATGTCATTATACCTGTGAAAGGGGGAATGGAGATCTCAAACTTCAGAATGCAGAGAAAGAATAGCCTTAGGAAAGAAATTTCTCTGTCTTCTCCCATCACCTCTCACACCCCCAGGGAGTTCTATTAGGCTGGGTTATTGCCATTACCCTTGGAATTGCCTGCTGGCAGCCATCATAATGCATGCAGGTGTCCACTGATGCAGTGAAGCACAGCACTGAACATGGTCTCATCCTGTTTACTGAACAACACTGTGTTTCCTTGCAGGATCCTGCAGCCCACTTCTTATTGGCTTGAGGGAATGCACTCTGCACCATGAAATGCAGCAGCCACACTATTCCCCACATCCAGATCCCCTCAGTCTCCAATGGCTTTTGCCAGAAGCAGACAAGAAGGAAAGCAGTGAGGTTTTGGTGGCACTTGGTGCCCTTCAGCCAATAGTCCCTTCCTATAGAGGGAATTGATATCAAAGACTGGCCTCAAGGTTTGAGAGGAAAGTGAATGGGTATCCACCAAGGCACCTTCCCTACGGGAAGTCAGCTCCATGCAAGGCAATACTTACTGGGCTTCCTAAAAGCAAGCAAAACTGTTATTTCCTTGAAGGTAAACAGCATCAGGAGCAGCCAGAGGCCTCCATGCGACTCATTTCCCCCTCTAGATATTCATAGATCCATAAGATCAGATGACCTGGGAAATCTGGAGCTTCTTTCACAGTTTCCTTTTTTTTTTCCCAGGTAGAACCATGGCATTTGATTCCCAATGCCTACACAAATAGTTCCTCATGTTTAGGTGAGGAAGGCTATTATAGAAGGGCATCCTGGGTCTAGGTAAAATGGTATGGATGTGGCAAGCACAGTGTGAGCCAACAGGACACTTTCTTGAGTATCTCCATCTGCCTTAGTTCATGGTTCACCTGCACCTTAAGATGCCAGGCTGCACCTTCCTCCCCAACAGCTGCATGGAAACAGTTTGGTTTGTCACGTTCTTCAGAAGCAGTCACACGTGAGAACTCAATGCCTGTTCCACCTGCCTTTACTTTCAAAAACTGAATTAATCTGGATTTAAACTGGCATTGCTTTCTGTGTTGTGTGGGTAACAGGGGAATTGATTCGTGTTTTAGTCAGGATCTCATTCGGTGGAGAATTAAAGCCTCATAAACAAGGCACAGTATTTATTCAGCATGTTTGATGAAGACACCCTTCCTATAGCTGCAATACAATCCTTTTTCTTTTTATAAGCAGAACACAGTGAAATGCAAAACATTTTGAATGCCATCAGTACACAAAATTCAGGACCCAAGTGTTCAGTTGGTGCAAACTGGCACAGACCAGTGGCTGGCAATGCAAATGCATCCACTGATACTGCACAAAGAGGTGTTGGATCTGACCTTGCTTTGCTCTCACACATCTCTCCAACATTGCTCTCAACTTGTGCAGTCACACTTTCATCTCCCTACAGCTTCCCCCTCTCCACATGGAAGCCTTTGCCAGCATGCTGGATGTGGGGGAATGGGCTCAAAGCACTGCAATAGTGCAGTGTGAGTTATTTCCTCTGCTGAAAACTTCCTGTGCCATCCTATTGCCTACATTCACACAGAACCCCAGCTGGATGCCAAGTAGTGGAAATGTGCTGGAGAGCATTTCCTGGGCTTAGGTGAGAGATTAACCTTCAAGCCATCAAAAAGACTTTACGCAGGAGCAACCAGCTCAGGACCTGGAGTAAAATATTGTTTTATCCAGGCACATGGCTCAAGCCTCCCTCTGGCTTCCCTGGGCTTTTTGGCTCCTCTGAGATTACACGAGGAACGTGCACCTCTCTGCTCCATGCTCTCCTGCTACTGGATGTTGGATTCCCAACGGCCTCGCCAGCATCCCAGGGTCCAAATGGCCTTTCTCCAGCTCAACTAATCTATCACTGCTGAATCTGTCAGCTGGCGGATAATGTATGTGCACGGGCTCAGAAGTGGGCAGGGAGGAATGGCACAGACCCAGGATTTACAACACACACATCCAGGGGAGGGGGGGAAAAGCTGCAAACGTGACACTTTTCTCTGCCCATTTGTAGCAAGCTCCCCAGCCCATTACGGGGGGAGTAGCCCACAGGAGGCTGGTGGTTTGTAGAAGCTTTTGCTGATATTGAAATAATCCCAAATTTTCATTGTCTCCCTGCAAAGTTTTCCTGCCCCTCTGAGCAACCTTTATGGCCAACACCTGCCATAAAAAAGAAAAGCAGGGTGTTTGGGGCAAAGCCAGCTTTTCAGAAACGTATCTCATGCTCTTTTGGATTTGGGTAGCACTTCCTCCCAGCTCTCAGTGCCTGCTGCTGCAGATGAGCAGGTTTGCAGTCACAGGCTTCCCCTGTCAGATTGATCTGGTGCTGTAAATCCACAAGCTGTGCACGTGTGCACCCCAGGGTCCCCAGCTAAACCCCATCTGCGCAGCACACAGGAGCTGCAAGACTGGACCTTGCGTGGCACCAGCCCAAGTTGGCACTGCTTCAGCTGGACACCATCCACCAGTGACAGGCTGTGTTTCACAGCTTGTGTATCCCTGTCAGTGCCTGGCTCTCTCTGGACTCTACACGGCAACCAACACCTCGCTCAGACCTCTAGCCTCCCTGTTAAACAAAGCTCCTTATAATTAACCATCTCCAAAAGCCCTGCCCCTTCACACAGAGGCCACCATCCCCTCCCTGCAGAGCAAGCTGTCCATTTCAAAAGACCAGGGTCAGGACTTCCAGTAAAACATATTCAGAACAATGCTATGGCAAGTAATAATGATGAACCCTGCCTCAGGGATCAGCGACGGGACTTGCAAAGCAGTATTTTCTATATCAGTGGTAGGATGAATCTGAACTCTTGCATTCATGCCCAGTTAACAGGGTCATGTCCCACACCAAGGTGCACATGCTCCTAGAAAGCCCAGGAGCTTTTCTAGTTGTGTGTTGGAGCAAACACTGCGTAGTGCACTGGGCGGGACAGCCAAAAGGCTTATTAACTGATGAACCAAACAACACTGAGCCTCCCTGCAAGCACCACATCACCCAGGAAGATGGAGCGTGCCTTTGTAAGGCACTCTCTAATCGTAGGGAGCTGCGGCAGCTCTTGTGGCACCATCTGAATTACTAAGTCAGCTGGACACTTATCACCAAGAAAACAATAAACACTTAGAAACAGGGTCCATCAGTGCTGTGGATGGCCTTCGAAACACGCTCTGTTCCCCCACCAAAGGAGCAGGTGTTTCTACTCGATGCTCTTCTTGTGAAGCCAGAGAGGCAGAACCCCCGCTGCATGTTTCTGGTGACACAGCAAGTAAACAGTAATTTACCACCCACTCTGCTCTCATGTTCTTGCTAAAGAATTGGGACCTGACATTACCTGCCTGAGACTGATAGAAATTGGGAAGGGCTGTAAAGGTGGCCTGAGGTCTTCCTGCCTTCTGTGGTGGCCCCCAAAACTGTCAACTTTTTCTGTTAAATGGTGATTACAGACAACCCAAATTTTCCTGTCCTTTACACAGCTTCTCCACGCATCCTTTCTCTCTCGAATTCCAGCTCTTCGGAGCAGGTCATCTGTGCATCTTCTGCAGGACTGCATCCACACAGGGTTAGATCCTCAGTTGGCAAAGGGAGAACTGCCCCATCTGCTTGTCATGGTGATGCTCCTTCACAGGAAACTCAGTGGCATCCCTCCTCCCTAACTGGCCAGAAATCAAACAGTTCATGTAAACCACTTGTCTGGACTTTTTCTGTGGCCACTGGAGAAAGACTAGTGTGTCCTGGGACAAATTATTACCATCATACAGTGGGTATCTAGGGAAGGAAGGGTGGGATTACCAGCTCACCAGGGCTACATAAAACAGGAAAAACAGAAAACTCACTTGATTTGGCTAAAAAACCTGATCTGCCCCTGGGCTAAGTTAGTAAAGCTCTTCTAAACCATGCCAACAGCACATTTGGATTGATCAATAGCCTTGGCTTGGCTATCCTTGATATGCAATAGTGCTCACCTACAGCAATTACCTAAAAGCCTGAGAAGGGGAGGAGATCAAGTAATTTAGCAAGGGGACAAGGCCTTTGCATTGATTAAAAACATAATGGGATCTTTGAGATGGCTTCAAATTTGCCCCTGAGGTACTTCATCAGCTGGAGGCAGAAGCAACAGCAGTGCTGGGGCTTTGCCTCTGTTCTCCGGCCCAGCAAACCAAATGCAGTCAGGGGTCCTCTGTTAGGTGAAGACAGTGCCTGGCTGGGAAGAGTCATCTCTACAACCCAGTGACAGCAGCAGTGGATCAGAGATGGAACAAGAGAGATGTGTGAGAGATCAGAGAACATAGGGATAGAAAGAGGGGCAGGGCCAGCATGTTTAAACCCATGGAACAATCAGTCAGAGGCTAAAGCAATTTCGAGATTAGGCCTCCTTTATGGAAAGTAGTGATCTCTTTTTGATGAAAAAGCCATCTAGCCTATTCTTGTAATCTTACCTCTGCTCACAGTGTTTTCCTGTGTCTCGTGGCTGACCCACTTCCTTCAGCTCCTTTGCTTGTTTCCTTCAAGTGCAGTTTTAGCTCCAAACCACATAAACACCTTGTTTAAATTGCTTTAATCTCCAAGTGCTCTTTCTATTGATTTGAAACAGTTAAGCTGTCAATCAGCCCTTTCTCTTCACACTGTGGACCAGGGAGGAAGATTAAAATAACAAACAAACAAGAGGCGGATGGGCAGGGAAGTCAGTTTGAATTTCACAGTGGATGCCAGCTCTTAGGAGACTGGAAAAGGGTGGAAATAAGGTCCCTCCAGACACAGCATTCTGCAGACAGGCCCTGTCCAGAATGGATGGCAGTGTGTAATATCCTGCAATGCCCAGTTCTTTCAGCTAATGTGGGACCTGGATAACTCTTCAGGCAAAGCGTTGTGCAAACACTTCCAGGAGAGAACCTCAGTGGTACGAAGTTTGCAGTCAGCACTGATAAGACAGGCAAAAAAAAAGAGAGTAAACAGATGAACAGAGAGAAAAAGTAGTTTTTCTAAGGACAGTGCATGAGTCCAAAGAAGGCATCTCCTGATGAGGATCTAGCACCTCATCAAAAAAACTCAATGAGCACACTCAGGGTGACTTCGTTGTGCAGGAGTGAGGAAGAGAATGGACCTGCACTCTTACAGATACACATCTGCAACCCAGTCTGCCTGCAGCTCTGCCTCCAAAGACTGTGCAAAAGCACCACTGAGAAAGGACATCTGAGCCCGACCACTGCAACTGGGGAGCTCTTGCAGTCAGTGGATGCATCCCCTGGCGCTTTCCCTCGCTCGGCGAGCACACCAGGGCATCTGCACTCAGGACAATCCTGAGGGCAAGCTCGAAGCAGCAAGCTATTATTTCATTAGTACAGCACTGATAATGACAGGGCCAGAGAGGCTGATTGCTGCTGGGAAGGTGAATGGTCAAGGAACTAAGAAGGAGAGTTTAGATGAGGCACGGCACATGTGGCTTTGCAAGAGATGTGCAGCTGGCTTAGCCTTGCTCTAGTCAGAGTATTGATCACTAAAATGAAGCTGAGGGTCTCTAGTTAGAGGCTTCAAAGTGGAAAAGCACTGAAGTCCAGTCCAGTGCATCACATACTCTGAAAATCCATCAATTAATCACATTATGCAAAGCCAATATTAGACACAGAAGCACTCAGATACTACATGGATCGCTCTGCTACTCATGGGCTGAGAAGAAGCCTCTCTGGTGACGTATTTGTTTCTGCCCCTCCTCTATAAAAGGGTTTTTTTACAGCCTTGTGATTGTTATAAAGACTCACCTTCTACTCAGCTCTCATGAGAGGGAAAGGAAATTTCCCAGCACTCTTCCCCTTGCACCCAGTGCAGAAGGATTTTCAGAGAAGCATTTTTAATGCATTGGGTTCTGAAATGATCTGAATGTCACGGCCTGGCAGGGACAGCAGAGCAGGGAGATGACAACCCCAGAGGGGCTGGAGGGACTTAGGGGTGAGATGCAGTCCCACTTTACACACACCCAGGCCAGTAGCTAAAACTGGGCAGGTTTTCAGTCTCAATTCCCCTCCCCACAGGAAAGGGAAAAGAGAAATGATAGAGACAGACCCTTGTGGGTTGGAAAGTTAACGCTATATTGGCTTTAATGCTACAATGATAAGAAAGTGAAGATAACAATTTTAATAAAGAATAGTAAAATATATACAAGTTTTCAAAACCCAATTCCAACTCCTCCAATAACCACACATCACTGCTGATGTTGCAGGGCAGGCACGAGGAAGATCCTGGACTGGATTCAGTGGCCAGTGGGAGTCAGACTTGGGAGCAAGTGGATGGGTTCAGGCAGGTGGATATTTAGACTGGATATTAGGAAGATGTTCTTCCCCCAGAGGGTGGTGGAGCCCTGGAACAGCTCCCCAGGGAAGCAGTCACAGCACCCACTCTGCCAGCATTCCAGAAGCATTTGGACAATGCCCTCGGTCACACGGGGTGAACTTTGGGAGTGTCCTGTGTAGGGACAGGAGTTGGACTCAATGATCCCCTTGGGTCCCTTCCAACTCAGGTAATTCCATGATTCTATGATTCTAGGTGAGGTCCCCCCTGGACATTGGCCATCGAAGAGGAGAGGGAGAAGAAATCCCTGATCCTTGTGATCCCTAAGCTTTTATTCTAAACATGACCTGTATGACATGGAATACTCTGCTGGCCAGGCTGGGTCGCCTGTCCTGTCCACACATTGACCTCCCTTGGCCAGCAACAGTGGGATGTCCTTGAATTAGAGAGGAATGGGTGTGAGCAGCAGCCTTTCTGCACACAAATGGCCCAGCAGGCTGAAAAGTCAGAGAAAAACGTTCTGCTTCAGCCCAATCCAGCACAGAAACAGCGCTTTCTCCAAGGCAGAGCTGCTGGTCCCACAGCTGGAGCACACAAGGATTCCTGGGAAGGGTTTGCAGAACAGAGAGGTCTGAAATTGATTGGGTCATTCATTTGAATGTTTAAAATAATAATAATAAAAAATCACTCTTTGGATGGGCTTCTTTCCCCTCAAGCAGTCCAAGCAGCTGCTGCATTTCATTTGGCCTCAAGATCTTTTTTATTGACATGCTATAAAAATTTGCATGCGGTGGAAAGGTTGCTTGGAGGGCTTGCGGTCGGAGGGTCTCACCTTTGCTGCTACAGGGGCTGAGGGCATTTCACCACCTTCTTCTGCCTTTTGGGAGCAGGCAGGGGAGTAAAGATTGGGGCCGAGAGGTCACAGAGGAACCAGCACATATAAAAAGAGAAAAGATCACTGTCTGCATAAAATGAAGAAATGATTCTACAGACAATAGTCTCCTACATTACATTTCCAATCTCCAAAGAGGCCAGTGCTGGATACAGAATAAGGTGGAGATCCTGGGGAGGAAATATGAGATGAGAAGAATAAAGATGTCCTAATTTAAATAAGGGGGATATTTAAGGTTAGAGGGACAACTGACCTTTCATTTCTGGCTATAAAAATGCTTCCTTTTTAAATCCTTACTAATTTTCTTCGGTCAAATGGCAGAAGAAGGGGAAGGAAGGCATTGGATGGATTAATGTGATTTATGGTGTGATAGGCAAGGCTGGGGGTGGGAGGCAAACTGTTTCTGCATGGGGGAGCTTCAGAAAGTCCCTGGAGGCTGGTAGAAGACAACTCTACATGGGGAGCAGTGTAATATGGAGAAGGAAGTAGATATGTCAGCACTCCCTTTCTGATGATAGAGCAAAGTGTCATTCCAGGAAAACAAGCACATTTCAAGGAAGGAAAAGAGAGAGGCTATAAAACAAGCAGGTTTTTTAATATACAAAACACACAGACTGGATTGATTTCGTGTTTTTAGAAGACTTCAATCGTATGAATAAAGATGGTTTTCCCCAGCTCCCCTTTGCCAGTTGTTCACAGCTGGCTGACAGCTCTCAGACACAGCAGCAAGGGCTGGAGCACAGAACGGAGCAGCCAGAACCAACATAGGTGGATGAAGACTACAAGAACAAGACAGAAAAAGACCTGGGGAGAAGTATCAACTAAAATAGAAAAGGACAGCACCAGGGCCACAGCATAATGGCTTAATTTGAGGGCTTATTCTTCTCTGTAGGGCTGAGCTGATGTGACACCCACGCACTGAGCAACAGCTGGCAACATCTGCCACAGCTCCTCCTCCTCTTCTTCAGCTTTCAAACACTTGCTGTCCTCATCAGTTCTTCTCCCTTCTCCTCCCCTTGCACTTCCTGATTGCTGCAGTTTGCTTTTTTTTAATGAAGTCCCTTATCGGGGCTTCAAAGGGGAGGTGCACAGAAGTCAGGAAGAGGAGGGAGCGGTGCCTTCCAGTCTTTGAGGTTAAAATTGCCAACACACACATATGCATAGACGTTAAAAAAGCAAAGCGAGGAGGGAAATCAATAGCCCTGGTCAAAACTCATTTTCAAATCTGAACGAAGCCACTGTTTCCAATCTTGATCTGTTCCTTAAATGTCAGCCTTGCAGAATCATAGAAAACTAGGAGTGAGCAGGACTTCCAGATGCCACCTAATCCATCCCCTTGTCAAACAGCCCCATATGCATGAGTTCACCAGTAACAACAAATGCCAGCAACAGGTTTGATGCTGTGCTCAGACTAGAAAAATGCAACGGGCAGGACCTGCTTTCTTCACTGAGTTTACCTCACCTCTGAAGGCCAGTGTGTCCCAGGATCTCCAACACGAGCAGGGCTAATCCCATGCTCCGACCCTCCTCATCACCAGCATCTTCCCTGCTGAGTTCAAAAGGGCTGGGGAGAACTGGGAGGGACGCTTGTGTACAGAGGAGGAGGAAATTCAGACAAGTCTAATCTTGTCTCCAAAATTAGTGACTTAATTTTTTAAGCTCTATTTCATCAAATGAGACCTTACCACCACAGTAAATGAGTAGTGGTGGGGTGGGAGAGTAGAGGACCAGGTGGGCGTAGATGGGGATATGAGAATGTGAGAAAGAGGAAATGAGGAAAATAAGCTCTGGGCACCCGAGCTCATTTCTGAAGGTGGACATAACTGGTGATTAGCAAAGTCTGACTTACCCTATTATCTCCTCCCTAGCTTGTGATGTAAATGTCAGCTTCTTGCAGCAGGGAGAGGACCACTAATGGCTGCGCCAAAGCAAGGAGGGGCAAGGAACTTTCAGATTAGCTTGACATTTTCTTAACCTGAAACAAACAGAGGCTGTGAAAGGCCAGGGAAGGAACCCATCGAAGTGTCTGAGAGGGCTGTAAAAGAAGAGCAAGACCTCCCTTAAACACAGCCATTTGTAATGGGCTGTGGAGCTGCGACAGAGGGTGAGTTGTGGGAGTTCGCATCAGGAGGGGGAGCCAAGAGGGTGGGTGGAGGAGCAGATGTGTTCACACTCCCTTTTGGCAAAGAGGATAATAACATTTGCCTTATTTAAAGGGAATACTGATGAATAGTTACTAAGCCTAGGCTGGGCTACTTTCCACAGCTCACTATCTTCTCTGAGGGCTTTTCATATGAGAGGATTTGAGAAGCGGGACCTCCAAACTAAATAAAAAAGGCTACACAGTAGGAATTATTCCTTTTCTTGCAAATCTCAAAATTCAAAGAAATCTTTCACCCTCCTTAGAGTGAAAATGCGATCTCAAAATTTTATGGGCTGAACTGGGAAGGAGAGAACAAGTAGGTTCCCTCACATAAACTGAGATATTGATGATCAGCACAGTCACCTAAGTCATGGCAAATGCAGATTCAAGTCTTTGCCTCAGCCTGGTTCAGAGCAAGGCTGGTGTAAACCACATTTTGATCACTCTTGGAGTGACAGTTCTGTGTACCTCAGCATCATGGCTCAGTTCTTCCTCTTAGTCTTGGCCCACTCAGGAATTCATCTAACCTGGTTCATTCTCTCCCAGAAAGAACTGATGTCAACAAGCAAGAGTTTACCAATTAAAATCTATTTCAGTGAAATGAAGGCATAATAAAGGATCTGTGGTGCTGTGTCAGGCCAAAGGTTACTTGAACCTGCAAAGGTTCTTAGAGAGGGTCTAAGAACAGGGTACATAAAGAATTACTCTTTCCATCAGCCAGTTTCCATATAGTTATAGCTCTAACTCCATGTAGTTGGTGTCACTGGAAGAATACTTGGATTTGAGGTGCACACAACCTGCAAAGCTACTTGGAACTTTCCTTGAACCAGCACACACTCACCACATTATTTCTGCTGCACATTGGTACGTGCATGGTTTTGAAAAAGCTGCTTATTACAGTTCAATGGAGAAGGATAGACCATATTTTATCACAAATCCACTTGTAAGGTTCATTATTGATTTTAATGCACCCGTGCCAAGAGGCAACGACGAGCACAGTTTTTTAAAGAGAAGGAAGGAAGATTAAATATACTCAATCCTTGTCACCTTAGCAAACATTTATCTATCCAGTTGCGTGTGAGGAGCAGTCTCTATTCCAAAGAAGGAATTAAATTTTAATAGGACAGAAACATGTTTGTAGGGATGTCATGGCCTGGGATTGGAACAGACTCCAGCACTGCAGGGAAACACCAGAGGCTGCTGACAGAAGAAAAGCAGAAAGTGATAAGTTAGGCCTGAAATAACTGATAGAGGGGAAGCAGATGATGCAGGACAGGACTGACGTGGAATGGATGACAGAGAAATTCCCAGCTGAGAAAGGAGGCAGAGCAGCCCCCAGCACTGCCCTGGCTGTAGCTGCTGCTCACAAATGGGATGATAAAGTTACAAAGAAAGCCAGAAAACCCCAGTACAGAAAACAAGGTTCCCAAGGTTCCTCACTGTTGTATACTCACTGCCAGGGGCTTCCCCAGCAGCAGCACTCAGTCTGCAAGCGAGCCTCTTCCCTTCTTTGCACATGGGCTTTGCTCCAGTTGGGGAATGTTTAATCCCTCCAGGTAATGCCAGCTAAGCTCAGTGCTAACGAGTAAATTAATAATCTCCTTCTTTGGGTGGGGAAAGTCTAGGACAGCAGGTGAAACCTTTGCTGGGCCCCTCAGGTTCCAGCCCAAGGTCCTCAGGACCAGAGTGAAGTGTGTGATGTAAAGTGTGTGATGTAAAGTGCATTAACAAACTGGACCACTGGAGGTTGGCAAATGGTTTGGGCAACTCGTGCCTCCTCTGCCACGCTCGGTGCCACAGAGTGGGCACAGCAGAGGCTGTTGCTCTCCCACTGCCCCAGGGTACACTAAGGTTCACTCCAGAACCCACTTTAACACCTGCCCTTTAGTGGCCTCCACAGCTTCTTACTTCCAGTGATTACCAGCCACAGTCTGGATTTAATGAGGCCAGAGTTCACTGGATGAAATAAATGCAGGTCCCTAAACCTTCTAAACCTAAGCTAATGAAAAATATATGCCCCCTCACTCCCGTTCTCATTTTCACATCCTGCAAATTATCTGTGCTAATGCACGCAACTCTCTGCTCCTCCATGGCTTCAGATGCTGAACTTTGAGTCTTTGTCACATCAGCCAGCACCAAGTAATTCTGTGCAGAAGTCTGACATTTCCAGTTGAAAAAAATAAATTGATTAAAATTCAACAGGCATGTAGTGTTCAGCTTTTAAAGGTCGGCGAATCTAAGGAACTATCAACTGTAAAATAATTCAGCATTTAGAGAGGAGGGGCAGCTGGTGGGGGGGGCCCTGGGAAGAACGAGAGAGAGCAGAACGTTAGGATCATTTACTGCCTGCATTTCACCGTCAAGAACATAATTACAGGCAATTTAATTATCGTATAATGAAAAGGGTCCAGCTTCTGCCAGATCCTGTTTTGCCTCCCTGAGCCCTGTGCAGTGCAGAGGTGGGGAGGGGACTCTGACAGTGAGCAGTCATTCTTGTGGGTGGGTGTCTGCAAAGGGACCTTGGAGGACAGAGATGAGTGATGCTGTTTCTGCTGCTTCTTATGTTGGAGACTGGACCAGGCTCATCTGAAGGAGAATTTCAGTCATCTAGCAGAAGGGAGAAGGATCAGGCTCTTTGGTGTAACAGTGGCAGAAATCCCTGTGAGAGAACTGTTTTCAGATGGGAAACACGAATTTACCCAGGCACAGGTCTTCTTTCTGGCGTATTGCTGTCTACTTAGTCCTGCATGTCTCCTGTGACTTCCCTGTTACTGGGAGGCTCCACTGAATATGGAAGCCAAGATTGATGAGCACAGCCCCACAAGTGAGCTGCAGAGATGAGTACTGATCCCAGAGGAAACCAGGTCAGGGTTTCAAGAGCTGCCCCTTCCATCTCACTTCACCGAGGCATATCAACACCCAAATCTCATATCTTCAAGTTCCTCCAGTTCTACCAAATGAATTGAGCTTATTGAGGTCTGTACTACCCAGTTTTGAGTAAGATCAGGTGAGACAAACAGGAAGCAAACCCCCTTTACACCAACCTTAATGGAGCACCAATATTTACATGAACAAGAAATGCAGACACAGAAGCCTTCAGCCTGAACCTTCTTTGACAGGTTCCAAGTTACTAATTAGGACACACCCCTTTGCCTTGATTGCACTGTACATGCACAAATCATGTTGTCTAAAGCATTGCTTCTCCTCTTCCTTCTCCCTCCTTCTTGTTAAAATCTTTGTTTTTCACATCCTTTTGTGCATGAGCTTGAGACCAGCTCTCTCCAGCCTGGAACATGTTTGTTTTCATGGTTCTGTTGAAGTCGAGAGATACATCCTATGGGAAACACCTCTTAGAGCTTAGTGGCAGAGAGAGCAGAGGAGGGCTTGGAGCCCACCTGAGCAGGGTTTGGGGCAGAAATCTGTGGGCAGTGGACAGTTGAACTCCTGCTGGCTTTCTGACCCGTAGTTTAGCAGGAGGAAGCTGGCAGTGCGATGCTCCAATTGCCTTTCCCAAGGACAGGATCACAGCCTGTTGTATAACCCAACTGTGACACCTACAGGTCTCTGAAAGGAGAATACCGAGCTCCTCAGAGGCAGGCTGAGGGAAAGAGAGAGGGTGAGCAAGTGATCTCCTCCATCCTTATCACTCGGTACCCTGAATATCAGGGCACACTTGATAAGCCTGTGATTGGTTATTCCCTATAATATCAAATTGCCCCCTCACTCACACAGGTGCCACACCATTCATTTTAGTGGGGACAGGATCACCACGACTGAAGAGAAAAACACAGTCCATGAAGTTTCTGAGTCGTGCTCTCCAGGCCAGAGACCACCAGAATGACTCAGCTTCAGGGAGCAGAAATTCATATCAAATGAGAACAGGATGACTCCTACTGCAAGGTAGCTGTAAAGGAAGCTTCTCTGGGGGAAACTGTGACTCAGCAACAGGCCAAACCAACCCTGAAAAATTGAAATAAGGGAAAAAGAAAGAGAAAGAGAAGGGCCAGCAGGCACATGGCTGTTGCTCCATCCAGCACTAATGCTGTGTGTCATTGGAAACGAGAGGCAGAGCAAAGGGAACACTGTGTCTTTTTCATTTAAAATGCTCCCAGCCTAATCTTTGCTAACTCAGCTCCATCCCTGGACATCTGTCTTGCCTCGTCTCAACAGCACATCACTGCAGGCTCCTGCTAAGGTCTTGACCTCAATGGATGGAAAAGTCTCCCTGTCCAGCGAGTTCCTTTTGCAAGCAGTGGGACACCCACATCTCCACACTGTCTCTGCCCATTATACCAAAAGAGGGATTCAGCTCTTCCACCTCTGCACACAAGACCTGGACCACCCTTCTCCAAGATCACAAACTGACAGCCATAGTCTCCATCACACAGCATACCTGCCCTGGGTCATGGTGAATCAAGCCCACCACAAGAACACCACCAGATCGTGTGGGCATCTCTCCGCATGGCCAAGACTCTCCAGATCCTACCCCTTCTGGCAGGAAAGCCTGTGGCCTGAAACCTGTGATAGGATGAACTCCTGAAGCTCCACATCCCGTCACTGGGGAGCTTGCAAAGCCTGGAGCTGGTGAGGGTGGGTATCACAACTGTCCAGGGAGCAGGGCTTGCTGTAGACAACACCCAGGGCTCCCTCATGAATCAAAGGCAGCCAGGCTAGTGGCTCTGCCTCCTTCCCCCTCCCACTGATACACAGCAGCCAAAAAGCACCATGTTGATGATTCAAGAGTGGACTCTTAACAGCTCTAATCAGCTGATAATCCAATAACACACTCAGCTGAGCTGCACTCTCAGCTCCCAGGTCCCTGCCGCTGAGAGAACATTTACAGCTGCGTGGTGTTGATAATAACTGCCCGGCGGTCAGGAGGAAAGCACAGCAAACGACTCCCCGCCTGCTTGCTGCCACCTCCTGCTCCTCAGCCAGGCCAGAGGCAGGCAGACCTTTCTTCTCCATCCCACCTTTGCCCCTTCTCTGCATGCAATGAGAGCAGAAAGCTGCTGGGGTCCTGTCCCTTGCACGCAGCCATGCAACAGCCAAGCTCCTGGCATCCTCAGGAAAATAAGTGGCTTGTTCTCTTGGGCTGCCCCTCCGGCAAAACTGCTTTATATGTAATAAATGAAAGGGGAAGCATCAAATGTATCATTTTGAGGGCATTTGAAATGCAAGGGGCCAGAGACCAGCCAGTACAGCCTCAGGCCCTTTCAGATCTCCAATACCAGCACGAACAGTGAGCATTCAGCCTGTGTGGCCTGGAGCCAGCCTGCAGAGACACTAAACACAGAAATAGCCCTTCCTCTGCACCACCCCGGCTTTCCATCCCCAGCCCCATCCTGAGGCAGGCAGAAAACCATTCACACCTGCTTCTCACTGCTTTCACCGCCTGATTTCTCAGATAGCTGGCTGAGTCTCCTGGCAAAGTCCTCTCTCTTTGCCTCTGAGTCCTTGCTGGGCTCTGTTCTGAACACATTTTTGCCCCATACAGGGTGTGCCTGGCCCTGCCTCCACCTGCCTCGTTAATCAATACCCCTCATTAGCTGTGTGATTAAAGACCATTGCTTATTTGCTCCAGGTTTATCATCAGGGCTGCACTAGCAAAAAGGTGTGGAAAGCCATTTCTGGGCCTAAATACAGGTTTTTCCATTATTAAATTGATTTCCCCGTGCATTGAAATGAATGAGTTACATCTGGGTGTGCATGTGCTTGCTTGTGTGCAGGAGTTTGTGTGTTCTGAGCCTATCACCCTTTATTTCTTGAAACCACTTTAGCTGGTAGATTTAGTAGAGAAAAAAAAGGGTGTGAAGAAAGCTGTGTCCCTACTGTAACCCTTGCTTGGGTACCTGAAGAGCAAATAAATAAAAAGAAATAAGCCAAAGAAGGAGACCTACTGGATGTTTCTTCATCACTAGCACTCACAGTATGGGAGTGCCTCCAAAGGGTTATTTTTCATGCAAGAAACTGCCTTGCTCCTCCTAATAGGAAGATGCATGAGTCTAATGAAAATTAAAACAGGGTCCTTGTCCATTGGGGAGTCTGAAGGAGAGAGGAGGGCTGGACCTTGCCTCCTCCACATCTAGGGGACTGTGGGCACCGCACACCCCGGATCTCCGCACTCCCCATGGATTTAGGCTGTTCTTTCCTCTCCTCGTGCAACCCTCCCCCAAAACCCATGCTTAAACACCATGATGGGACACACTGGCCAGCTCTTCCTCCTCTTCCTCCTCCTCTTGGGGTGCTGCTAGTTGCTATGGCAATGCTGCCAGCCAACTTCACACCCAGTAGGAACAGGTCCAGTTGCCCATCCTCACCACAGTCTCTTGCAGCCACCCAGGAGAGTTCCCAGGGGGGCTGTGGAGGCAACAGTCACCACCCAGGCACAGACCATCATGGATGTGCCCTGCTGCACCCCTTCCATGTCTGCCCAAAAAGCCACCTTGCTCCTCTCTGCCCCTACTCCTTGGCTGGCCTCATCTTCTCCCTATTCCTGCAGACCCCAGTTAACCCTGGATGTCAGTTCCCTGGAGCTGCACCAGGAATGAACTCTTCTCTCCAGCAGTGTCTCTCTCCTGGTTTGACAGGTACTGCTCCCATCTCCAAATTTTGCCTTGCTCCCTGCAACATCTTTCCCACAAAGTGTCCGAACCAGGATCTCTCTTGGCCGGTGCTTTCACTTCATCCTCTTCATCCTCTTCTCCTTTGGCACTGCCCCCCAAGCTGCCAGTCTCAAGCACCAAGCAGTAAGTATTGCCTCTCACACCTCCAGGCTGGTGCTCGCTGCTGCAGCATCATCAGTGTCCACAGCTATAGGAGTAGGACACATCCTGATGCAATACAAACACAGGGACTAAAATAAAAGCCCATTAAAATCCAAAGTCCAAACCTTCTTCTTGCCTGCACAACATATGCAGCAAAGTTAGTTCAGTATTTCCCCTTCTGCTGCTTATTTTGGGTAGAGTGCAGATCTTAAATAGATTGTGATAGCTCCGATGGGGCTCTTCTGCTCTATTGTGTGTGTAATCCTCTCCCTAAAAAACAGTCCTGCCTGATTATATGCTTAGGCAAGAGGCTTGAAAAACCCCAGGGACACTAAGATTCTCTAACAGAAGAACCCAGGAAGAGCTGGGTTTTTACAACTGAAAACAAAGCGGGGAAGTGCCACTGGCTCACTTCTTCCCCACTTTGGAAAAATCTTCACAGCAATAGTGGTACGTGCGGGGGGGCTGGGGCCACTGCAGACGTGTCTGGGAGACAGCCTGTCTGATGGAGCGAGGGAGATGCAGAGGGAAAAGGAGAGGAGCTTGGACTGCACATCTCCAGGGAAGCACTTTCTGGTGGAAGCTCTTCAGGGCTGCAAAATGCAGCTGGGAACACATCAGCACCAAGGCTTCATGGGTGAGCTCAGGGCACCGGTGGTTCTGAGGTCCTGGCTGCTCACGCCTCTCCAGTCCTTTCCAATTTCATATTAGCTGGGCCAGTGCACAGCAGTTTCACTTGATCCCACTGGGCCATGGAAGGTCCAAGTAGGTCCTGAGCAGCCTTGTTTCACCATCCAGGCACAGGGCAAATCCCCAGGGATACGGTGAACTGTCTTCACCTCCTCTTCTCCAGGGCCAACTTTTCTGATGCTTCTGGGGTCCGTATGACCAGGACGTGAGGGAAGGGAAAAGACCCACCCATGCATCAAGATAAGCTCAGCTTCTACCAGAGCTTTTGAGTCCCCTTTTTTGGAGCTTGGGGCGTGTTTTTAGGCAGAGTGTAAGGGGTGAGGATGAGCAGAGGGTATGGACAGCACACAAGCTGGGTGTGTGTGCACTGGTGGGCTGCAGGAAACCATGCCTCATGGCACTCAGACAGGGGTTTCCTCATCCCCTTCCCCACATTTGGCCCTTCTTCTCTTTGGTGCATTCACTCCACAGCCTTGACGAGGAGGGGCCCAATTAGTGGAAAGAGCTTTACAGCAGAAACCACTGGGCTGAGACTCCCAGCCCATTCCACATATCAGTGGGCCCTGCAAAGCCATCAGTCAGTAATGGCTTTCTCTCAGCACTCAGCCAGGAGCCCTGAGCTGTGTGGTCTGTTTATGGCCCTCTGCACCACCCAGCCCATCCTGAATGCCACCCCTCTGTGCCAGGGGCATCCTCCCTGGGAAGCAGTGATGGTGCACAGTGTTTTCTCCCCAGAGATTCTCCTCACACAGAGGGCCCAGTGAGGAATCACTGCACTGATTTTCCAGTGTGCTGAGGAATAGAACCCATCTCTTCACGATGGTCATTTCAGCTGAGCACTCTTTGGGGTATATTTAATTTCAGCCATGATAATCAGGTGTACCCTCGGTCCTTGGCAGGCAGCAGCTCTTAATCAGGAGAGTTTCTGCTGTGAGTTGTAAAAGGCTGGCAGGCATCTCCCTCGAGGGCTGTCACTTGCTGCCTCCTGCCTCTGTGCATCGCTTCCCGAAGGTGGGGCTGGGAAGGGAGCACTGGCCAGTTTGGGCCAGGAAGCACGGTAAAAGTGAATGCCAGCAGTCAGAGATCAGACAGCAACGTGGAAGTTTTGGGGTATCTCAAATATTCAGGCAGTATCTGGCACAACGGGGACCCAAACATTGCCCAGGGAGCTGCTGGAGTCCCCATCCCTGGAGGTGTTTAAAAGATGGACAGATGAGGTGCTCAGGGATCTGGTTTAGTAGCGGACAGGTACGGTTGGACTCGATGAACTCAAAGGTCTTTCCCAACTAAGCAATTCTATGATTCTACGATCATCCAGGAGCCTCGAGTCCTGTGAAGCAGCGTCCCTGCTGCCACCTCCCGCACTGGCTGCAGGGAGGAGCTCTGCAGGGACTCCCTGGCTGGCGCCTGCCAGGACAAAACCCACGCCAGGGTGGGGGTTTGGCACAACCTGAGCTGTTGGCATCGCTGTGGTCTGCTCCGCCGCCGCACAGCCAGGGCTCCCAAACTGAGCTCGGCGCCGCATCCCCTCGCTGCTGCTCTGCCCCCTCCTTCCTGTCATTCGGTGACATAATGGAATCAAATTAAAGCCCCATTTACCAGTTTTATTGCCTATTATTTATAATACTCCAGCTCCAAAGTGCTATTTTATGGAGTGCTTAAGCTGCCATTGCTGGATAGAGTTTGCCATAAATGTCTCCACATGCACAGAACATAATGTCCTCGCATTGTGCAGGAAAAGGGAAGAGATTATTCTCAATTATTTCATATAGTCTGTTTTATTGTCTTATTGTAATAAACTGTCATACCCTACAACACTTTAAAATCAATAGTTTGCATTAAAAGTAATGAAAAGTAGTTATTAATCCCGCTTAGTGCTTCCGCTCCTCCGTTCACCGCGAGGCCCTGGAACAGGGAGCGGGTGATAATTATTCATTTCCGATCAATAGGAACATTTCCCAGTGCTCCTGTGTGTACCACTGCTCTCGTAGCTGTGCCAGTTAATGATAGTGGAGGGCAGGGCTGGAGGCTGGGGCTTGGCTCTGCCTCAGTTTCCCCATCATCCGTGCCCGTGAGACAGAGCGGTTTTGTTGGATGAGCAAGCCTGAGTATAAATGCAAACCAAGCAGGAGGTTTATTTAGTTTTGTTTTGTCTCCCTAAGAGCTGCCAGATTTATGGCATGTGAGGGATTTTATTGAACACAGAAATCAGATATACGGTACAGGCTCATGGCAGTTTTTTGCTCATCACTGGACTAACTCAGCTAACATCAGGCTCTTCTCCCTGACCAGGTTGTGCATCCCAGACATTTGGCCAGCAGTGACTGAGTCATTTCAGGCATTTCTGAAACACCCATCAGTGCCATCTCACAGGCCCCCACGTTCAAGGGAGTGTCCAGATCTCTGGAATCCCAAAATGGACAACACTGGAAGTGTTGTGGTGTCCACTCATTTACTGCTCGTGTTACAAATCTGTGCGTGTCAGGACAGGAAAGGAGCCCACAGAATAATAGAATCATTAACTTTGGAAAGGACTTCTGAGACCATCCAGTCCAACCATCAGCCCAACACCACCGTGCCTGTTAAACCCTGTCCCAAAGTGCCACATCTACATGTTTTTTTAACTCCTCCTGGGATGTGACTCCACCACTGCCCTGGGCAGCCTCTTCCAGTGCTTCACCACTCTCAGTAAAGAAGTGTTTCCTAATATTCAATCTAAACCTCCCCTGGGACAACTTGGGGCCATTTCCTCTTGTCTTATGGCTTGTTACTTGGGAGAAGAGACCAGCACCCACCTTGCTACAACCTCCTTTCAGGGAGTGGCAGAGAACAATGAGGTCTCCTCTCAGCCTTCTCCAGGCTAAGCAGCCCCAGTTCCCTCAGCTGCTCCTCATAAGACTTGTTCTCCAGCCCCTTCCCCAGCTCCGTTGCCCTTCTCTGCACATGCTCCAGCCCCTCAATTGTCTTTCTTGGAGTGAGGGGCCCAAAACTGAACACAGGATTCAAGGTGCAGCCCCTGCTGAGTGCAGGGGGATGATCTGTACTGAAGAAAGAGAGGAGAACTGGCTGAGGCAGAATCACAAGCCCACTCCAGGCTGGGGCTCATGCTGGTGCAGTTGGGAACATATACTGAGCAGAGCTGAATTGCAGCTGGGAAAGGATGGAGAGAGCAAACAAAAGGATGAAGAGGCATATTGAGCACCAAGTCCATTCCTTTATTTTTATTATTTTTTAATCATATTTCCAATATGTTTTTTTCAATGGGAAAACCCAGCTGGTTGCTTGGATTGACTCTGTCTCTGATTCAACACAGTTGTAATGAAAAGAGTCCACTAGCACATTAATTGTCATGATAAACATCAGAATCACCCATCCACCTGCATTCACACAGCCCCATGGCAGGGCCATTGTATCGATATCAAAGCAGCATTTCTTCACCGCCTGCAATAACTGAGAAATAGAACAAAACATCAGTGAAACCCAGAAGGAGTTATCGGTGCCTGATCAGATCTCTAGAGATTTTTTTTATTTTTAATAAAGTCCATCTTCCCCATTGTCTGTCAGAAGCACTTTGCTTTAAGTGTTGTATGAGCAGAAGCAGGAATTACCTGTGTCTGCGTTCACTCGGGGAAGCAGACATAAACAGGCACTTCCATTCCTTCCATCCAAAGATCTTAAAGCAGTTAAGAGCATCCTTACTGCAGCCAAGAGGCTCTGGTTTTGTAGGCCCCAAAGCAGTGATCTGCAATCCCAAAGAGCCACAGTGAGCAGGAGTGTGATTTGGAGCAGGCCCCCGGAACTTAGCAGAGGTGACTCTGACCCAACATGTCCAGAGGGAGGCATAACATTAAACCACCAAAGCACCAGCTTCCAAGGAGGGTGAAACATCCTCCGTGCACGCTGCTTCTCATTAGCTGCCGAGTACAGATATAGCTCTCCCATTTAGGGACCTCTTTCATTTGATGATGACACTCTAAGTGATGTTCCTAACTTCTGCATGTCTCTGGCAGAGACAGGAATAAGCTCCCCGAATCAATAACCCTTTCTCACTCTGTAGGCATCCCAGGAAGGGGACTCAGCGACAGCCAGGCACAATGAGGAGCTGTTTCTGTGTTCTTTAATGGTTGACCCAACCCTCCCTCACCTCCCCCTGCTTTCACACACTCTCCCACACTGGAAGCAGCTTTCCTAAGTGTCCATGCGTGACAATACACCTTGTCCCTAGATAAAGGATCCTGACACCATGCAAGCATCCTGGGTGTGATGCACAGAGGAAAAGGAGGCAGAGGACATTCAGGAGGAGATGGGAAAAGGGGTCCAACCTCCCACACAGGAGCCTTAGCAGTGTGCCAAGTGTTGGAAGGGTGGGGAGAGAGGGATGGCAGTCACTGACTGCCCTGGCAGCTCAGTGAGATGGGTGGGAAAGATGGGTCTTTTTTCCTACCTAGACGATAGGGCTTTACTCTGGCTTTGACATTATCTGAAATTAAAATCAAACCTAACACACGGACAGTGGCAGAAATGAATTACACCTCTCCTGCCCGTAGATAATCCCCTCCTAATTCCCCCACTTTATTCAGATGGGAGATGGTTTAAGTAAAGGGGAGGCAAGAAATATTTTCCCTCTCACTCTTTGCAGGTGGCAGCTCTTCCAAAGCCTCTCCCTGACACAGCCCTCCCAGGATGCACTTGCTGCTGCCAGGATCACACCGTGTCAGATCCCACAGCAAACTTCTCCACCCCAACGAGCAGCACCCTCTCCCACAGCCTCTGTGCACTGACACAGCTGATCTTAAACCCAAGGAACGGAGAGTGCAGTTTGCAAAGGGGTTTTGCCTTGGCAAAAGGGAACAAAGAAACAAAAACCTGAATACTGGAACAAAAAAAAACACAGAATGAGAACAGTAATATTAATGCACAACACCTTTGTCTTCTTACCCGTCTTTCCCCACCCCTCAGCTGTGGGCCTGTCTTGCACAGCAGCACCTCATAATTATTTCATTTTCTGAATTATGTGGCTGTGCTGGGGAGAGTGGTTCTGTCTCTCATCCCTCCCCATAACTTCTGAATCTCTATGGCAGTTTCAACCAATTTAACAGAGCAGCTAATGCAAAGCTATCATATCCCCACAGGTTGCATAAGAAATAGGTGGCTAAGTAGAGGAAAGAAACAGGAATATTATTAGATTGCAGAGAGGCCACCAATAACAGCACCACAGGAAACACCACTTCAGCTGTCCTGCTGCCCATGCCATGAATTGCTCACTACACCTCTGTGCTGTACTTAGGGGTACTTTTACCTCCATTAAAGAGCTGTGAATGCAGCACATGGATAGACCCAAGGATCTACAAGGACAGACTGAACTGCTGACCTTTGCAAGCCGAAGTTCCCAAGGGCACAGCTGTCAGCCTGTGATTGTCACCTTACGTAGGCAACACTGCCATGGTGAGGGGGCCCTTGAGCTCTCCATGCCATTCCTGACAAGCACAGGTGAACCCTCACTGCTCCCAGGCAGCTGTGTGTCCTAACTGGAGCTATAGCAAGATGTTTTGGCCTTCGAGCCCCTTCATACTCCTCCTCGTGAGGAATGGTTCCTATCATAGCATCGTAGGATCGAAGAATGGGTTTTGTTGGAAAGGACCTTAAAGCCCATCCAGTTCCACCTCCCTGCCATGGGTAGGGACACCTCCCACTGGATCAGGGTGCTCAAAGCCCCATCCAACCTGGCCTTGGACACCTCCAGGTTTGGCTCCACTTCTCTGGGCAACCTGTGCCAGGGCCTCCCCACCTCACAGGAAAACATTTCTTCCTAACATCTCATCTAAATCTCCCCTCTTTCAGCTTAAACCTACCCTTCTTTTCTGCATCTCTGTGAAGTTATGGCCTTGAAGAGAGGACATAGAGGTTGATGTTAGCCCTTATTTCTTGCCATCTCCTCCATGCCCCTGTTCTCCCTCATCAGAATGCCCCAAGTCTCTCATGCCCCAGTGTCCCTACGCCTTACAGAGACCCTGTCAAGTGCTCTCTCCTTCCCGCCACTGTTTTCCTTCCAAGCAGCCACTGACAGAGGTTGTGAAAGCCTCATATCCCAAAAGAGCAAAGCCAAGAGACGTGAAAGCATACTCAGAGGAAACTGAGATGCTGGTGGGGATGCTGTTACCCTTTGGCCTATCACTGCAACTCCAGAAGGACATTGGGGCATGGAAGTAAAGATTGATGAGCTGTTTTCTTGCAAGTCACAGGTTCAAACCCATCTCAGAGCAGTATTGACTGAAAGCAGTGGAAAGTGAGTGCTTTTAATGGCTGTACAGCATCTCTCCCTTCCTCAGCCAGTCTGGAGTGAACAAATACACACTGAACTCCTCCACCACAAATGACCATTTCAACAGAAGAGATTTGATTAAGAGCAGCAAGACGTCCTCTCTGTCCCCACAGCTGGCCAGCCCTGAATACCAGCTAGTGGTGCATGCATCAATTTAGCTCAATGGGGTGAAGAGTAATTTTTAATGTGAGTTCTTTGTCTGCCTGATTAAAGCTTCTTTGCAAATAAGCAAAGACCTTCCTCCCCAGCTGCATCGCCTCCTCCATGCACACATTCCTCTTTCCCAGGTCTAATGCAATCCCCGACCACGAGCGAGTGTGGGTAAAATCAGCAAGGAATCTGTAGCACAATTCAATTTCAGAGCCATTCCAACCAATAATGGCTCTAAACAAAATGTAATGTGTAATTCACATAGTAATATCACCTTAATTACATTTTTTGGAACGGTCTTTTCTCTCTTGATTCCTTCACCCTCCAGCCCCAATAAGCGTATCTAAAACTAAAGAAAGTAAGTCATCCATCTCTTAAAACATCACAAGGGATGGGAGGGAAATTGCAGGGAATTTTGCCCTTTTTGTGGAGCAGTGTTTTCGGCATCACCTTCACATGCTGGGTAATTGATTTTCCATGGAACTTCTAGAGGCTTTTTTTTTCCAATTTAGTTTTTGAATTTTAAATTAATTTCACGCCAGTCAGCTGGACCTGCACAGTGAAATCTGCTGTGTTATCCTCAAATAAGCATAGAAAAGAGACAGCAAGAGCTGAGTCCTAATCCCCCTGTCCTACAGCTACACATGAATCTCACTCTATGCTGTGTGATATTGAAGCTTATCCATTCTCAGGTATCTGGTCCCAGAAATGGTTGGGTCAATGCTGCCCAACATAGCTCTTTGATGTGATCTTCTCATGGAAACAGAGATCCTAAGGCCAAAGGGACAATCTAGTTGGACCTCTGCTATAAAAGGCCATGGGATTTTCCTGCATTCATACCAGTTTGTAGTATAAACTTTGGGGGGAAAAAAGAAATCTGGTCTTGATGGATATGGATGGGAAAAACAAGGAGTGGAGAGCATTCAGTCTTCTTCTCCTGCAGCAGGGAAAGGAGTCAAACTTTGCAACAGCTGTCTAATATAGCTTTACCATGGCCTCTCTCTCAGCACCATTCCTGTATCTCTATAAAGGAGGGGGTTCTGGTCAATAGCAAGTTAAACATGAGCCAACAGTGAGCCCTGGCAGCCAGGAGATCCAACTGTGTCCTGAGGTGTATCAAGCACAGCATTTACAGCCAGGTGAGGGAGGGGATTGTCCTGCTTTGCTCTGCACTGGTGAGGCTCCATCTTGAATGTTGTGTTCAGTTTGGGGGACCACAGTGTAAAAAAAGGACATCAAACTACTGGAGAGTGTCCAGAGGAGGCCACAAAGCTGGTGAAGGGTCTAGAGGAGAAATCATATGAGGAAAGGGTGAAGTCACTTGGCTGAAGTCACTTGGTCTGTTCAGTCTGGAGAAGAGGAGATTAAGGTGGGACCTCATAGCCATCTAGTGTTTCCTCATAAGGGAAGGAGGAGCAGCAGATGCTGAGCTCTTCTTTCTGGTGACCAATGATATGACTAAAGGGAGTGGCAGGAAGATGTACCAGGGAAAGTTTATATTGGATATTAGGAAGAGGTTCTTCACCCAAAGGGTGGTGGAGCACTGGAACAGCTCCCCAGGGAAGCTGTTCCAAGCCTGAAAATGTTCCAGAAGCATTTCGACGATGCCCTCAGACACACGGCATGAATATTGGGGTTGTCGTGTGTAGGGACAGGGGTTGGACTCGATGATCCATGTGGATCCCTTCCAACTCAGATCATTCCACGATTCTGTGATCTGACCAGAGAGCATGGGCATAGCCCCATCCAGCCCTTCACAGTAAAGTCTGCTGGGTGTGAAGTCCAGAGACAAAACTGCAGTTCTGGGTAGAAATCCAATATATTGCAGACTTCCATATTACAGTTTTCCAGCATTTGAGACAAAAGCTGCCGTTCCTTTAGCAAAAGCTGCCACAGGTTTATCAGCAGCTCCGTGTGACCCAGACAGCACAGCGAGGGTGCGTGGATTACAAGTGCACCTTCTGTTGGAACAGCTGATCCCATCCATGGCGGGAGGAAAACAGCTCATAACACCTGTTGAGTGAGTGCTGGAAGGAGCAGTGTTTGACAGCAGCTGCTGCACACGGGCTATTTTCATAACACAGACACAAGTCATCATCTCGACTGAGATTCCCAGCAAGAGGCTAACTGGGAGGCTATAGCTAACAATGCACACAGCTGTGACTTACCAAGTAAGAGCTGAGCCAAGAGCAAGAACCCATTAGAAGGTAATAGTGTGAAAACAATAATGGCCTACAGCCAGATTTGAATTAACAGGCCAGAAGAAAAGAAGCCCATCAACACTTCTTACTTCCCCCTTTGGTTTATTATAGGACTGCAGTGCTGTCAGAAAGCTGGGAGAAAAAGGTGGCTTATCCTGTCAAGGATATTGCCCCCAACATTGCAGTGCATTAACCTCTGCTCAGAAGATTCTCTACTCACCCGTCTTCCAGGCTGGGAGTCTAATGAAGAGAGGCACTGAACGATGGACCTAAAAATTAAAGACCATTAGGGCTTCCCACATGAATTTCCAGGCAACTTTAAAGTGTATCACATCACAAAGACGTACAAGTGACTCAGACTGAAAGAGCAGGTTCTACTTTATTCTCCCTATTTGAATTACTCAAACTGAAAGCAATTACCCACTGAATATACAAGAGAGCCTGTGCAAACATCAGTGATGGATGAACATGCAGTGGAGTCCATTCCCTGAGAGCTTCTCCAGCGTGCACCTGAGTTGGCATCTGACTTGCTTTGTGATGGGACACAGGAGCTGCTTTTACACACCCTGTTCCTTCCCAGCTCCTACACATCTTTCTGCAAATTCTTTACCCTCTTCTTCTAGCCCCTGAAGCCTTCTCCTCCTGCTTTCCACAGTGGTAGCCCATTCCACACAGCAACAGGGAAGGCAGGATGTCGGAGAGACCCACACTGAACCCTGATGGTCAAAATACAGCCAGAGTGTCTCCTCCTTTCCAAATCCCTGATACCATTACTCTGAACCTGCTGTCCCTTCACAGCCTGAGCCATGTGCTTCCCACATCTGCTCTCATCATCGCTGTTGCACGGTCTCACAGGTGCCAGAGATATGCCAGGTGCTTTCTAGATCAGCCTCCTCTGGATGTGAGTCTCCAAAGCCACATTCTGGCCTGATTCCCTTCCACAGATGGTTTCTCTCCCTCCCTTCCCTCCCCACAATAAATATGAGGTGTCTCTGCGATTCTGCGTTCTGGTGTGACCGGCAGCACTGGGGTGAGACCACTTAGCACAGATGGCAAATTATCCTTCCCAGCTGCTCCTGTGTGACACAGACCTTTCCTAGCTTCATCACTCTTCAGTGATGAAGAGTGGGCTCCTCTTCCTCCACGCTGCCAGTAGACCTGTGTCTGGTTGAAATGGGATTCCAGTCCTACTGGGTCCCAGTAACTTCCAGTGATGTTAGTAGAGGCTACATTGAAGCTGAGAGGAAAGATCCCACCACAGGCTCTCTTTTGGCAGGAGAAAAGGGAGTTTCCATTCTCTAGCTTGTGCTTTCGTCTTTTAGTTTCTCTCTCTCTTTTCAGAAGTTCTTCAATTTCTTTGTTCAATGGAGGGAGTTCATAAAGGTCATCAGGGAGGACTACAGTCTTGTAAATACATGTGTGACTTCTTATATCTCTTCTTCTAAAAATATTTTTTTTTCCATCAAAACAAGTCAGGAAAAGATGGAAAACATCTTCCACAGGTGCCCTCAGGGCCTTCTTATTCTGCCTACTCTAAACATTTTATCTCTTACGGATGTTTTCTCTGCCTTTCTGTGTTCTCTGTCTACAGTCAGTAGTTTATCAGCTATGGTCCCAACAGAACAGCACCTTCTGGGAAGACACTAGATGGTCTCAAGTGGTTTTACTTGTAGTTAAAACAGCCCTTCCCTTTTTGACTCCAGCAATGGTCCTCTTGTTATCATCCTACTTGGAGAAGATGACTAGATCAGAAGCTGAAGAGGACTGATAGAAGGGCTTCATGAAGGGATCCATCTGCTGCCTCTGTTCCAATGCGGCAACAAACCCCAACATTTCAAAGTCCCACAAGAAGGAAATCTCCGGGTAAATGTGCAGAGGAATAGCCTAAGGTAGACCAAAAGCAAGATCTGTTCATACCTGCTGAGGAGCTGTCCCTGAGAGCCTGTCACAGAGAAGCAACCTGGTGCCTGGCCTGTGTCCATGAAGTGCTCTCAGGCACTGCTTTTTCCTTGCTACTTCCCGTGGCCAAGGGGCAGGGTGTCAGCTTGCCAAAGAATATGTCATCCATGTTCATCTTTTATCTTTCCTTTCCCAGTGCTGGATGTGTCTCAGAGCCCAGGTCCATGCTGGCTGGTAGCTCCTCCTCATGAGCCTCCACCTAACCCTCCACAGCACACAGTGGTGATGGCTCCCTGCTGTGTTCTTGTGCCAAGCATGAAATAGGCTGCCCTTTGCTCACATTTCCAGCCTCCCAAATGAGGGCAACAGTGCCCTTGAGAGTTGGCTTCAAATAACCTTGCAAGACACAAAGTATGCAGGGAGACTCTACCATACATCTAAACTCCAGTCCACATTTGCTCACATAAATGCAAACCTTGGGAAGCAATCAAGAAATGTCATTCATTATTGAGGGGGAAATGAGGAATAGGTGGAAATTACTGGCAAAATCACTTGAGAGTCCTCCCGATTTCTGAACATTTCTCTTTGGTTTCTCTCAGATTTAAAAGGTCGCTAAGAGCTAATGAACCCCAGATAGCAAAGCTGTCTCTTGTTTGTTTGTCATTTTGAGTTTTTCTGGTTGATTAAGATCCATGCTGGCAGTAAGGTATAAAATAACTTTCTGTGTGTACAGCGAGGTCGCTTTTCTAACCCTAAAAAACTGCTCAACTTACCAGGAAAAACTGTTAGTCCCGAGGACTAACGATCCACCTCTCAGCAGAGGACACTTCTGTGTCGTTCTGTTACCCACATTTCTGTTTTTATCACCAGTTCCATAGTCCTTAAATCGTATCCACCAATAGAGTGCTGTGCCAGATCATCTGCACCCCAAGAAGGGCTCAATCTAGGGCTCCATATATTTGGGAATAGTAAGATGTGTCTTCTTTCTCCACCTGAAAACCCGATCTGGGGTGAATTTGAGGACTTGGCTTGTTTTTTTCTGCTTAGTCACTCACCTGAGAAGCAACAACAGAAGTCCAATTGCAGAGATCACCTCCACAGCCCAGATACAAGGAGTCCTGCACATCTGGACACGTCACCCCTTTCAGATCTGTGCTGTCCAGATGTTTGGTACAATGAGGTGTAGCCACTGCTTTAACGTATCGACAGCCCGGTTGTAAGTGCTTGTCACAGCAAGCTGAAAAATGATGGAGCCTGGGAAAATGCTCATTGTTTGTGAAATAATGTAACTCTGCAAAAAAGTAATGGAATTATAGAATTGTTCAGGTTGGAAGGGACCTCAAAGTCCATCCAGTTCCAACCCCCTGCCATGGGCAGGGACACCTCCCACCGATCAGGGGGCTCAAAGCCCCATCCAGCCTGGCCTTGAACACCTCCAGGGATGGGGCAGCCACAGCTTCCCTGGGCAACCTGGGCCAGGGCGTCCCCACCCTCACAGGAAAATATTTCTTCCTCAGATCTCATCTCAATCTCCCCTCTTTCAGCTGAAAACCGTTCCCCCTCATCCTTTCACTGCCTGCTGAGCCCAATATATACAAAACACACTGATCTGCACATACTCTGCATATGAACAAGAAATATGCCACAGCAGAGCTACTGAGTTATGCGCACTGGTAATGCATTGGAGCGCAGGAGGCTTGATGGCTCCTGGATTTGTCAGATTCATTCTAGTTTGCATTCATGCTGGCAAATGCTAGTCAAAAGTATGTTAATATCCCTATTCACTCCCATGACTGATGACTCATGTTAGTCCTATCCCACTGGAGAGTCCTTGAAGGCCTTTCTCATGCTTTTATGAGTAGAGTCATGTCTCTCCTCTTTACAGCTCCAGTTCTGGACACAAACGACTACAGTAAAAATAAAAAAATACATATTCTCTTTTCCACCTACCTGTTCTTGCTCCCAGCCTACTCAGAGCTAAAGGACAAACACATCATTGTTTTCCTTCCTTTGATCTCCCTGTTTAGGAGTGTTTGGGGTTTGCAGCACAGCACCCAGCACTGAGCAACACCCATTGTTTCTGCTGGAATAGCTGGAAAAGTTGAAAGTTCCCAACATTTGCTGAACATCAGACCCCTCCCAAGAGCTGTAGACTGAAGTGGGAACTTGCTGTTTCCACTCATACCACAAGTGAAATAACCCTAGGGAAAGAAATCTTTCTCAATAGAAGCTTTTCTGTCTATTTTTATACCAACTGCACCAGGTTTGCAGACACTTCAGGGGCTCCTTCAGACACGCCAGTGGGTGCTCATTGCTTTGTCTCTGTCAGAGATGGTTCCTGCTGCAGACCTAAGAGAAGCCTAAAGCAAGTAAAAAGTGACCTTACAGACCCAGCTCAAAACAGTTTAATGGCTAAAGGCCCTGTTTCCTCCAAACAACACTTCTTAGGCTCAGAACTTGACGTGGTCCACACCTACCACCTCCTTGTTGGGGGGAGCCATTTCAGATCCCTGTCAAAAGGTCCTGCACGTTTCCCACCAGTGCCACCCCGAATGGACCAACACACCTTTGAGTGCACTTACAATGCAGACATAACCATGAATTGCCATCAGCCTACAGTGCTACAAACCCCACCATTAAAACACAGCAACGCCTTGGACCACTGCATGACCAGCACCTGGGCCAGCAAACCATGACCATCTGACTCATTTTAATGAGCAGGGAATGGTGTCTTGAAGAGAAACACCAAGAGGAGTCTGAATTCCTCTGTTAACCTCACATCTGTTATCACGTGATGGGAAGCCATCATCATCATGAGACTTCACAGCCCACTCTGCGTCCCAGCAGGAAGATTCCCCTTAGTAATCCCAGCAGGAAGATTCCTAGATAGCAATCACCCAGTGGGGGGGTGTTTTCTCTGCAGTCCAGAGGTTGCTGAGAAGCCAGATGTTGGGAACACAAAATCTGGAGCTTCTTTGGAAATTCTTGCCTTGCCCAATGCAAAACTGGCTTGAACTTCCAAAGCAGTGAGCACCCATGGAAAAGCAAATCCTTTTCCACTGACTCCATCAAATATAGCCTCCAGACTCCTGCCTTTCTCTTGCTGTGAGCAGACCTCTATCGAGTGGCATTGCCTCACCATCTCTGACCCTTCCACTGAAATCCTCAGGGAACAGAGAGCAGATGTTTAATCACACATCACAGCACAACGAAGTGGTTCAGGCCAGGGAGCGAAGGCAGATTCCACACTCCATTGAAGCTGCAGGATGGATTTTGGTAGACAGAATGCAATTATCCAAATCATAATTTACTGAGGACATAAATCTTTTGAAATAATAACACCTTTAGCACATATAAAACATGATACACGTTCAAAGCACAAATGGCAATGTTTATGCCAAAAGTGTTTGAACATCCAATAATTAATAACAAGCAAGGGAATTTCACAGCTGAGAGGGGTTTTTTCCTGCTTTAATTCACAGCATGTATTTTTTTCCAGAAAAACTTTGCTCAGATTTCTCCCTGACTTCTGCAGATTCCAGCTTTCCTCCCAAAGCTGTGTTAAGGAATAATTAAAAATGAAATTCCCATACGATACAAAAGATTGCTGAACCTTAGAAAAACAAAGAAAATGAAATGAAGATGTGATTCTGTAAGTGGGCAGCTTTTTATAACTGAATGGATACAAATAAATTAGAAACATACATACCCACTTACACATATATTTTATATATAAATGTATAAAACCCACAAAAGCTCACACTTTGGGTAGGAACCTTTGGTCCAGGCCAGCTCCATCCAGCTCAGATGATGTTACCTAGCTTGCAGTGATGGGTTCTCTTTCCCCAGATGTGGATCCAAAAAGGAACAGGTTTCAGCACTGCATAACTTAAAATCCACATGGAGATGGATATGACATATATGGGTTGGTAACCTTTCCCTGCTGCCTCCTGCTACCACCGCCACGTTCAGAGAAGCATCGGTGTCAATTGAGAAGGACATACGGGATCAAAACTTATACTTCTGGGAGTGGAAGTGGTAAAGCCCCAAACCCCTGTCAACTGGTGAGAATGGCCCCCTCCTCAAAATACCATGAGGTTTAACCTGCCTAAAGCACAGCCTCTCTGCAGCTCCACATCCTTCAGAGGCAAAATCCTGCAAGGAGAATTTGCTTGCGGAGGACTCTGCTCCGTAGCCGAACGCCTGCCATGAGCCCTGTTTTTCTGAGCCTGACTGGGACTGAGCTGAGCAGCCAACTCTCACTGGAGCAGCTGGGGGAGTCTGGGATGTTTTTTCATGAGAACAGTAGGCATTGTGTTGCAAAAAACCCCCACAAAGTCGTGTCTCTGGACAACTCTTGGAGCCAGAATTCATTTCTCTCACTCTGTTCTCCCGAAGCGTCAACAAAGGCCAACATTTTGAGCACCAGTGGCACATTGGCGAACTCACCAGAGCTCCAGGGTCTGTTTCTCGTTTGTCTATTTCCATAAATTTCCATATGGCATGAAAAAAGAATTAATAGAGGTAAGAATGTAATTTTGCAGTTTTCCATGTATTTGAGGTTTTGTTTCTGCAAGTGGCAGAGCACTTGCTGCCTGGTTCAGCACAAAGACCTAAACCTTAGCTTTAAATCAAGGATGCGCTCAGGTGTCTGGGGCTGGAGTGCTGAGAGAAGCAGCCCAGGATGACAGCAAGAACACAGGAATTTTTTAGCAGCTGGATACTTCATCTTACAGATGCTACAGGGATAGGAAACTGGAAACAGGCTGGCATGGAGAGAGAAACTGCTAGAGGAATAGAGCAGGCCATGGTGCAGAAGCAGGTAGATGTCTTGTTGAAATGCAGTTTGTGCCCAGGTGTTGGATGTTACGTAGTAAGAAGGCTGCAGCCTTGCCTCCATCTGTCAGGGAGTGCACCATGTACTCAACACACACATCAGGATGGTTCCCCAGGTCTTCCTTTTCCCTCAGCTTGTTTTTATTAACAGGGGAACTTGGGAGAAAACCTGTAGTATCCCAAGCCCAGCATCCAGACTGGGAAACAGGTTGGTCCTCAACTTGTCCCAGGCAGGGATGCAGAAGGAAAAGCAACCTGAGGCCTTCTGCATGTGGGGAGGAAAGAGAGATGCAATGAGTGTACTGAAATCTATTCTTTCAATAAAAAATAAATAAAATCCAGGAAACAAACAAAAATTCCACCCAACCAAGCAATATCAAAGCAACAACTTTGGTTTAAATATCTTTTCCAGGCACAATTAAGCTGAGCAGGCTGCTTGAACTTTCCCCGCAGCAGCATCCCGGTGGGGTTAAGGCTTTCTGAACTCTCTCTGCCCAACTTTCTCCCCTTCTCCTGCTCAGAGCCAGAGGGGAGATTGACTCATTTGGTTAAAAATAAAAACACCACCATCTAAACTTTAATGGCTTTGTTTCTCATTGCTGCAGGCAGTGGTTCATATGCATTCCAAACAGCACTTTGAGTGCAAATGTACCATTTTGGAAGCTATTCTACCTGAAAAACAGTATCTTTCATCTCTCTGTCTTGCACAGCTGGGGGCTGGGAGCACACCCATCCTGGCTCTGGCAGACACTGGGGAGGTGGTGGAAAAGAGAAAAGGTGCCTTTGCAGTAAGGACGACCTTTGCTGCAGCCTGGCTGTGCCGTGCCTGGGGAGCAGGAGGCAGCCTGTGGATGGGCTGGTGATGGAGAGCAGAGTGCTGATGTGCTGGAAATACTGCTGTGTATGGATGCAACCTGTGCTGAAAGAGAAAGTGTTTGGAATGTTGGGAGGTGACGCTGAACCCTGGCGCACCCAGGAAATACTGAGGGGTCAGAGCATCTCAGAGACACTGTGCTCCCTGTGCACCTCCCACACACAGGGTTTGGCTTCCCAGAGGCTCCCCTACACACCCAGAGCAAACATTTGGCTGTGGCATGCACTGATGTACACACACCTATAGAATCGTGGAATCACAGAATTACCTCAGTTGGAAGGGACCCAAAAGGATCATCCAGTCCAACTCCTGTCCCTGCACAGGGCACTCCCAACATTCACCCCGTGTGACTGAGGGCATTGGCCAAATCCTTCTGGAATGCTGGCAGAGTGGGTGCTGTGACTGCTTCCCTGGGGAGCTGTTCCAGGGCTCCAGCACCCTCTGGGGGAAGAACCTCTTCCTGATATCCAGTCTAATCCTCCCCTGGCACATCTTCCTGTCATTCCCTCCAGTCCTATCACAGGTCACAAGAGAGAAGAGCTCAGCCCCTGTTTCACCTATAGAATCACCAGCTGAATCTTCCTGGATCAACGACAAAGAAGAGGGAAAAGCTGGAGCCAGGGTTTGCTCTGCTAAGCCCCAGCACTGGCTGCACCCTCTGGGAACCCTTATTGAAGCCTCTTCCCTGACATCTTCACTGTTATCATCACTTTTGCCAGGACAGTTGTGTTAGACCACATATGCCATCACCTGCTGAAACGCTACAGCTTCCTATTGCTGCAGAGACACAGCAGCCTTGCAAATGCTCACCTGGTTGCAACTGAGCCAACCTGTAGGGCTCATATGCCTGCTCACAGCTGCATATATATTCCCCTTGCCTACAGACCCTGTGGGTTTGTCTGTTTATGCACAGGCAAGGCCATGATAAGGTCTGGGGTTTATCAACTGTGTAATGGTGATTGCTGCAGCCCTATGCTTTAAAAAGCAGTGTAGTGTTTTTGCTGGTGGCTCCACTTCTGATGTGGAGCTGCTTGATTTGTTAAAGTCTTTTTGTCTGACCTGTGACACAGCTCCCCATATCGCTCCCATGAAAACCTGTGACGAGCCTCTCGATTTTTACATCGTGGGATCTGCTTTAAAAGGGCCAAACAAAGGAATCCGAGTTGAGGGTCACAAAGGGGTGGTCAAATAACCCGTCCTGCAAGGGGGTTACATATTCCTCTCATGCATATGACTTTGTGGTGTTACCTTAGCAACTAAAGCTCGGAGATGATGCAATCAAATTTGGGAACGATGTGATTAGAAATGACAGGCAAAGGGAAACAAAGGGAAGCAGAGTTGCTGTGGCTGGGCTGAGCGCTCGGCGTGTAACGCAGGTATCAGGGCTGCGAGACATTCTTCCAAGCAATTACACCAAATATCATATTCAATTTGCCAGCTAATTACAGAATATCATTCAGTGCCTGCTGTCCAGCCCATCCCTGCTCTCCCCACTGTGGTGAGGCCCAGGGAACGGCAGTCTCATTAACCCAGCTGTGTTTGATCTGCTCTTATGTTTTCACTCGACACCTGCACAGCACAAACTACTATTTGCTTTCCCCCCCTCTCTGTGTATTCCCTTGCTCACATGACAGCCCTTTTCTCATCCAGAGACCTGCTGCTCTCCCTTGGCACTTAGACATCCCAGTCCCTCCAAGGAAGAAGTGGTGCTGATGAGCATCTCAGAGGGGAGTACTTTGCTTTGGGTTGCATGTGCAAGGCTGCAAGGGCTCAGTCAGCCTTTAACCTCACCTGCAAAAGCCCCAGAAGGTCTATGCACCACCTGGAGTCTAATAACTCCCTAATATAAAGCTTAAATATCATTCAGGCCTGCACTGCTTGAGCACAGCTGCCTGCTGGCTTCACACTCCCACATGATTTGGTGTAGGATGCGTGGTTAAGCCCTGAGCACTGTGCAGCATGGGGACAAGAGCTGCCCTGTTTGCTGTCACCACCCTTCTTTGGAGTGGGTGGCAGGACCAGGGGTGCAAGATGTCCACGGGCTCTGTCAGACCCCAGCTTTGGTCTTGGCTTTTTTACCTGCCATGAGGATGCAGTCAAGGCTCTACCCCTCTGCTCCTGGAAATAATCGCCCTGGAAAAGAGAGAGAAACAAGTGGAAATATAAGGAATAGGGGCTTGCACCGTAAATATTACTTATGATTCATAATCCCTTTTTCTCAGAATTTCAGGTTTCTTAACTATTATTCCTCTTGGAGGAAGCTCCAGCTGTTCTTTTGACAGGTTTATGTGACCCAGCAGGCACTTTTCAATCATTTTCACTGTACAAACAACAGGCTCAGTTCTCTGTTGCTCAGTACCTGGTGGTGTCATTAACCTAGTGCTGAGGATGAGGAGGGGGAACGGGAAGAAAGAAGAATCACTGCTGCTCTGATGTGACACCTCTTTACAGCCACTCCATCCTCGGCCTTCATATGTACCTGACAGCAACCAGGAGTCACCTCAAAGATGCAGAAACCAAAGCACTGAGAAGGACACAAAAGTGATGCCATTTCTCTCCCAGGCCCTCTGGCCTTTTCTCCAGTGCCAGAAAAAAGAAAAGTCGATTTGAAATATGCATTATCTGACATGTTTTAAGATCCTCGTGGTGACAGGATGCCTTGGTGGATGGTCCAGATCAACCCTGATGTTGTCTCTTACAAGTAAATGTGTGCTGAATAGAGTGGCCTATTCCTAAATTGGAATTTTAACATGTGAGTTACCCACTTGCTAAAGGTGATGGCCTGCCTTTCCCCCTCTCTCCATGTAGTCATAGCCTCTCTGTTGGCATTCCCAAAAAATCCCTTTCTCTCCTCTCCATTAACTTCTCCCCTCGGTGGGAGCTGAGGGCAGGGAGAGGGGAAGAAGGTTCTGACTCACCTTATTTCTCATATTTTTGGGCTTTTTGGCAAAGCTAAAGAAAAGGATCTCAGTTCCATCACCCTGTAAGGGCACTGTTTCCCCATGCTGGCCAGGAGAAAGCTAGACCTCACCATAGCCTGCCACCTTCCCAAAAACCTCTGGCTCCCCTGTTCTTCTGTCTTAACCCAGGTGATAACATCAGTGAGGTGCCAGAGGGGGCAGAGGAGGTGGGGGCCAAGCTTGAGCTTCCATCTCAGGGACACCTCTTCAGTCCTCCACCCACATCTTTGTTATCCCACATGGGCTGGTGCTGCGGGTACCACTTCCACATCACATGTCAGCAGGGAACAGCAGCACCACCACTTCCTACTGCTTCTGCAAAGCAGCACTTTAATACCAACCTCCTTCTCCCCCAGCCCTCTCCTCCCAGTCCCACCTTGCAGCCAGGAGAGAATTGTTTGAAACAATTTGGGCTGGGATGCAGGGAGCCCCAGCAGGTGTGTGTGGAACACCACGGGCCTGCAAAACTCAGACAGATCCAACCACTGTAGGATGGAAGAGAGGGAGAACAGCTGAGAAGGCAGCAAACATAAACGGGGGAGCTGCTCTTGCCAGATGGGGCACGGGGAGCCGAACTTAATTTGAATTGCTTGCAGGCTTAGCAGCCAGGCAGAAAGAAATCATCTCAAATCCATCTAATGCAAACTAATGCTGGTCATTAGAAAGCAGGCTGGAAGAGCACTGCCTGCATCAGGGAAAAGACATTAAGAAGAAAGTTTCTGAGCAGGTTTCCAAGCCAGAATAGATCATCTCTGAACAATTTACCCTTCATTTACAGTTGTTCTCCAACCTGGGGAAGGGAGGGTTGGTGTTTCCTTTTTCCACAAAGTACTCCAGGGTATTCTTGCTTGTGCTTGTGGCCAGGTTTTCAGTAATTTGGACAGAAAACAATACCTCTGGCTCTCAGCAAAAGGCCCAGTCACTAACATCACTTAAAAAGGGAGAAGCCCTTCCCTCTGTGCGTGCATCAAGGTTAATATCTGTAATTGGGTTTGTGCAACTCTGGAATGGAAAATGGGACAGTCCTGTCTGTGACTGGCACTGCCCACAGCCCCCTCCCCACACACACTGCCACAGCAGTGGTTTAACAGGAACCGAATGCTTTTTGGTGACCGTTTGTAAAAGATAAACAAATCAATAATTCCCTCTCAGCTGCAGACCTTGGATGAGTTCTCCCGACCCTCCTGGCTGCTAATGGAAGGCAGCAGCACGGCTGAAGGGACACCGTGCCATTAAAAACTTATCTTTCAGAAATAACCTCTCTTCCCCCAAAAGAGCCCCTTCGATTATTCAAAATGACTTCAGCATCAAGGCTCTTTCCAAATGTTTTTTTCTGCATCTGCTGTCTCTTTCTTCATTTCACTATACAGGAAGATTTCTTAGCACTCAGTACTGGGCGTCAGTCTTATAACTTGACCTCCCCAAGACTGATAAGGAAAAGAAACTGAGTTATAGGAAATTACCTTCTCCCAGCCTAACTTCTACTCATGGTGTGGCCAGAACTGGCTGGGAAGGATGGACACCTGCCCTGCAGTCTGATATCACAAAGTGATTGGGAGCCATAAGGGGAAAAAATATAAAAATCACTGGAAAATGCTGATGGAATTTTGCAACAGTTTTGCCAAAACACAGATCATCCCTTGACGGAAACTGTTGGATACCTTCAGCAGCCACCTCCAAGGCCTCCAGGATCCAGGGGACTTCATAGGATGGGTTGGTCACAACCAGGATGTTTATAGAATCATAGAATGCTTTGGGTTGTAAGGGATCATTACAGGTCATCCAGTCCAACTCCCCATGCAGGAGCAGGGACATCTTCAAATGAATCAGGTTGCTCAGAGCCTCATCCAGCCTGACCTTGAACATTTCCAGGGATGGGGCCTCCACTGTCTCGCTGGGCAACCTGTGCCAGTGTTTCACCACCCTCATTGTAAAAAATTTCTTCCTTATGGCCTGTAAATCTCCCCTCTCTTAGTTTAAAACCATTACCCCTCATCCTATCCCTGCACTCCCTAACACAGAGCCCCTGCCCAGCTTTCCCATAGCCCCCCTTTGAGTACTGAAGGCCACGATAAGGTAAGGGGTTTGAAGCTCTCTGGTAGGATGCAGGGGACAGGAGCACTCAAGGGCACTCCAGTCAACTCAGAGTGACAGTTTTTTGAGAAAGAAAAATAATTCTTTAAAAAGTCTTTTCTGTCTCAGCATGAATTTTTTGCTTTCCTGAGTCAGGATGAAAACTTTGTGCAAGTCTCCGAGTCTCAACCTACTGTAGGAACCTGCGAGCGACTTGCAAAGAGCATCTCTTCACTCCTCAAGCTTCAGCTGCTCATGGCTAATGAAGCCAGAAAATGTCTCATTACTGGAGCTGAACTGAAATGTTTTTTGGGGAAATTACCTCTTTTTTGAGGTATCTTCAGAGGGAGGAAGGCTCGGGGAAAGACGCTACAGGATGGGAGGTCTTAGGAGCAAAAGCCTTCAAAGAAGAGTCTGTAATTCCCCTTGGGACTATTAGAAAATCACCCCCTGCTGTTGCTCTCTATGGGCTTTAGAACGAGATTTCAATAAACTCTCTTAATTTTCCATAAAACCCCATCAACTGCATTCACATTAATTCCTATAGTGCTTTTGCAGACAGCTCCAGGGAATAACCTGGACTATTGCCAAAAAAAGGAAACTCAGCAAGTGAGACTTTCCACTAGAGCTGGTTCATAGATTGTCATGCTGGACAAGACCATCTCTCCCTCTGCCCAGCCCCTCCTATATTCTGAGCCATCCACCCGTTCCAAAGACATCCATCTGTTTTCTCTGCCTGGGATGACTTACCTGACATCCCACCAGCCAGCATGCTTTGCAGAGTTGGACCAGTATGGACAGGTCTTGCTTTAAACTGGGTATTTCTTCACTACTGCCTCAGCAGACAAGACACCCTTGCTCACCCACCTCCCAGGGAAGGGGGAATCTCTGTGGTCCTGGTAGACCTTTGTTTCCTATGTTAAATCCCAGTGCCTTAATGGAGCAGCAGTTCTTGCCTGCCCGACATTCAGTCTCAGCATCCAAGAGCAACCAATAAACTGGAGGAGAATGACCATGGAGCAGCCTACTCAGTGCCACCAGTCCAGCACTGGTCTGCGCTGCACTCCATGGGCAGGACCAGAGCTGTTATAGATCAATCTGAGCTGGTTTTAAACTATCCAGCTTGGGCATCTGTGCAGGAGGAGGAAAAGTTCCAGCAGGGGCTGTGGAAGCCAGTGAGGAAGACTATGAGGAAGCTGAGTTACCTTTGCTGAAGGACCAAAGTGCCCTAATCCCCTGCTTACACTCCTCAAAGTTTTGGGACATTGAGGGCGGATAGACTCTCATTCACTGCCCAGAATGGGTGAGACTTTGAAGCCAGTGCCTTGTCATAACTCCAGGTTTATATAATCCATGTAGGTGTGGCTAATTAATAACTATATTTTCAGATAATGCCTTTGCTGTACTTTAAAGACAACTAATTTTCCTCCTAGGTGTTTTGTTTTTCCTTCCTGCATCTGTAGTTATTTCTGTCCTCTCTTGCACCATCTTTAACCTGTCTCATAATAATTTGCAAATTACAGAAGTTGGAGGTGGCAGAAGCATCAACTTTTGCTGCTTTTCAGTACAAAATGTCATGAGTTCAGCTAAGCAACTGCAGCACCAACTGATAGACAACCAGGACCTGCACACCAGGAGGCCCCATCCAGGTTCTCGGTGGGGAAGGAGTTAATATGTTTGTCTTGCACAAGCGAGATTGAAGCCAGACTGGGCTCAGCTGGAGAGAATCACTCTATCAGGAGAGGTTATGAGAAAAAGAAACTCTTAAAAGGCTCTCTAGCAGAGTGTAGAGCTGGTGGGGAGTGGTGTTGTTTGGACCTGGGAGCAGTTGCTTGTTGTGAAAGCCTCTGTTTATCTCTTAGGGGCAGAATTCGGTGCTTGGTGTTCACTGTTAAAGCTGAGTTTTTGAAGGTGGTGGCAGGCAGGGGCAGAGTGGCACAGAGAAAGGACTTCATAGCCATGCAAAACTTCTGATGGTGTTCTGATCCTGAACAGCTGAAAACCTCTGTGTTTTTCACATAAATCATTTCCCAAATCAGAAGTGGGTTGGGTTTTTTTTCATTTATTTGATAAAATGTAAAGATTTTTTCAAAGATTTAATTAAATGCTTGTGTTTTGCCCAATCTGCAGGTTTAATTTCAAATTGACAACAAAAAAAGAAGGAAACATCTGGGATCATGTAAATACTCTGGGATCATGTAATTACTTTATTTCTGGTGTGATATGCATGAGCAATAGTTCTACTAAGCAGAAGATCCTATTCTTTTCTAATTTGGAAAAAGAAATAAATATAGGTTAAAAAATCACATTTTGGGGTTAAGAAGAAGTCACATCAAGCAAGACCAAGGCTGGAGGCAAAGTGCAGTCCAGACATCAGCCTGTTCAGTACATCCAGATGGAGAACCCAACCTCTTCATGGAAGACACCAACACACACTGTTATTTCCCAGGGCAAGCGCTGGTCCATGAGCTGCCAGGTAACCCCCAGTCCTACTTGGAGCCCATGGTCTCTCCTTGCAGCTTCTATTTCATCACCCCAAAATGATCCTCTCTCCTCTCTTGTCACAGAATGCCATGGTCCTTGCTTTTGAAGGTTGTCACCATCTTCAAACCTCACCCTTTATGTGGAGCCTCAGCCTCGCTTCCACAAGACTTTTGGTTGGTTTTTGGTTTAATTTCCTGCCTGTTTTGCCACTGCTATTTTCCTCCCCCTCCTCTTTTTCCCCGACATGCCAAAAAATAAAAGAAAAAGAAAGGAACTTAAACATATTTTGTGGTTAAACCACTTTTTTTTTTTCATGTCAGCTGGTTCCCACTGGGCTGAAAAGCAATAAAAAGTCAGGAAGAAGTATGGGCTCCCCTCTCAGCTTTGTCATGTGGATGAATAGCACAGTAAAAAGCGCTGAATGCTATCGGTTAAAACGAACTCGCTGCTCTTCCAAGTACATTTTGCAAGGCTCTCGTGCAAAAGGGTGGGGGATTGGATGGTGAAAAACCTCTCCCAGAGATGGATCCTTTGTTGGCCTAAAGATTTTTGCATTAAAAAGAAATTCTGGTTATAATCACTCTCCCCACAGCAACATTTTCAGATCTCAGTCCCTCTGCCCTCACCCCCCTCACTTCTCTGTGGCACTGAAATAAATCTCAAGGCTATCTTTGAGCATCTTGGAGACTCTGTCAATACAAGGCCAGGCAAGTAGCCCTGGAGTGCAAAGATCCTCTTACTATCTCCTTTTGCAGCCCTTCCCAGGCATTTCTCTCCCTCGTGTTCCTCATCAAGTCTCCGATTGTGCTGATAAGAGGGGGGAAAAAAGCAAATGTGGGGAGAATAGCAAAACCAGATGACAAGACCTTGTACCTTTCCCATTTGCACCTGGAAAATACTCCAATGTGGAATGTTAATATCTAATTGCAGATAAAAGGAGATGAGCAATTGCTGAAGAATTTCCCATTAAGATACTCAGATACTTAGAAATCGCTTCGTGCTCGGGTTTGATCTCCTATTGTTGAGGAAGCTGAAAGCAGTTCCCTTCAGGAGAATGCAGGCTCCATTGTGTAGGATCCCTTTCCAGCAGCGACAGCCCGACTGGAGTTTTCAATAGAGTGTTTTTAAATTTTTTCTCTCTTTTTCTTCCTCCCTCCTTTATTTATTTATTAATTAATTTTTTTTTTTATTAGAGTAAAGCCAGCTTCTCAAAAACCAAGCCTTCCTGAAGAACATCACCCTCGTGAGATAATTTAGCCTGGCCAAGAGGGATATCTGGTTAAACCCTGTTACAAGAGGAAAGAGACCTCAGAAGAGCAGATTTTCCCAGACTATCAAGGGCCCGGTGCTCAAACCACCCTGATGACATGGATGCTGTGAAGGCCAAGGTTCTGTCAGGTCAATCAAGAGCAGGGATTTGAATCTTGGTCCCTCAGAGACCCCAACAACCCAGTGCTCTGGAAAGGACAAGCTTGTCAGTGATCTCAAGACCCGAATGGGATGATATTTTAATTTTAACCAGCTTTACAGGTTAGAAAAGCCATTTTCTGCCCAGACCTACCCGGATCCTCACCTTACTTTTGTTCTTTTATTCATTTCCTAGAGATAAAGCCTATATGGCCAGCTGTTCCCAAGACAAAAAGAGTCACAGACGAGTGTAAACACCGTAGTTTTATAGACACAGCACCAGAGTTGTAGAAAGGATCTGGCTACAGACACACTCCTGCCTGCACAGAGGCTTCAGGCTGGGCAGCTACACCCGGCCTCAACCTCCAGCAAAAGCAGAGAGCAGCATGTTCTACAAACACGACTCGTGGGTCTCAGTGGAGATGGTTTTGAAGCTTTTCCTTTCAAGTCTCTGTCTCTTGTCTAAACATGGATTTTCACAGATCTGCTTTCACTGGTGGGAAATGAAGGGTTTGAGATCTTTTATTCTCCTGATGTTTCACTCTGGTTGGGTTTGGTTACGCTTCAATAGGGAAATTTGAGGAAAAATAAAAGAATGGAGTTTCATCCCTTAGTATTGTCATAGGATCCCATTTCACCCATCATTACACTGGACAGCCAGGAGGAATTTGGGAGCTTTCTGGATGAAATGCTGAAGAGAGGCACATCACTATGGCCACTGCACTCTGGCACTGGATGTCGTACCTGCCAGCTGGTGCAGGAGGAGGTGAAAGGAGCTGACCCTCCCCTTGGCAGCCCTTGAAGAGAAGACACCAACACAGAGGGGTGGAGTGGGGGCCTCAGCCACTGTGGAAGGAAATGCTGCATTGAAAAACCATGAGCTGAAGGGACCTTTGAAGGGTTCAAGTTCTGCTCAAAGCAAGGCCAATGTGGGTCGGGCTGGTCCAGCTGAGCCGTGATCACTTCCAGGGTTGGAGATTCATCCAACCTCTATTCAACCACTCTCATCATGAAAGTATTTCCTCATATCTATTTGAATTGTCCTTTATTGCTACTTGTGACTGATGCCCCTCATGCTTTACTGTGAGAAGAGTGTGGCTCTGATATGCAGTGAAATTCAGGTGGGAGGAAGGGTCTGACTTGTGGAACTCAAAACAATCACACAGGGCAAGGGCTCTGGAGGATTCAGAGAGTGATAGACAGATAATGAACATCCATAGATAAGCGGATAAAATGCTTGCAAGGGATATAATCCCTTCTGTTCCTGGTGATAAGCCAGCTGCTGACTGACAAAGGCAAGGAGGAAAACCTATTCTGGGAAGATGATTCCAAACCTGGTGAATTTAAGCCATGGATACTTACAGAACTGGTGTGGCAATCTCAGAGTCGTTAATGGTTATCTCTGGAAGCACCAGAAGTCTGGGAAAGAATTAAAAATGCCTGAGTTTTAAAAAGTATTGGGAATGTGGGTAGAAGTGGGGAACTATGGACCCACCAGTTTAACTTCAGTCCATGAAAAGTTCTGATAGAGAGATACGAATACACTATTTACAGGTATCTGGGAGGTGTCAAGGAGAGAAGTCTCAGTGATCATGGATTTCTCAAGGACATCCTTCTTCAAACACCTCTGTGACAAACTGGAGAAATGGACTGAAAAAATAAGAGGTTGAGATTCAGCTGGGGCAGCCAGAAAGTAATATACCCAGAGATGATGGACTGTGCAGGTGAGCTAGGCTTCAGTTCAGCAGAAAAAGATCCAAGGTTTATTTTGTTCCACTAAGTGAACATGAGTCAGTGATATCAAACTGCTGCAAAACTGGCAAACATCATCTCAGGTTGTATAAAAAGGCAGATGATGCAGGAGATGTGCATTAATCCCAGGGACTGGTGACACCACAGCAGAGCTCCGTGGCCAGAGGGATTACCACATGGGAAGGAAGAGATGAGAGAATGGAACAGCAATCAAGGGGAAGCAACAGGAATAATGAGAGTTGGAAGAAGTTATTTCCAAGGAATATAGTAGTCTAGAAAAGAAGGAAAGTGGGACATCAGTTTGGGTAACACAAGGCTTACCTGCAGAGCCAGTTTTGGAGGAAGAAGTTCATGGCAATTTCTTTTATGCCTGGGTCTTGGATTGGGCTGAAAGCTTTAGTCAGTGCCTGGGAAGGGCAGCTCAGAGGAGAGATTGCTGGATTTAGCTGAGGTTTGGTGGGTGGGTGTAAATAAAGCTTAGGATACACCCAGGCTCTGCGTCACTGGGAAGTGCCCTGTGAGGCCCCCAGCATCTGCTGCTGAGCTGCACCAGGATAGCAGAGACAGGCTGGGAAAATGTTTAATATAAAGGTTTTAATTTTGTTAAACATCTCCTGCTGCCTCTGCAGGCTTGATAGGACGGGGGGGAAGTGCTAGAGCCATGGTTACCTGGGAGGTGACACCGTGGCAGTCTGCTGGGGTGGGATAACTGAGTCCTTGTGTTGTAGCATCCTGGCTGCTGCTGGATGCTCATCAGCACCTGATGGGGAGTACCAGGAGGATTGAGCAGAGAAGAAAGAACCCTTGCCCTTGGGTTCATCTCCTGCTTTTTGGGGTCTTGTTTTTTATTTTTAAGGAAAGAGATCCTCCAGCACTACTCGTGACTGCCACATCTCCCAGGTGTTCTGGGTCAGGAGGTGAAGAGGCACAAGAGAAGGCATTCAAAAGTCTGGCATCAAGCCTTAAAGCAGCATCTCTAGCAGAGAGTGCCAGGTAGTAGGGAGAAGGCCTGTTGGACCATCCCAAATGGACCCCAAAAGTCTGAACAGAGAAGCCTTCATCTGCAAGACATTTGTATAGAGCTGATCCATCCTGGACATGCTCTTCAATGAGTGTCAGGGGGAAATGACTTCTTTTTTTTTCCCTTTGCAAAATGACTGTTTGATGGAGAAACAGGAGCATACAGTAGCTACTGAGAGATGGGCAGAAGCCCAGGAGAGGAGCTGAGCTTTCCCCTGCTCCTTGGTCTGCTGGCAGGCCCAGCGCCAGACAGCCCCGTGCTGCTGCCAAGAGCCAGGCAGCAGAAAATTATTCACGTGAAGCGAGAAAGAAATGCTGTGCAGGCAGTCAGCCTCCTATTGTCTGTGTCCTTGGGAGGCTGCCAAGCCCTGGTGCCTTGGCAAAGGCAGGGGGAAGGAGCCCGTGTTGGTTGACATCTGCTCTACTCAAGCTACGGCAGAGAAGGAGGCTCCAGGGCGACACGCTGTGCTCCTTTCCTCCCATCTGTGGTTGTACTGGAGATGTCAGCAAGGGCCTCCGCTCATCCCAAGGAGCTCTGGCATCCTGGTGGCAGTTGGCCATCTCCAGTCACGTGGCAGATTTGCACCCATGCTTAAATTTTGACCCCAGCTGCTGGCACCCCACCACAAAACCCACCAAGGGTGTTTGGAATCAGCCCTGCAGTGGCATGAAATGCAGACGGGAAAGGTTTTATGGCGTGGGGGTGCCTTCTCCTCCTGAAGGCAGACCTTCATCTCACCTGGGGGTATGGTGGAAACCAGGAGGAACCTCTGAAAGGACTGAGAGCCCCTGCAAACAAAAGAGAGAAGGGCATGGGAGTTTCTACATTAATTAAGGGGATAATATTCATATTGTTAAAAAAATGCCGTACAGCACTGTTACTGCATGCTCTCCTAACATATGCTAAGTCATCAAAACCATGCCATTTTAAAAATATCCACCATGCCTGCAGTGAATATCAGCCCATGTCATATACAAGTTTTAGCTAAGATTTTCAGTCACATTTAGAGAAATCCAGGAAAATTTTGCTTTCTGTCACCCAAGGGCAAGCCTCAGGATCAAAAGAGATAACATCCACGGCTACAAACCACAGTGCATATTTATCCAGGCCCTAAAGGCCATTTTCATAACTTCAATCTCAGTTTACTTTTCAATGGTTTTATCTTTTTTCCCATGTTTTGGAAAATATGTAAGGATTGGCTATTGGAACGTGCAGGGTTGTGCAAAATATTTAATCGAAGCCCTTAAATGCAAGCTGTAAATGTAGCACTAGTGACAGATTGTCAAGTCAGAAACCATTTGGTCAACACACAAGAGCTAAGAAGAATGTTTCAGCAAAGAGAAAAAAATATAGTTTATAGGGCAGTATTTTTGCATAGACATGATTTTTATTGCAAAAAAAATCAATCTTTCAGAAAACTTAGGAAAAAGAGGAATGTAGGAATGTGTTATTAGGTCTGTACAGCATGTGATAAAAATCAGGATTCTTTCTTTTTTTCTGTATGGAAAAAAATACCTATTTTGGATCAGCCAAAAGAAGAGATATATTATTCTTCCTTGAAATAATTTTGTCTACAAGCACTTTCAAGACTTCAAACAAAAACAAACCGAGGACTGGAAAACCGTCTCTGGAAGACGTTAGCTACTCCTGTTCAGCTCATGTTTCCTCTTGTTGCTGTAAAGCTTGGTTGATTCCTTAAATGTTTGAAATGACAAGCTTCTCTTGAGATGTGAAGTTGCAAGTATTGTGCATCTGTACAGACATTCACAAAAGAACATCCTCGCTGCGCTTGCTACACGACTGGCGAGAGGCTTTATGTACAACACTGCAAGGTCAGAGGATGCTGCAGTTGGTTACTACTATAGCAGCAGCTGAAGCAGAGAGTATTTATATTAATTGGGGAATTAGTTATCTGTCAAGAGGCACCTCACTAAACATTGTTAAGAAGAAAAGGACAATAACTTCTTTAATGACTGCTCAAGTTTAAAGGCGCTCTTTAAGAATAAATTAAATTAAGAAGACTATTTTGAGAGCTGGGAGACTTTTCTACATAAAAGTAAGGTTGTTTGGACTTATTGGGAACAGAATTTCAGTCCCTATTAAACCCTGATGAAACTAATAGAATGACTCAGAAAATTGACTGGATGAAAGGAAAACTCTTAAGATTCTCTGAGAATTTCCCACTGCAAGAACAAAGGCAATTAGCAATGTACTGCACAGGCATTCAACAGATTACATATTCATGAGCTGAAGACATTACCAGGTCCTTCCCTCATTGCCAGCAAAGCCATGACAGCAGTTAATTTTACATCAAGTTACCCTTTCCATGAAGCAAAGGGATCGGGTGGGGTCTGAAAAGACTGCATCGAGTTAAAAGCCAAGTGTTTGTCGTGTCCTTTGCTCTCAGGATGAGTGTTCCAGCAAGGCAACTCAGCAGAGCGAAGCACAGGACGGGGCAGCCTCAGCGTGGTCTCTGCTGAGCTGTATTTTCACAGATGAGATGAAGACATAAAATAGAACCACAAAATTTTATTTGCATTTCTGAGCTGATTTAAGGGAATATCAAAATTCTCTTACAATTGACAATATTGAGGGCTCTCCCTGTAAACACCAAATTGGTGAGAAAAGTTTTCTTGTGGTTGAGAGACTGGTTAAATTTGTGTTAAGGGGGTAGGATAGTGTGATTTTATTCCACAAAGATGATCCGAGGGCTGGAACACCTCCTGTACGAGGATGGGCTGAGAGAATTGGGGTTGTTCAGCCTGGAGAAGAGAAGGCTCCAGGAAGACCTTAGAGCAGCCTTCCAGTACTGAAAGGGGCTCCAGGAAAGCTGGGGAGGGGCTCTTGATCAGGGAGTGCAGGGAGAGGATGAGAGGGAATGTTTTAAAGTGGAAAGAGAGGAGATTGAGATGACACCTTAGGAAGAAGTGTTTTCCTGTGAAGGTGGGGAGGCCCTGGCCCAGGTTGCCCAGAGAAGTGGTGGCTGTCCCATCCCTGGAGGTGTTCAAGGCCAGGTTGGATGGGGCTTTGAGAAGGCTGATGCAGTGGGAGGTGTCTCTGCCCATGGCAGGGAGGTGGAACTGGATGGTTTTTAAAGTCCCTTATAAACCATTCTATGATATTCCTTGATATGCTTCATATGTCCCTTGGAGAACAAATCCTGTGAGGAGTGGCTGAAGGAACTGGGGTTGTTTAGTTTGGAGAAGAGGGGGCTGAGGGGAGACCTCATCACTGTCTACAACTGCCTGAAAGGAGGCTGTGGCAGAGCGAGTGTTGATCTCTTCTCTCAAGTGACAGGTGATGGGACAAGAGGAATTGGCCATGAGTTGCACCAGGGGAGGTTCAGACTGGATATTGGGAAGAATTTCTTTACCGAGAGGGTGTTCAGGCACTGGCACAGCTGCCCAAGGAGGTGGTTGAGTGACCATCCCTGGAGGGGTTTAAAAAATGGGTGGATATGTTTTTGAGGGACATGGTTTAGCAGAAGATGAGTACAGTTGGACTCGATGATCTCCAAGGTCCTTTCCAACCAGAAGATTCTGTGATTCTATGCCTTCTTCTTGAGGCAGATCTTGTTATGGTTTCTTCTGAATAAGTGACTTAAATATTTGCCCTGGCTTCACAGGGTTTACTTAAGATTAATCACATTTTTTATTATGAGTTGTTTAGCTTATCCTTGATGTACCAAAATGGGATTTACAAGACTCCCCCATATGTGTAGACAAGCCATGCCTGTGCCTTGTTTTTTATCTACCATTAAAACAAGATTACTACTCACTTTAGGAAAATGGTACTTAGATCCTCTCCAAGGGTAAATCCACTCTTGCCATATATAATCTCTGTTACAAAGTGTCCTCAGAGAGAAGTACAGAAGAGATTGTAACTGGAATAATCATCATTTATTGTTTATGTTCTCCTTTGGTTCAGAGTTTGCCTTTGCTTTCTTTGGCAATAAAATAGCCACAAGTCTTTCACAAAAATTGTTGTATTTGTTCTTTATTGAGACAATTTCTGAAGATGGGGGGAATAGTGGCATCACACCTTTGAATTGCTGTGAAAGGCAATTTTAGAGATGAGTCCCTCCTTGAGCATCTCGCTTTTACATTTCAGCAGTTCCTGAGGCAAAGCCCAGCAACTGGAGACATCATCTCTAATCCCCACCACCTGAAAAGTCTCTTCCTACTGCACCTGGGAGAAGGGAATATTCAGCACCTAAAACTTAAAAAGCCCCTTCCCTCACTGTAGGAATGCCAAGGAGTAGCACTGCTTGTCCTTTTGGGGGGAACCTCCAAATTCAGAGGACAGTGCTACGTAAAGCCACAGTGGACATTTATGAAGCCTGGCCATGGCTTGTTACAGGAACGATGGGGTCCTTGGGAGGATTGGTCTCTTTCTTCACTGGAGATTGAATTATGGACATCATCTGCCAAAAAGATGCATATGTGCCCTCTCCAATGATGTCAGGGCTGGGAGAGCTAAGGAGCTCTAATGGCCTGACCAGCCCCACCTGCCCCAGCCATGAGGGCTGTATTTAAGCCCAGATTCAGTACTTTAATCTCTCTTGGGCTGTTTCTTGATTTCTTGTGGCTATGCTGGTTCTCTGTGTCCTATCCTACCAACTGGCCTGCTGGATGGACTTTTTCCCTACATATCTCCTTAATGCTGTGGGTTCTCAGCAGCTGCCCCTACTGCCCTGCTCAGGTAGAGTGGGATGGGCTGTGGGCTCCAGTAGTTTCTTAGCTCCTGGCCCTGAGGGAGCACCAGCCCTTGTGGCACCTGGGTATTGGGACCGAAAGTGCCACTTGCATCACTGGTTGTTGACCAGAGCACCTCAGAGAGCTGGAATGGTCAGAGAGGCAGCAGGCAAGGCAAAATCAGCAGTGCTGCAAGCTGTGAGGTGGAGCCAAGCTGGGGCAAGGATCCTCAGGTGGGTTCTTCCTTGCAGGTCAACGCTGCACAGTGGAGCTGAGTCCTCCAGACCACTTCTTTGTGCACAGCCTTTTCTCCATGGATGGATATGCTCTTTGCTGTGTGCCATGGTGACCTCCAGATGTATTGAGAAGTGTGCCATGAGCCATCCCTGCAAACCCTCTATCTCACCAGGATCCTTCTGCTGTGTTCATCCTTCTCAGGCCTCGAGTTTTGCCCAGAGGCATCAGCTGACCTTGCTTTCTGGGGTATGTGGGGCAGGAGGAAGCTTGATCACAGGAGAGGAGTTTCTCGACCTATTGGCCTGCGTGGCAGCAGCAACAGCTCTGAAAGGTGAGTGCTGTATGTTTTGTTTTCTGTATATGTGCTTGAGGGGTTTTAGAGGAGAAACTCATCATCTGCAAACCCAGTGTTTCCACTTGCTGTGAGACCCTGCCTGTGCATCGCTGCTTTCCTCTCCTCTGTGACTCAGATGCTCCTCCTGGAGCTGCTGACAGAGCTGATCCTTACAGAAACCTGCTGCTCCAGCACCACAGAGCCTCTGCCCCTGCATCCACCAAGAGGGACCATGTGTGCAGTGGCAAAATGAGCTGGGAGCATCTCCCTACAGCTCTCAGCTAGAGCAGGATGAGGCAGGAAGGCTCTGCAGCTCCCTGCTCTGTGCTGTTTGCAATTGCTGTGCTGTAAAGGGCGTGGAAATGCTCCCTTTGGCATGCGGGGGCATTGCTTGTGACTGAGCAACTGGGAGCACTGGGGCAGGGGCTGCTGTTTACTTTGTGCTGGTAGATTAGACCCAGCACTAAGGGGCCCTTCCACATGGCACAGGATAAACAGTGGGTGAACTGCACAGGTCTGAGCTTCTGTATCTCATCATATTCCTAAAAGATGCCAACAGAGGGCATCCGCTGCCAGACACGCAGCCTGCAAATTCCCTGCTGCAGCCCCTGTGCCTGCCTTCAGACAAAGTGCATCTCAGGGGATTTTTTTAACTCTCTCCCACTCAGGTTTAGCTTTTTCAGAGGTTTTAAGCAGATGGGTTTTTACACTGGGTGTTTTTGCTTTGGAGAAAGGAAACATGAACAATAATTCTTTGGTAATGTCTGTCTAAGGGCTGTCTCCACAAAGCCTGGCAGAGCAACAGCCAGGTTCAAAGCACAGGTGGATGCTCTGCTGTCCTGTGCAGCTGTAAACAAAATCAGAAACACTGCTGTGCTGGTGTTTGGGGAGAGCAGGAGTTTTCTTGACAAATGTCCTGGCTTTAGTGGATTTAAATAGTCAGTTTTATTTATAGGTGTTTATTCCTAGTGTTTAATCTCCTTGTTTCATGTCTCTTGTGGACAGTCAAAAAGAAATCGAACTTCTACAGCCTGTTGCTCCCTCTGGTAAATACCTATTGATATCTGGGCTGTGGAGCTGGCTCACTCAGAGCACATTGTCACTCTTATTTGTTAAGAACAAAACATCCTGTCCGGTGGATGGCAACCTTGTTAATCCTGTTTTGAGTGGGGCAGCAAAGGTCCTGATGCAAGGGCTGGTGTTGGATGGCACTTGCATGACAGTTAGGGATGGAAGATATCAGAGCCTCCCTCCCTGCATAGAAAACCAGCAAAAGGTTAATAGGTGCAAGAACTGGGAAATTGTGCCTCTAAGTGAGCTTAAAACAAGGCTCAGCCTGAGCTGGATAAGGGCTTAGGTGTGTAAGGGGATGATTCCAAGTGAAAGTTGTTAATGGAAATAAGGACAGGGCACCAGATAGATATTCTGCTCCTCTTAGTCGTCTCCTCCTTTCAAATCAGCCTGAATGGACTGTGAAATCCAGCTGAAACTGTGATGGGGCTGGTGATGGATGGGCTTCCAGAAATATATTGCATTCTAGGGCTTCCAGCTGCTTTGCACAGAAAATGAGGGACACACCTAAAAAGTCTTGATGGCTGGTAGGTCTGGCTAGGGGAGATGTCTGTGCTTAGGAAAGACCTGTCTCTGCCACGTGAAACTGAAGTTGAGCCAAGCTGTGCTGTGTCTGGCCTGGTCCAGTAGTGTTCTGGGTTGGTTTGACCCTTGGTGTGGGAACATGGAATTACAGAATGGTCTGGGTTGGAAGGGACCTCAAAGCCCATCCAGTTCCAACCCCCCTGCGTAGGCAGGGACACTTTATGCTTCATCAGTCTTCTCAAGGCCCCATCCAACCCAGCCTTGAACACCTTCAGGGATGGCACAGCCATGACTTCCCCTGGGCAACCTGTGCCAGTGTCTAAGCACCCTCATCATGAAGAATTTCTTCCTAATGTCTAATCTAAATCCTCCCCCTTCCAATTTGAAGTCATTCCCCCTCATCCTATCCCTGCCCTGCCTGATCAAGAGCCCCTCCCCAGCTTTCCTGGAGCCCCTTTCAGTCCCGGGAGGCTGCTCTAAGCTCTCCCTGGAGCCTTTTCTTCTCCAGCTGAACAACCCCAACTCTCTCAGCCTGTCCTCGCACAGGAGGTGCTCCAGCCCTTGGATCACCTCTGTGGCCTCCTCTGGATGCACCTTTCTTCTGGACATATGCCTTTAACCTTCCCAAAGCATAGATTTTTCAGTGGTGCAGCTTGAAATACATGAACATGATCTTTCTAGAAAAGCTGTTTGCTTGGCTTGATTATTTACTCAGGGTGTCCCAGCTGGCCACCAAAAAAGCCTGCTCCGTACATGTAGGTCATTCCTACTTCACATTATACATTGAATAAGGGCCAGGAACATACAGCCAAATTTGATTTATGGACTGCCATGGAGATTTAAGAAATTTATGATTTGATTAATCCATCCCATATATCTTTTTCTTTATTACCGGTAATTCATGCTATATATCATAGCCTTCTGAGCAGTAATTTGGCTGCCTGCTGCATGCCAATGTTTTCTAAGGGTTAAATCCTACGGTGCACCAACCAGACAATAAATTGTTGTGATCTGCTGGTTAAATATGTATTCAGCAGTACTCGAGTCTGACTTACCCAATAGATTTGTTCCAGTTTACCAAGTGAGTATGTATTTAGGACACGTAGTAGGTGCAGAAGAACATACTGGGGGGGGGGTTGGTTGGTTGGAAAAAAACCCTTTGCAAATCTCACTGATGTACCAGGGTGGCCAGAGCTTATAGAAAATGAACAGACATCTGCAGAGCTCCTAAAAATATGTGCTGAGCCTCTAGACAGGATGACCGGTTCTTGTTATGCAGGGGGACTGCCTGGTGACAGTCTTTGCTAGCAGGATGAGGAGCCTTGGCAGCAGGGTTGGCTGCTGAGAACTGGTCCCTGCTGGCAATCATTGTTTTCACTCAGAGGGAGGTGAGGTTTTGGCAGAGGGCAGGAAAAGCAAATCAACTAATTAACTCGATGAGGGAATAAAAAATAACATACCTCGCATTGAATGAGGATGTGACCCGAGACTGGAGATGCTTCCGCTGCTGGTAAACATGTTTTCTGTTTTTCCTCTAACACTATCGACATTTTAAAATGATCAGAATATTTCAGAGCACATTTAACGAGGCAGAAGTACTGGATTTCAATACTGTCAACTGCAGAAAGCAAAAGGCGGGTCCTAAATTACCTTCAAAATCATAACAACATAAAAAGCGCGATGCTTTCTAATTTGCTTTGTTTTTCCAACTCTTCCAAGTCGTCCTCTCCTGGGAGCTGGACTTTGCAAAGGAGGAGAGGAGTGATTCTGGTCGTGCAGGGGGAAGCAGCAAGAGCACACCTGACAGCCCTGGAGCACATTCCCTGCTCGTGATCCAGGTGTGTGAGCTTCCCCTGCCTGGCCCTGCTGCAGCTGCCTGGGGGGCTGGGAGACCCCAGCTGCTGCTCTCCTTGCTTTCTACTGCTGGGGAGTGCAGGTGCTAATTAGCAGGAGCCCCACTTTCATTTTCCAATGCAGACTTCTGCCTGTTGGGGACCAGTGGGAGTCGAGCATGGGTTCAGCCAGCAGCCTTTAACAATGTCTCAGCTCTGTTAAAATGCCCACAATTTCAACCAGCCACCTCTTTCAGAAAAGCCCTGTGTCTTCATTACCTTCCCCTTCGAGCCATCTGGTCTCCCAGCCTGACCTTTTTAAAAAAAAGATTGGTTAAAAAAATTGGAGCAGTCCCTGAACAGAAGACCTTGTGTCATGTTTAAGCCCTGAGCAAATTTTTATGTCCAAGCTGTAAAACCTTGAAAATAAAGATTTATAATTGAGATTTGGGCTGAAGCAGAGATGGTCTAATTAAATTCTGTGGTGGGTATAATTAACCCATTTATTCATTTATTACCCTTTGTACAGCTAATGTAGGCTACACCATCACCATTTGTTTATGAAGAACCTGTTACCTGGTGGTTTGGCTTGGGATGTGCAGCAGCCAGGTGCATCGTGATGCTCTGGAGGGGCTGCTGGTTCTGTATAAAGCAGGTCTGACCTGATGGATGCATTTTCAGAAGCCAGACCAGCTCTCAAATGAGTCAGCTGTGACAGAGAAGGGTCGAAAGCAAAGAGACTCTGGGTTTTGCTTTGGACTCTTGGGCTGATGGATGACTGTCAGTGTGGTGGTTTGGAAGAAAAGGGGTTTGGGGAGGGTTTTTAGAGTGAAGTGGCTCTCTGGTGTTGCTGCCTGGTTCTGTGGCACTGAATTCTTGCTGCAGTAATATCCATGCTGGCATATGTGGATTTCTGCTTTCTCTCCTTCACAGTTGAGTGTGGGAATGGCACTTGCAAACCCGTAACACAGATAACTACTCTCACATCCTTTGGGAGAGCCTCATCTGACTAAAAGCTGGGCTCTCTTTTCCAGAATGGAGCTGTTGCTTTCTACTGAAGCCTCATTTCGCTTCGCTTTCTCACAGCCCTCATGAGCTAAAAAACAATGAATCAACCAGAGATTATTTTTCATGAAAGTTTAATCAGACACTGTCCCCTTCCTGTGCCTGTGTGAGCAAATCTTGGTGAACGTGTAGGGTTTGAATGTGGAGTAAAAACCATCTGCTTGAGATCTTCTGCTCGCTGGCATCTCTCTATCTGGGCAGGCTGTCCTGCTGCAGCTGCACCACCTGCAGTTCAGCCTCTGGGGCGCTCAGCCCATCCATCTCTGCAGCGCTGAAATCCGATGCCTCCTCCTCCCTTTCCCTTCTTGCTCCTTAATATTTCATGCATCAAAGAAGTTTCACTTGTAATGCAAAAAGTGATTAATTAAGTAGAGTGCAAGAGTTGCATGCATTGGAAGTTTCTTTCATCTTGGGAAGGAGAGGAGCAGCACTGGATGCTGTTATTGCTCATGAATGGGTGTTGAAGGGCAGACAGTGATGGAGTTGCCACACAGTACTGAAGGAGGGGAAGGGACAGCCTCATTACTGGGGTTTGGATCAAGCAACAGGCTGTTTTCCAGTTGTCCATGGGTTCTTCATTCCTCCTTAAGCGTGCTCACATAGCAAAGGACCTGCCTGACTCCAGGTGCCTGGGTAAGAGCTTGTCTTGGGATGTGCAAGGTCCCTTTTCAATGTGGCTTTGGACCAGAAGGTGCCTAGCACGTGGCTGATACTGTACATAGGTCTAATAGCACCTGGCTAAAACCCTATTGTGCTGTGGGGTGAGTTATAAAGAAAGAGGTAGTGCAAGATGATACCACTCAGGGGAAGAAAGCTAGAAAATGCCCTAATGCTGTGGTGATGGGCACCTGATAAGCCCTTCGCACCTCTGTAAGTCAAGGCTGTTATTTATAATGTGATTAAGTCTGTACCTCGACCCAAAATGCTCATCTGTTTCCTGGCTGTAGAGATTGTGCAGCCCCTGCCACCACTCCAGGCCCTCCTGAATTGAGCCCCGGGGCTGCTGCCCAGCCCATCAGTGTTGCACAACTCTCTGGTAAAAGGTAGGAATCAGCTACTGGTATTTGAGAAGGGAGGAGGAAATTCATCTCCTGGCTGCTAGCTTTAGCTTCCCCACTTTTGCAGCATGACCCCTCAGGGTGCCTGTCTGGAAGTGGTCAGGAAGCTCCTAGTTTGATGCTGTGTCAGAAAGAACATCTCCTGCAGCTTTGAGCACAGCGAGGGGTCTGGTGGCTCGCTATTAACCTAGAAACAAGAACGTCACCTACTGAATTGCAAAGGGCACTTTCTGCATCCCCTTGCTCTCTCTCCCAGGAGGCATTTCCCTGAATTGCTGACCCAGCCTGTCTCTTGCTTTGCTTGTGAGAGCTGACAAAAGCACAGCTTGAGCAATGTGGTCGTCGACCACAGTCAGGTACCATATGGCTGCAGACCAGCATTTGTATACCACAGCTTAGAAACAAAATTAATTTGGTGGTGGTTCCCTCAGAATATAAGAACCCCTTTTTACTCCTTTAGTGGAATTATTGATGCTGATGTGGCTCTTGGAGAGTAAAATATAAGCCTCTGATTACATCATAGCTGGACTTTTCTCTAGACTTTCTCTGTTTACTAGCAGTAGGATTTGTGGTATGAGTTACAGACATAAATTGTTCTCTATATTGTAAATATATAGAGCATTTTAATGATTGCTGCTGTATGTACATGTCTTTAGTAATAGGGCCAATTGAAAACCACTTCAAAAAGCTGCTATTGATATCTTTGCAATAACCTGTGCCAGCCGATAAAAGATGCATCAGTTCTGGGTGTCCAGAAATCCAGCTCACAGGACTGAAAGTCGAAGAATGCTTCATGTGTGACCCTTTAAATGAGGATGAATTTTTTTCTTTTCCCTTCCCCATCCTTTTAAAACTTAGTGCAAATACTTTGACTGTTTTCCATTAAAATGTCAGCTCAAAGATCTCCGCAGAGGCACAAAATCATGGGTTTGTCTGAATCCCACTTGGGGTCTCGTCCTAAAGAAGAAAATAACCCTGAGGCTGAGCTGCTCTGCTTGGGAACGAGAAATAAATTGAAGAGTGTCTCAAAGTTCTTGCTAAAGATGTCCACTCACGTGAAAAATGGGAATGAATGTAGGCAGATGCAGGCATAAGGTAGGCACAGTTGAGTGTAGCCAGGGTTTCTGGTTCATGTGACACACAACATATGCTCTGCCTGCTTCTAGAGGCTGCTCCACCTGATAACAACCAGCTATTGCTGCTCAGGAGTGGGGAAACTCTCAGTTCATGCCGAGAAAGTCTGTCCTTTTTAACAAAACCCCCGCGTTTGGGATTGTTACAGATATTTTCCACAGCCCTCAATATCTCTATTTCTTGTAGTGACAACTAATTATTTCCTTGAGTTCCTGTATGTAAGAGAGGATACAGACCCGAAGGATGGAAAATAGAAGGGATTTGCCCCCAAACTGCGTAGTCAGCAGACGAGGTGAGAACGGAGCTGTTGCCTCCTGACAACCCGTTTCCTCCCCTACCCGCCCCATCGCGCCCTACCCAGATGGATTGTGTCAATGCAATGTGTTTTCACTTCTAAGATGATTTCCATTTTCATCCCTGAGTTTTTGCTAGGAATGGCATTTTCTGCTGGTTTCTTGGCCCTGATGCTTTTGAAATTATTGGTCAAGCAGTCAGTGACTTCCCTTCAGGGGAAAGGCTGGATCCTGAAGCATAAGAAAAAGACACTAAAAATGGGCATAATTTAGAAATAGAAATCTGGATTATAGATTAAGCTATTGGCCTGAAAATCCGAGGTTTGCATTGACTTTAAGTAACCCAAATTTAACAAGTTTAAGCAAACTTCTGTAAGTGTTCCTGGAATATTTTGCAACTGAAAATTTCTCAGTGCTTTACCCTGTTCATGCTTTTAACTTTTCTGTTGAATTCTGCTCAGGGAGGTTAATGGAAACCCGTTCCCTCAATTGTAGACCAGGACTAACCTATTTCCCTTTGGAAATATTCTCGGTGGCTTTTAAACAGTGAAGTTTTGTGTTTAGCTCAATTCTTTGGAACTAAAAGCAGGTGGAATCCTTTTCTTCCCCCCCAAAAAAAAAGAAAAAAGAGGACAGATTTGCATTTACATGAGGAAGGATCTAGGCTAAATTGAAGCTGAAGGTATCCATTTAAAGGCAGTGATTTGCAGAACATTCTCCTTTATTGTTGTGTCCATGTTTGTACAGGACTTGCAAAAATCTCAGTGTATTTCTCAGAAGATCTAATAGTCGTTAGCAGTACTTCATGACTACAGGCAGGGAGGCAAAATGGGTTTGAATGATGTAGGTAGAGCCCCTCAGACCTTTGCGTAGGGGCATGGACAAAGCCCCTCTCAGCTCTACTTCTCAGTATGTCAGGACTTGCCCAGAGACCATCAGTCACAAAGCAGGTGTTTGAACCCATGTCTCCTGATCATGTCTTTCCAACTCTAAACCTTGAAAAACATTCACCTCTGCATTGCATTTCTGTGGCAGTTTTGGTAGCAGAGAGGCTACAGGAGTGGCTTCTGTGAGAAGCTTCTAGAAGCTTCATACATGTCCACTAGAGCTAATGCCAGCGATGGACTCGCTGCTGGCCAAGGTGGGTCTGTTTTGCCTGTGACCGTACTTGCTGAATAAACTCCCTGTCCTTATCTCAACCCACGAGCTTCCCCATTATATTTTCTCACCTTTGCCAAGCTGAGGAGGGGAGTGACAGAGCAGTTTTGGTGGGCACCTTGGCATCCAGCCAGGGTCAACCTACCACAACCTCATTGCGTATGCTAGATCAGAGAAAATCCGGCTACACCTGCAACATCTGTCTTTCCCTCCAATTCAGTTGGATCCATGGCAAAATTATGGAAACCTGCACACCCAAAGCACACTGCCCGGAGCTGTGGCAGCAGTAGGGATCTCTGGATCTCATTCTCATGCCAAGGACAAGCCTTTGCCAAAAGCCTCTGGTACTTGACAGCATAAAAAGTTTCTACTGCTGGCACACACAGAATTGTGCGGCGCGTGGCTACAAGGAGATGTAAGTCACAGGGATGTGGCCTTAAAGAAATAGATATTTTTCAGGATTTCTGGTTCTACAAAATGTGTAAAAAAACCACTTCATCACTTTTTAGACATACTGCCTGCTTGTGTGTCGCTTTCCCTATCTACGTGTACTGTTTCCTTGCTCTCTTTGCCTAAAGAGTTGTCAAAACTAGGAAAAAGAAATTGGCACACATGATGCTGATGCCTAGAAACCAGTGCAAGTACCGACAACAGCTTAAGTCAGCCCCAAATCTATCCTTTCTCCCTTTAAAAAAATACAAAACAAAAAAAGGGAGGAGAAACTTTTTTCTACTATTACAATTTTCTGACCTTTATGCCTGACATTTTTTTCCAACATGCCCAGAACCTTTAACCCTCTCAGTTAGGCAGAGCCAGGTTAAACTATTTGTAATTAGTTGTGTGTTTGCTGGTGAGTGTTTTTGGTTTCTCTCCCTGCAGCTGGAAATAGGCATTGTACTCACAAACACTCATAGGATGGGAGCTGCAGCTTGTTAAGGCTGTGAGATGAAGCTGTGGATGCTCCAGGAGCAGAGACTCATTCCCAGGAATGGGGCTTGAGATGTTTGTTTGCTGAATTTCACATTCTTTGCTATTCTGCCCCTGCGGTTTTAACATTCGATGACCCAGGTGTCTCAGAAGGGTGTTGTGCCTCAGTAGGCATGTGATGAATTGATCTTAATTAGCTGTGGAAATAATATAATCCTGAGCATTAAGCGTGCTTTGTTAGGGTTTTGACATCTTCTTTTATAAGTACATCTACAAATAAAATCAGGTAGATTAGCAGTCACTAGGAAATTGTTGTTGTGAGTCACTGAGTCATAACTGCCACAAGCTGCCTCTCCTTGTCTGGGTTAGTCATGCCCAACAGTGGGCAGGAGTTCATGTGGCTCCAGGGCTGAGGTTAACAGTGTTTGGTTTGCCTGCAGGGACATGATTTACCTCCCAGCTAATCCCCATCATTCCAGCTTCGCTGTTTGAAGAGCCAGTTGGCTTCATCATGGCTCAAAGCAGAGCGTGAGCCAAATCTGAAGCACTGGAGCTCACTTGGGTTGCCTCCGAGCACAAACTCAGGTGGTACCAGGGCATCTGTGTGATGGACAGAGATAGAAATCTGCAACCAGACCTCAGCATTATTTATTCCTCTGGCTCCTGTTTAAATGCTGGCTGTTAAAGACCAGGTCAAATATGTTTGCTAGAAGATACCAGTTTGACTCCTCTAGGCTTGTCACGCAAACCATCATCGTATGCTGTGGATAATGGAGATGCCCATTTCTTTCTGAAAGGGTAATAACCAGTGACAGCTCATAGGGAATAGGTTTCTGTGTTATTGCACCCTGATAATTGCCTACGAGGAAGGGGAGCCTGCAGGTATGCGTGGGAATGAGCTCAATCCCGTTGCCAGATGGGGAAGATAGGGAAGGGAAATCTGGATTTTGTGAATAAGAATGATAAGAGGGGATGTGCGGGTCAGCAGCTATGAGGAGGATGTTCACCCCATCTCTGGAGGTGTTCAAGACCAGGTTGAATGAGGCTTTGAGTAACTTCATCCAGCGGAAGGTATCCCAGCCCGTGGTAGGAGAGATGGAACTGAAAAGGCTTTAAGGCCTCTTTTGACCCAAATCATTCTATGATTTAATGGCAGAGGGAGAGTGCAGGGCAGAGGAGAGGGGCCTGGTGGGCTGGTGCCCAAGATGATCCGACCTGATATGATTCAGCTTTTGGGCCACTCACTACGAGAAGGATGTCGAGGGGCTGGAGCATGTCCAGACAAGGACGAGGAAGCTGGTGAAGGGTCTGGAGAACAAGTCTTATGAGGAGTGGCTGAAGGAATTGGGGTTGTTTAGCCTGGAAGGAAAGGAAGCTGAGGGGAGACCATATCCCTGTCTAAAACTGCCTGAAAGGACGTTGTGGTAAAGTGGGTGTTGGTCTCTTCTCCTTAGTGACAGGTGGCAGGATGAGAGGAAGTGGCCTCAAGTTGTGCCAGGGAAGGTTCAGATTAAACATCAGGAAAAATTTCTTCACTGAATGGGTTCTCAGGCACTGGCAGAGGCTGTGCAGGAAGGTGGTGGAGTCATCATCCCTGGAGGGGTTTAAAAGATGAGTAGATGAGGTGCTCAGGGATCTGGTTCAGCAGTGGACAGGTACGGTTGGGCTTGATCTCAAAGGTCTTCTCCAACCAAGCGATTCTGTGATTCTATGACTTGATCTGATCCGATCTCACGCAATTGATTCAATCTGATCTGAGCCGACTCGACTCGATCTGGTCCAATCAATTCAACCCAACCAATCTGATCTGACCCAACTCAGTCTGATTCGATTGATCCGAACTGACTCAATCTGACCTGATCCGATCCCAACCAACTCAATCTGACCGGATCTGACCAATCCGAACCAACTCAATCCGATTGACCTGACCCGATTGATCTGACCTGAACCAAACTGATGGATCTGATCCGACCCAACCAATCTGATGTGATCCGAATGGACTCAATCCGTTCCGACCCAACCCAATCTGATCCAAACTGAACCAATCGATCTGATCTGGTTGGACTCGATCTGAACGGAACCAACTGGTCTGATCCGATCCGACCTGACCCTATCCAACCAGATCTGATCGATCCGAATCGACTCAATCCGATCTGATCTGAACCGATCGATCTGATCCGACCCGAGCCGACCCGCACCGGGTCTCTCTGGGCGCTCGCGGTGCGCTTCCCCCCGCGCGGGCTCATCCCGGAGGCGGTGCGGGAGGCGGGGCCGGGCGGGGGGCGGCGGGCAGGGCCGGCTCGGTTCTCCCGTCTCCGCTCGCATCCCCTCGGCTCATCCTGCGCCCGGCCCCGGCCCGGCATGGCCGCTCCGCCTTCTCTGCTGCTGCTGCTGCCGGTGATGCTGGGCTGCGGGCCCGGCGCGGTGGCATCGTCGCGGGAGCCCCCCGGTCCGTGCCGGGTGAAGACGGTGACGGTGTCCACGCTGCCGGTGCTCCGGGAGAACGATATCAGCTGGAGCGGAGCTCCGCCGCCCGCAGCCGCCGCTGACTCCCGCTTGCTGCTGTTCGTCCGCAGCGAGCTGCCCGGCCGCGTCGCCGTGCAGGACGACCTGGACAACACCGAGCTGCCCTTCTTCACCCTCGGTAAGAACCCCAAACGCTTCCCCCAGACGCGTCCCGGCACGTCCCGCCGGTCCTCCCCTTTCTTCCTCCTCCCGCACCTGCGGAGCATCCCGGTAACCTGGTGCCGGCAGTCGGCATCCCGGTGGGGAGCATCCCGGCGCCGGCAAACCGGGATCCCGGTCCTGCGCCGAGGGGTTTGTTCGTTTTTTTCACCCCGTTATCATGGACAGCCTGGATGTGTTTTGGAGCTTTCTGACGCTGCACTCTATTTTTATTTTTTAATTATTATTATTTTTCTGCTACGGAAGGGGTTTTTTAGCAGGGCCTTACGAATTCCCTGGGAGTAAAGCGTTCTCCGCTCAGGCTGTAAAGTGATGGGTGCTGCCTCTCGTGCTCCAACTTGAACGCTTAGCCCTGGAGGAGGTACCGCCGAGCCTGGGAGAGTGGGAGAGGCTGTTTGTTTCTAGCCAGAGCCGGATTGTATAAATGCTTCGTCTTAATTCTCGAATCTCGCTCTTGCTTCACGCTCAACTCCAGTGCCTGGGTCTGTGGCGAACGCCTGCAGACTTTCTTCCTATCTCAGTTCTCGTAGGGAGGGGGATGGGATTGGAAATAATTCTGTTGTTGTATTTTCATCTTGATGCCTGCTCCTGTCATCTCAGATGGGGTACCCGAGCTGTCTCTTGTCACTTTTATCCTTTCCTGTGCCTTAATCAGCCTGGGGATCCTCCAAGGGATCTGTTAACGTGTGGTGTTTACTCTGCCGGGTCACCAAAGGCTATTTGTTGATCCCTTCTTTATCCACTGGCTTTCTTGCTTTTTGGTGTCTGAAGCAAGGATAACTCGAGTACCTGCTTAACTTCAGGTCTGAGATACTGCTTGACACAGCTCATCACCCTCCCTGCATCAGGGGTGTCGAGGTGTTCCCGTGTGCGGGCTGACCTGATGGGCACCTCGCCGCAGTTCCCTTCCCATGCCTTGTGGAAGTGATTGCCATTCACTGGATGTGATATGCCACGATAGGAAAATGACTGCCTATGTCTTCCAATCCCATCATTTAACCTTCTGTGATGCTTTCTTGTAGTAAGAACCTGCCATAAGTATGTTGATGGTATTTCTTGAGTTCTGGTTTTGCAATGTGGTTTCCTTAGACATGGTTGATCAACCCTCAAAATCCTGAACAAACCAGATACTCTATTTTGAGTAATAAAAGTGAAGAATCAAAGGTTTGATACAGTGGGAATGACAGTTACCTTGCAGTGATTAAAAGTAGCAAGAAGTTTCATGGTCCACTGAGTTGAATTTTCAGATTAGAGTAGGGTATCTTCGGGGACTGGGTGTGAATTGCACACTGATCTGAATATATCAGAAGGCAAAGAAACCCTTCTGTCTGCAACTTAAGTAATAGCTCAGGTTGGGTGAGAGAAATTTGTCTTGATAGATCAGAAACATGATGTTGTATAGCAAATTCTATTCCTCTGAGTGACTGACAGTAAAGAGACCATGTCTTGGTCTAAAAAAATTCTCTTTTTTTCTTGCTTAGGATACTGGTTCTGTATGTACTCTTGAATATGTAGCACGTTTAGTGCAAAACTGGGTTTTTTTGCTGCCCCTTCATGGACAGAAAACCCCAAAACGTCTGCTTGTGTTTCCCTGAACCCACAGGCATCAGGCAGATTGGAAGATAAATGGAAGCTTTGCCCATGGTGGGATGGCTTCATCACCGTCCTGAAATTAATCAGCACATTGCCTCCAGAGAAGGTAAAGCACTTGTCCTTCCCCAAGGTCTAGCTCATGAATTGCTGTGGATGCTCTGATATTTCATATTTGTTGCATTTCTTCCCGTCTCCTGGTGTGGCAACTGAGTCTTGTTCGCAGTTAACTCTTCTCTGGTGGGTGCTTTAGAAGATTTCTGCTGACTTGTTTTTCTGGTGCAGGAAGTAATGCTGGAGTTTTCGGTAGTGTCTTTTCCCCACTGCATCCTTTCCTAAGTTCATTGATGGCTGGGAACCTGAGAGCTGGCTGCTGCCTTGTAAGGGGCTCTTGGAGCAGCGATTACGTGTGGGAGGTCAGTCAAATTGCTTTGCAATAGGGATTGCTTTAAAAAGTGACTTCTCTTTGCCCAAATCTTTTTAACCCTTATCGTTAGCTGATTTCTGGTGCTTATGTGTATTGCTGGACATGTTTAATCTGGGGCTGAGCTTGAGAAGATGCGTAAGATATTGTCCTGCTGATTACAAATGCATTGAGAGCCTCTAAATGTCTTTGAGTTCAGGCTCTTGCTGCTAGCAAACACCACTTTCTGGCCTCATGTGGGTAAGGATGTTGTAGGAAGACCTCCTAAAGCACAGACATCAGGATGTCCACCCTGACTGGTGTCCTGAAAGAAAAAAGAGAAGCATAAGGCAGGCAGAGATGAGCTCTGGTGCTGATGCTATGGACTCTAATGTGAATTAAGTTAAGAATAAATAGAAGCTACCCCGTTCTGCAGGGCTCAGAAGTCTTTCCAGGACAGGGAATGTGGAATAAAACATTGCCTTGCTTCGTGGTGATGATTTTGTTTAAGTGCTGGGGCTGAGGCGGGCAGTCGGTAGTGCTGGGCCTGCTCAGTGACTCCCAGTTTAAAAAGTCTCCCGAGGCTGGAGTGGTTCCTGTGCCTCTCCTCATTGGTTTGTGTTAAAAGAGGATGGAGGATCTGTAGCTAAAGGCTGGCAGGTGCCAGAGCCTCGTCTGCAGCAGTGTGAAACTTCTGCTGGTTCTTTTTAAGGGCACACCAAGTTAAAATGGGCTGAGGAGAACAGATGCTTTGAGTCGATGGCTGCTACAAAGCACATGGTTCACCGAGCTGAATTATCAGATTAGAGTAGCTTTTTTCAGGGACTTTTTTTTAAGGGACTCCTCCTTCTAGGGAGGAAAGAACTTTTTTTTGTTGCCTGATGCTGTGAGATTTTATTCACTTAAGTGCATAAAGGGAGAGCTTCCAGGGTTGCATCCCTGCTTGTGGGGAAGCCGGGTCTGCAGGAGCTGCTGCAGGACTGAGGAGGAAGGAGAAAGCAATGGTAGGAAATCTCCACACAGCTGAATCCTGGCTCCACGGCACGGTGGCAGGAGCAGGACCGGCATCAGCGTCAGGAGCATCAGCAGCATCAGCATCCACAGCCACTCGCCGGCCCGGCTCGCCTGTAGCCCGCTAGGGGGTGGTGGGAGCCCGGAGATGCGGGGCCAGCAGCGGCGGCTCGATGGGAGCCCTCCCTGCCGTGGGTACCAGTCTGTGCAAGGATGGGGAGGCCGGGGGGTCCTTCCCGGAGAGGGGTAGAAAACTTTCTTTCCGTGCTTGCATCCCCCGTGTTGCATCCTCCCCGTTTGGCAGCCCAGACACTGATCCCTGCTCTAGTGTGCTCGCTGTCCCTCCTTCAACAGGGTGTCTCAGTTTCCTGATTTCCTTAATCTCATCTTAGTTTTGAGTCAAGAAGGATCCTGTACCTGAAGGGGGCTGGGGAGGGACTTTAAAAATGGCAAATAGCGATAGGATGAGGGGGAATGGCTTTAAATTGGAAGGGGGAAGATTTAGGTTAGATATTAGGAAGAAATTCTTCAGGATGAGGATAGTGAGGCACTGGCCCAGGTTGCCTAGGAAAGCTGTGTTCACCCCATCCCTGGAGGTGTTCAAGGCCGGGTTGGATGAAGCTTTGAGCATCCTGGTCTGGTGGGAGGGGTCCCTGCCCATGGCAGGGGGAGTGAAACTGGATGGGCTTTAAGATGCCTTCCAACCCAATCCATTCTATGATTTTATGATTCTCCCCCTGCCCCCCAATTTCTTTACTATATAAAATGACCCAGCAAATCCCAGTGGTGGCAGAACATGACCAATGACCTTTACCACCAGCACATTGTGAATTGCTGTGCATCCCCTTTGCTTAAAAAGCATCCTGCCCTTTCCTTAACCTTGCATACAACTGATGCTTTGTGGTATCTTCCCCCCCAATTCTTCTAGTGTTACCCTGACAAACAGTGCAGCCTATCACTGACTTTATTCTTGTACAGTGAGCTCTCTCTAAGGTACGTATCTTGGTTTAGTCAGCAGCCATGTGTTCTGTACAATCTCTGCTCCACGAGCAGCGTAGCCTGCTTTAAGTGCAATTCAGGGAACAGAGCAGTTTGCTTCCAAGCTGATCTAAATGAGCTCTCTATGTGTGAGCAGATATATATAGAGAGGAGAGAGAAGGGAAGAGGCAGATGAATTTTCACCACTGCTCCTGCCCGGTAGTGGCTTACATAAGAACAGTTTACTACATGCTTCTCATAAATGGGTTTAATAGATGCCGTTTGATGGCTGCCTGCAGTGCTACAAGGGGCTTTGTTTTGGTGGTTGTTGGAAGAGGTGCTTGTGCATCTGCATTACCCATGTCCCACTGTGGCCCCTGTTTGTGGCTGGTGATTATCCCCCATTTCTTGGGGCTGTGCAGCTCCTCTATCTCCTCAGCAGTTCAGTGCCACTTCTTTTTTCTTCTTTCTTAACTTTTCCTGAAGCCATCCTGTAACTTGAACTACTCTTCTTTAGGGAAAAAACACATTAAAAGTAAACACATATTTCCCTGCAGATTGTTTGAGTTTACTGCTATTTCTGAAAATACTTGAGCAGGGTTTTGCCACCCTTGCTTCTGTCAGCAGCTCCTGGTTTTGCAGAGCAGGGTGGAGAGGGATACCTGGGGAGCTTTTGGATGCCACTGTTCTAAACATTGTTCTCTGTTTTGAGCTGGCCTGTGAGATCTGGAGGAGCATCATGTGGGAGGCAGAGGGAGAACGTGCCTGGCATTAGACCCTGCATCTAAAACCTGGGTTGTCTCTGTGGAAAGAACCAGGTGACCAAAGTTTGGTTTCAGCACCTCTCTTTTCTGTTAACTGCCTCTTGCTAGACTTGAAGAGCTGCACTGCACATCAGGCCAGAGGTTTGGTTAATCAAATAGTGGTGGTTTTTTTGGTTTATTTTAATTTTGTGGCTGCTTGCAAAGTAATTCAAGAGGTGAAGAGTCACATCTTCCACCAGGCAAGTGGAGGGAGCCAAAAGTACGAGGTGGTACAGTGAGAATGAGATGTGTTGGTGGACTCCTTGGGATGGGGAGAAGGGGGGATATAGACTTGAGAGTGGAGGCTTCTTCCTTTCTCCTTCATGCCCTTCCATGGCCACACGTGGCCATGGGTCTGGGCCAGGTCCTCTATGGTAGGGTCTGCCTGAGGAGGCCAGAGGAAGGAGGGAAAACATTGTGGTTGCAGTTTTCCCTGCCTTGTATGAAACCATATGATTCTTTAAGCTTTCCAGGCCTTTGGGTTCTTGTAGTTGGAAAGAGAAGAAAGAAGAGTTGGGTTTGGGCTGGGGTTATTACCAAATGTGGGTCCTGAGCTATCCGGTGTGTTTGCAGGAGGGATGGGCTCTGTAGCACGCAGAAAGGCTGTAGGCACAAAATGCCCATGAAAATGGGTCACTCCTCTGATGACCACCTCTCTCCCCAAAGGCAGGGTTGAACGTGGCTTGTCCGTGGGTGAGCTGAGGCCTTGCAGTGATTTTTGCTTCATCTTGGATATTTGCTGGGGTGAAAATCCCAGTTCAACCTGGGAGTGTGTAACTGAGCAGCAGGCTGTACTCAGGGAGTTGCTGCTTTCCAAGAGTACCCGTGTTGACCAGCTAGTGGCAACAGAAGATTAACTATAGAGAGAGCAGCCAGTTTTCTGCAGCTGAGCTGTCGGGCTGGAGTAGCAGGAGGGGGCTGCTGGCAGGGCATCCCCTCTGCTTTCCTCTTCTTCCCATGTGATAGTAGCTGGTTTTCCATGATGTCAGTGTGCCAGAGGTCTTTATTGCTCTTTTACTGGAGGAAAATGTGTGCTTTTCTCAAAATTAGATGAGGAGGTTGCAGTTTCTCTTGAGGGCTGGGGAGATGAGAGGTCTCTGAATGCCACCATGCAGATGGACATTGCCTCTAAACCCAGCTGCCTTTTGCTTTTTAAGCTCTGAAAGTGTGAACCCTGGCTGTGTGATGGACAAGCCTTTGTGCTGCCTTGGTGATACGGTGCTGATGTGCAGTGTTGGCTGGCTGTGAAATAGGGCTGAGCCCTTGGGCTTTCCTGGTGTAACAGGAGTTCAGGCACAGGACTGCCTGGGACAGGAGGAGAATAGATTGATGCCACTTGTGGGGAACAATGAGGTGTTGATCTTGTGCTACCTCAATATATATGTTGCAGGTAGCTTGAGAAACACCTACCATCACACCAAAACACCTTGTAGAGTGTGGGGATAGACTGGGGTTGGAGACTGAAAGGAGAAGTGAAGAAAATAGAAATACCTTGATTGAAGCCTTTCATCATCTGTAGTGCCCACAGTACGGCTCGTGCTGGGAGTTGTGCTCCTTTGGTTGCAGCCATCTGAAATGGGAAATCATAGAGTCATAGAACGTCCTGAGTTGGAAGGGACCCACAAGGATCATTGAGTCCAACTCCTGTCCCTGCACAGCCCAACCCCAACACTCACACCGTGTACCTGAGGGCACTGACCAAATGCTTCTGGAATGTTGTCAGGCTGTGACTGCTTCCCTGGGGAGCTGTTCCAGTGCTCCACCACCCTCTGGGGGAAGAACCTTTTCCTAATGTCCAGCCTAACCCTCCCCTGGCACATCTTCCTGCCATTCCTTCAAGTCCTGTCATCGGTCACCAGAAAGAAGAGATCAATGCCTGCTCTTCCTCTTCCCTTGATGCTCCCCAGTCCTGTCCCTGTCACTATCTAGGTGGGTGTCAGCATTGAGCAGAGATGCTTCTCATGTGTAACCAGCTTAAGAAATGGTGCCACTTAAAAGAATTGAATGTTGGTGCTGCTGTTTGGGTCTCAGCTAATGTGGTTAAGGTTTCCAGTGTCCAGACAGTGTGGAGACACTTAATGGTATTGAAGAAGCAGGACGGCATGCTGAGGGGACGAGTAGTGATCTTGGCTGCCTGCGTCTGCACTGCCTGGATGAGTCTTTCTGGCTGTCCTCTGGGAAAAAAAAAACCCATGAAATAAATGATTTTGGCCCATCGATCCCTTTGGATGTTTCTCTTCTCAAGAAGCTCTGCTCTTGAATGCATCTGGTTTACTTACCCTGCTGCAGTCCAGGGAGGAAGGAAGGATTCCTTGCAGGAGAAGGCTGGGCTGCAACTGCCTGCGAGAAGATGGGGCAGATAAGATTTGGAGCCAAGGCTCTGCCTGGTGTGGAGGAAAGAAGAAGTACAAGTTCCCCTCTGTTTCTCATTATCTGTTCCCCACCAGTCTTGCACCCCTCCCTCTGCTTCCACCTCTCCTGTCTCTGTGTGAGACAAAGTCTATATGAAACTGCGACTGGCTTTGAAAGCAGCAGCGAAAGGGGAGAAATTTTCCATTAGCAGCATCAGCAGTAAAAGAGATTTTTTTCCAGTCACCTGGTAACTGCTGTATTTAGGAAGATTACTGAGCTGACGGTGTTGCTTCCCAGGCATATGTATGGGAGTGATCCTGTTAAGAGGGGAAAGCAGAGCGTGCCTGGCTGCACGTGGCGGAGTCTGCGTGGAGGTGAGGTGGTAAAGGTTAGCAGTGCATCTGTTGGCAGGGAGAGGGGACCCACTGTGCTGGAGAGGGGACCTGCAGGGCCGAACACCTCACATGCAGCATCATCTGCTCTTCTAGAGCATGGGAATGGAACAGGAATTACGTTGCCAGCTGCAACCAGGGGAGCGGAGTGTGGCTTGTTGGGGTTGAGCACTCACCAGCCTTCACGTGGTAGAGGGAATGGTTCCCCTTTGGGACAGGCTGGTTATTTTGGTGCCCAGTGCCTGCCTTTCTCTGGGTCTGATGTGCTGTGCCTACAGAGAGGCACTGCCCTGGCTGCAAAGGCCCCTATGGACTAAGTGTGGGTGTGAATGCCTCCTCCCAAAAACTCTGGGATTGCAGAACTGGGATTTGGGGTCTGGAGACCTCAGGTTTGCTCCCAGCCCTGCAAGCTGGCCACGAGCATCCTCTTAAGAGCTCAGCCTTGCTGATATCTTTGCACCTTTGGTTTGTTTTCCTTTTTCCCCTCCCTTCTATCTCTCTGTGGGGCAGCAGGGTGGCCTGAGCCATGGCTGGAGCCCTGCCCTGGCTCCGTGCATGAGCTGAGGTCCCTGGCCAGCCCGCTGGCTGCTGGCTGAGACACTCGCCTGAGTTGAGCTGGTGTTGCAGAGCATGCCTGTGGCTGCTGCAGTCACAGCTGTGTATGTCCCAGGGCCATTCACAGCCCATATCCTTCCCTTGCTGCTCTTTCTGGTTCTTGAGCGATTGGCATTCCAGGGAGTACAGCGCATCCCTAAAATATGGGATCAAGTGTCAGAAAATAGGAGTTGGCAACAGCATAGGGTTTTTTTTTTCTTGCCTCTAGCAAACTGCTCAGTAACATCAGCTTCTTGATGCACTGCTCCCATATCAGCAGTGTGCTGTGGTGGCAAACGAGGGGTAATTCATATGCAAGAGCAGGGAAGAGGGCTGGACCAGGACCTGCTGCTTGGCTGCCCCAGCCAGGGAGCACCAGGTCTGCAAGCTGAGGCTGAGAAGCCTCTACATCTGCTCACGCTTGCTGTGTTGCTTCTGTTCTTGCTACTTGGGGGTCTGATGGAGCTGGGGTGAATTTACTGCTGCTGATCTGATTAATTACATGTGCAGCCAGAGTGAGATCTACTCTGTGGGACAGTTCCCCACCCAGAAGGGCTGCCTAGGGTGAAGGGGCTCCCATCGCTGATTTTGCCAGTTGTTCCTCCTTCAGTCTTCTTTACCTAGTGCTGCCTTGCCTAGACAGCTCTGTGGGGATGGAAGAAGATGGAAAACAATTCACCTTGGCATGCTGGGTCTGAGCAGTTACCTGTGTGGTGGGTTCAGCATGGTTGGTGACCCTGGAGAGCTTTGGGGCTTGTTGGGGCATCCTGATACGTCCTTTTTCCTTCTACCTCCACCACACTTCTTTCTTGTCCTTTGTACCTGTCATCTGTTTAAATTAGAGGAGTTTAAACTCTGTGATGCCCTTTATTGTGCCCAAGGAATTCCTCCCAGGCTTCTCTGAAAGCTTTCTTGTTGGCATCGCTCTTCTTGATCCTCCATCCCTAATGTCTTGGGAAATCTGGAGAGAAAGATATTGGGAAGGTGATCCAAAAGGTGGACGCATGTTTCCCCTCCCTTTCTTCCATGCTATCCAAACCAGGCAGCACATGGTCAAGTTGTGTCCACAGACTGTTTTGTAGCACCTTAATCATCAATCAGGCTTCCAAAAAAATGGAGAAACCGTTTCCCCTCAGTTCCTCCAGACAGGAGTTTGCAGGAGAGACATCCCGAGCCAAAGCAACATGCTGGGGTTTACCCCCAAGTGCCTGGAGGTTATGCTGGTTCAGGCTCTGGTGCGGCCTGGGATCTCCCAGCTCCAGGACCATCTGCTGAATGTGACAAATGGACATTAGGAACAATTGCCCAGGGAGGTGGTGGAGTCTCCATCCCTGGAGGTGTTTAAAAGACGGGTAGATGAGTTTCTTAGGGATATGGTTTAGTAGGGAGACAGGCACAGTTGGACTCGATCTCAGAGGTCTCTTCCAACCTTATGATTCTATGATTCTGTCTGGAGGAGATGCTTGAGGTGGGTAGTTTGGGGTCTCCCAGGACATGCCAGTGCTGGGTAATGGTTGGTTAAGGCAGGGTCAACTCATGGGAGCCTCCTGGCCCTTTCCAGCAATTGATGTTGGAATAGAAGGGGATGCGTGGTAGGTGCAGTTGAAGAGGAAGGGTTGCTGTAGAGGAGCTGAGGGGATGTTGTAGAGGAGCTCATCACAGCACTCTTGTTTTGGGGACCTGACAGGTATGTTTAGCATTGAGACACGTTGCAGGCTGGTGGCAAATCCAGCAGCGATGACGTTGGCCTTATCTGCACAGGCAGGTCCTCACCTGCTGTTGCTGTCAGGGCTCTGTCTGCTCCCTCTACCATGTTCACATCAGGGGCTTCAGCATTTTTCATCCCTGCAGAGTGGAGGGGGGGAGTGGGCTGTAGGGCTGCATTTGTCACCTGAAGAGCCCCAGGGCTTCGGCTGAACTTTGTGTTCTAGCAATAAAACCATGCTAGGAAATGTGTGCTGTAACAAAGCCCATGGATATAATACATCCGTATCATACTGTACCTTTCATCTTGAAGGATTCCCAAGGAGCTTTACAAACTCGGTGTGCTGCAGCCTGCCAGGGTGACTGAATGCTATCAGTAAAGGCTGCAGTCTAATCTCTGCGGTAGCACGTCCCCCCCTGCTCCCCCTCGCAGGGGGAACTTTATGAAGGCTGATCTCGGACTAACGCTGCGCTGGGTGTTTTCCTCTAAGCCTGAGTTTCTTGGGAGAAAAAGGAAAGCCATGTAGCTGTTTGTTATGCAAAACCAGTGAAGAAGTATTCTTCCTGGGGCAGTAGGAGTGGGTGGGAATTACTTTCGCGCAGCTTCAACAGCTTTGGATCTTGGCAGAAAAAGCATTCACAGGGGAATGTGCCCTCTGAGCAGCCCCAAGAAAGGGGATAATAATAAAATTTGAGCGCTTGAGAAATTGCTTCAGGCTATAAGGAGGGTGGCAGAGTTCAGCTGACGGGCAGAGAGGCTGCTGTTGGGGCAGCTCTTGGGATGGAGACTGTAAATCACATAGACTCACAGAATCGCTTGGTTGGGGAAGGCATTTGAGATCATTGAGTCCAACCGTACCTGTCCACTACTAAACCGTATCTCTGAGCACCTCATCCGCCCATCTTTTTAAACCCCTCCAGGGATGGATGCTCCACCACCTCTGTGGCAGCCTCTGCCAGTGCCTGAGAACCCTTTCAGTGAAGAAATATTTCCTGGTGTCTAATCTGAACCTGCCTGGTTCAACTTGAGGCCATTTCCTCTCATCCTATCACTTATCACTTGGGAGAAGAGACCAACACCCACCTGGCTACAATCTCCTTTCAGGCAGTTTTAGACAGTGATGAGGTCTCCCCTCAGCCTTCTTTTCTCAAGGCTAAACAACCCCAGTTCCCTCAGCAGCTCCTTATAACCCTTGTTCTCCAGCCCCTTCCCCAGCTTTGTTGCCCTGCTCCAGCCCCTCAATGTCCTTCTTGTAGTGAGGGGCCCAAAACTGAACCCAGAATTTGAGGTGCGGCTTCACCAATAGAGTACAGAGGGAACACAGTGTCTGAAGTACTTGGTGTGCAACTCTTGTTACCCAATGTCCCCTTCTGTCCCTGCAGAGACAGCCAGCTGGTGGCATGTCCACGTCCTGCAGCCTTTGACAGCATCTGGGCTGCTGCTGCTTCCCACGGTCCACAGGGTGGGAGCAGGGAGGGGCAATGCAGCCCCTGCCTCAGTCGCTCCTGGTGGTCTCCAGTTCCAGTTGGCTGTATTTTCATCTGCCCCCAGCTTTTCTGGAGCTGTAGGGGTGGTGGGAGGCATCTGAAGCTGCTGTTGATGGCAACAGAGCCTGAAAATCAAAACTGAAAATGGGAAAAGGGCCACTAAATGAAGCTGTCATCAGAGGCATATGCTTGAAAAGCGGAGGTTAGCTCGAGTCTATTTTTGTTTGGAGTGGTACACACTTAGGCTGCTTTGTTTAGCAGTTTGTTTATGGGATGTATTTTCCCATTCTGGGTGGCTCCTCAAACGTATGCTATAAACACACTGTAAAATCAAAAACTGCCTGTATGTATTCTCATTAAATGCATCCTGATGCACAGGAGATGGTGGTGCCAACAGGGCTGAGGTGCCTGAGGTCCTTGATTAAGGAGGAGGAGGCAACTCACTAGCAAGGGAGGTTATTTTGTAGTGTATCGGAACTGTGGATGCCTCTGGGGACGGTGCAGGAACACCTCAAAAGCACACCAGACTTTTCATCCATTTGGATGCTCCAAGCTCTCATGTTTATCCCTGAAGAACCCAGGTGTCACCACCTGCAGCTCCTTTAGCTTCTTCTCATTCCCTAAACCCCATCGAGATGGTTCCTCAGGCCACCAAGAATGTGATAGGGCATTGCCAGGGATCCTGGCTATTTAAAGCCTTCAATATCGATTGAATTTTGAAAAGGCAGTGAAGGTTTGTGGTCATTCTTACTGTAGTTGGTGCAGTTGCATAGCTTGTACCGGATCAACATTCATGTGTTTCTCACTTTAATTTTTCTGAGCACGATCAGAAGGGCTAGAAGTGTATTTAATTAAATAGCAACAGCCTTGACTTTTAAAACAACTGAAGAAACCAGAGCTGCTTGAAGACACAAACTCCATTACACTGCTTTACATCTTATCTCATCCCAGCGCTTGGTGTTTCCTCCTCCTCTGTTCTTTGCTCTCCCCAGACAAGCACCAGGGTTGTCCTTACCACGATCCTGGCTTCTGCTGCGTTGGAGGAGGAAATCCATTATCCCGTGGCACGGCAGCTGGGAGGGAGGTCGGGGACGCTGCCTGTAGGGGCTGCTCGTAGCCAGCTTGGGGTCTTGCCGGAGCAGCAGTTTGCACGACAGACACGCTGCTCCTTGTTGTACTCAATTTTATTCTGCTTTTGTAGCAGCTGCCTTTGCTGCTTAGCTGACAAGCTGTTCCCTAACACGGCGTGGCCCGGCGCCGTGTGGGAATGGGGACGGGAGCTGGGATTTGAGCAGGATGTGAGCTCCCTGAACTGGAGATGCGGGGATGCTGTCGGCTGCTGCCTCTGCTCCCCGGGAGTGCCTGCGCCAGGGGAGGTTTTCTCTGCTGCCTGGGCTCGCTTTAAAAACTCTTGTAAAACCTTTCCCCTCCTTGCCAATGAAGGGTTTTTACAGCTTATTGCAATGAGCCACTTAAACGCAAAACAGGAGGAAAAAATCCTGTTTGCAGCGCTCCTCCCAGCTGAGCCTGTGCTGTGGTGGGATACAGGGTGTTCATAGGGGATGCTGAAGAGAAGTTAAGCCTCGTGAGAGCCTTCCCCGTTGCAGAGCAACCCGTTGGTGTTTCTTCTTAGATATTAGGAAAAATTTCTTCACTGAAAGGGTTCCCAGGCGCTGGCAGAGGCTGCCCAGGGAGGTGGTTGAGTCACCATCCCTGGGGGTGTTTAAAGACAGGTTGTTGAGCTTCTTAGGGACATGGTTCAGTAGTGGACAGGTACGGTTGGACTCGATGGTCTCAAAGGTCTTTTCCAACCAGATGATTCTGTGATCTCCTAATTGCATTGCCTCCCCAAAACCATAGTCCCTACTGCTCATACCTCCTTGGCAAGCGTCTCTGGCGGTCTGGGGTCTACCCCAAGTCATATAAATCCAGTATTTAGTAGAGCTTGGTGCAAATTTGTGTGTGAACACCTGGCTCGTATCTGAAGCAGCTCTGCAAGCACCTCCCTGGGAAGGGTGTTCCAAATCGCTGCGTGTCCTGCAGCCTCTCTCTGCAGGGAGCTGGTGTGGGACAGCAGCTCCTCATCCTTGCTAGCAGAGGCGGTTTGGGCTGGGAAGGAAGGTGATGTTTCTGCCCTGGCTGTGGCGCAAAAGGCAAAGGGTTTCTGTGAGTGTAAGGCTATGTTTTTTAATCACTGCTTGTTCTGATCATCTCTCTACAAAACTGCTCCAAAGGCACCGAAGGGCAAACCAGCAGGAGTTAACATTCTCCTTTTGCTGTTGTTGGGTGAGGGAAGAATTTAGATTCAAGAAAAGCTGCTATTTGAAATGATGCTTCTTGGCTCAGCTGTGGCAGCTGGAGGCAGGCAAGACCTGAGTGAGAGGAGAGGTGCTCTGGACCTGTCTGGGGAACAAGCTACAGCTTTAATTTGGCTGGTAATGACCATGCAGCATTGCTCCAGTCTTCTCCGTGGTCTCATTCTTCCACCTCTATGCAAATATTTGCAGCAGTTAGGGAGCTGCCCAGGGAGATTTTTTATTCCTGGCATGAACTGAGTTAGAGGGAAAAGTTTGGCCAAGAGAATGGTCTTATGGGGGCCGCCTCATCCACCAGTCTCTGCAGTGGTGGTCAGCAGAAGGTTGAGGAATAGGGCACGGATTTGCTCCTGTGGGATGCTTGGTTGCACATAGCTGCAGTAAGTGTCTGTGTGTCCTCACTGAGCTAAAAGCATCCCACAGCAGCTCCTGAGGGGTTCCTGCACCTCCCTTCTGCATCTCTATAATGCTGGCCTCTTTAGGAAGTCCCTGTGTTGATGGGAAATTCTGCCTCAGAGAGACTGAGTTGAGGGAAGAGGGAGGTTTTTTCTTGGACACACCAAGTACTGACCAGAGGCTGGCACAGAGGGAGGGATGCTTCTGTTAATTAGCACTAGATGAAAGGAAAACATGTCTTTATTCAGAGGGTGTCTTGTTCCAGTTTCATCACAGCCCCTCAGTTCTGGGTGTTACAGGTCGACGAATGTGCGAACAATAAGTTTGGAAAGACGTTTTGAAGCCAAAATCACAGCATTGTTATGAAAATGCTGAAGGGGAGTTGTGACACTGTTTTGAAGATGAAAGTATTTCTACAATCTTAAACTGACACATTTAACAAAACAAAACAATAAAAAAAAGGAAAATGAAGTTTGTGTGAGAGCTCTCAACAAGACTTTCCCTGGTCAGAATCAAACGTGACCATCCCTGACAGCACTTTGAGGTGCTGTTGGCTTTGGCTGTTACATAGTTGACTCTGAATCCAGCGGGGCTCCAGTTGGAGTTACTGGTATGTGCTGGGCAGGGTGAGCTCACACAGAGCCAGTGGAGGGAGCAGTGGGTGCCCTCTGCCCCGCTGAGTGCTTGCTTTACTCTAGGCAGCTGGTGGAGCAGGAGGAGGAGGGCATGAGATGAGGTGTTGATGGAGGATGGACGTGTTCTGGTCTCAGCCTTGCTGGCCAAGTGATGCCCTTGCCATTTCTCACCCCAGCAGCTCTCACTGCTGATGGAGTTGTTCTGTGAAAATGAAACATCTGCATAATAGGTTAGCCAAGTGGCACCCTCTCGATGAGGGGTGAGGGAGGATGCTAGAGCATCTCTGGTGCTGACTCTGGACTACTCGTGCTCCTGGGCCATTCCCCAGGGTTCCTCCATTTGTGCTGTTTTAGGTCACCCACAGCCACCGAGGAAGCTGGGCTGGGAGGCAGAGCCTGGCCATGAAACACTGGTATTGGAAGAGTTACTGGTCTGGTGACTCTGGGGGCTTGCAGCACATCACAGCCAGTTCCAGTGACTGGTTCTGCTATCCCAAGGTTGCATCTTGCCTGTTTAAGCTGTGGTCCAGCCCTGGCTGCTCATGTGTTGCCTCCCTCACAGAGCAGCTCCTTGCATGCCGCGCACACATAGCATACCAGAAGGTGTCTGGGATGTTTAATGTGCTAAGCACAGCTCCCCTTTGCCAGCTTCTTGCATCTCCTCTTGACCAGGATGGCAAACAGCATCGTTTTCACTCACCTTGGGATTTTCTTTTCCATGACCAACTAAATGGACCAGCTTGTAGTGATGGCTTTTCTTTATTCCCATTAAGCTTTAGTTTCCATTGCTCTTTCTCAGATACCCAGGGGCCTCTGGGCACCTGCCCTATAATTAAAAGCAATCTATTACATTGTCTAAGGGGGCTGTGCGAGTTACAGGGCCATGAGCCCTGGTCTGCTGCAGAAGAGCTGTCAGGCAGTTCCTTCGTTAGAAAATAGACACCAAAAATTCCTCTTCCGCCTCCAATTTTGTCTTCCTGCCAGCCCTGGATTCCAGATTTATTTAAGGGTCTTTTCTTTTGGGCTCAGGTGGGTGTGGAGCGTGTATTTTTTGCCATGTGAGTCTGACAAGCCCTTGGGGAGGATGAGTAGGTGTCTTGAAGCGTTAGGGAGAAACTTGGCAAGTGCTTCAGCTCCAGGGATCTCTTTGCATTTTTGGCTGCATCTGTTTTTTTACCCTGCTGCTCTTAAACTTTTCTGAACCAGCAAAGTCACACCCCAGCAGTGCTGCCATCCAGGAATAATGCTGCTCCCATTCCTTGAAGGCCTGAGTGCAGAGACTGGATGGTTCCCGTGGCTTCTCCACAGGGTGCCAGCTGTTGGATTGTGCTGGATGGGGCAGTCCTAGAGTCTCTCTGCCCAGCGCTCCCAAATCTGAGTGTTAACCATGGATGAGGATGATCCTGCCTTCCCTGCATCACGGAGAAGGGTCCTCCACTTGTGGAGATGGAAAGGAAGGTGCTCAGAGCAGGCTGCACAAAGAGGAAGCTGTATGTGGGAGGTGTGTACCATGCTCTCCTTCCCAAAAGGAGAGGCTCTCCTGAGCCTCTTCAAGGTGCTGTAGTTCCATACTCACAGCTTGGTTCCTGGCCTTCTACATGGGATTTGGGATCTGGTTTCAGGAGATGAAAGCAATCTCTTGGCTCTGTTGGAGGGTAGGGGAAGAGCTTTCCTCCATGATCTTTAGTGGAGTGCAATTAAAGGAAGCATACATGAGTGTGTGTGGATTGACCTGGTGAACACAGGGCTTTTGACTCATTCTGGGATTGTCTTGGCTTTGCTGCTGACTCTTGAGATGACCTTGACCAAATGAGTGGCACCTCCCTATGCCTCTTGCTTACCCACTGTTTGCAAGGTCCTGAGGGGTTCCCTGTTTGCATCACTGAGGTGGTGTAAAATTCCTACCTGGAGGCTGTACTGGTGGGTGGGAAGGAGGGACCCTCTCTGCTCCGTTCATGCTGGTGGTGTATTAAGAGCTAAGGAAAGGAAATGTGGAAGAAATGGGAGGGTAAATGTCCTTGACAGACCAGGATCCACAGCTTCTCCAAACTGGGGTAGCAGCTGCCCCGTGCACTTCTCTAGCTGATGGCTCTCCCTCTGGCTCAACAAGTGGATGAGCAGCAGGAGATCTGGATGCTCTTGTCAAGGCTGATGACAGTAACACGTTGTCCCGTTAGGAGTTGGGGTTTTCTCTCTGCTTTAGGATGCTAAAAATGATCCACACGGCTGAAAGTCTCCATCCTCTCCCCCGCGTGCAGAAGAGTGACAGCTTCTCTAATTGCGCAGCCGAGGAGGTAACCTTAGCAACTCCACGCTGGTGCTGGGGACCATCTCCAGGTGCCCTTGGTGGTGATGTTCTGGTGTTTGAATGGCCTCTTAAGAGGACAGGAGAGCTGGGGCTCCCTGCACGCCCGTCCTCCCTCCCTGACAGGGTTTTGCATGGCTGGTGATGTTTGCCATGCGAAGCAAGAGCTGGCACAGGAGGAGGCACTGAAGTCCCATCGCTGCTTGCTCTTGTTCCTGCTGGGCAGGCCGGGTGTGCTACCTGTTGCAGCTCAGGGAGGAGTGCTCTGGTGTCTGTGGGCAGTACTGGAAGGGAACTGGTGCAGAGCTTGCTTCTGCACCAACAGTGCCTGCTCAGCTTCCAGCGGGAGCTTGGAGCTGCGTCAGAAGCTCTGGAGATCCAGGAGAGCAGGAACCTGGCTTCCAGGAGCACAGCGTGGAGCGTGCACTTGGTTTGTCCCATCTCATTAGGTTGCAGGTGGTGGGAGCTGATAGCCTGGCAGCAGAACAACACTGGCCAGGGCTTGCAGGATGGTTTGCAGGGGCAGTGAAGCCCATGTTTGCTGCAAAAGGACTGACTGCTGGTGTCCTGCACCCTGGGAGCTGAGAGCCTGCCTGCGCTGCAGCATCCCCATCCGTGTGTCCTCCCCGTCCCTCCGTCCTCCCTGCCTATGCTGACATTGTGGCTGTAGCACTGAGCACTCCCTTAAAATCTGAACGTGCCTGCTGCCCTGTGGGCTGGAAGGGGCCTTGGCTACTCGAAACAGTGCTCGGAAATACTTTTTTATAGCAGCTGGGAGCAAGCCAGGGTGAAAATGAGCTGAGGCCGCTGAAGGGAGATAAGCTGAGACGTAAACTGTGATTTTCTGCCCTGTGAGCCCTATGCATGGATTTCATCTTTTAATGGAAGTGCAGTAAATAAAAGCCATTTTCACAATAAGCTGAGCAACAGGTCATAAGCGTCTGAGCCACTGAAATTGATAGAAGCGAGCTAAGCGTAACAAATCTCCCAAAATTGCACCAGACTCCACTTGTATCTGGTCCCTTCCTGCATCTCACCAATTATAGCAAATGGCAATTATTTCTGAGCCAGAGCTTTCTCTGAATAAAACCTCACTCAAACTTCAGATGCTTTATCTTCTTTTCAAATAGATTTGTACCGGAGGAAAAAAACCCAGTAGGGAGAAATCCCATTTGAAGGGGCTTTCCCTCGCAGAGTTTGCAGAGACAGTGGATGCTGGACACGCATGGAGGCGTAAATTTGACCAATCCATAGACTGCTGGCTCTGGCTGAGAGGGGAATTCAGGGAGATGTCAAGCGTGTTCTCTTTCGAATGTCATTTGTGTCTTTGTTAGGAAGAAATGTAAGCTGGGGATGTGCTGGCATCGGCTGTCGTGGTGTTACCTGCTCTCTGCTGGGATGTTCCTGCTGATGGGGCCCCTGTGGAGAAGAGGAGGAGGCTGGGGGGGGGGGGGGGGCTTATCTCAGTTTACTGCTTCCTCACAAGGTGTGGAAGAGGAGCAGGTGTTGAGCTTTTCTCTCTGATGACCAATGACAGGACTCGAGGGAACAGGAGGAAGCTGTGCCAGGGAGGGTTATGTTGGATATCAGGGAAAGGTTCTTCCCCCAGAGGGTGGTGGAGCATTGGAACAGCTCCCCAGGGGAGCAGTCACAGCCTGACAATATTCCAGGGGCATTTGGACATCCCCCTCAGACACACGGTGTGAATGTTGGAGTTGTGCTGTGCAGGGGCAGGAGTTGGACTCAATGATCCTTGTGGGACCCTTCCAACTCAGGACATTCTGTGATTCTGAAACTTTTTCTCCCTCTTCCAGTTAGACACAGCAAGTGTCTGTCTCTTTCCAATCCCCACTGCAGAGCTCCGTGCTGTTATCCAGCAATGCTTCAGGAGTATAAAGCAGACTCTCAAGTCCACGCTCAGACTAAATGCTAACACTTTTGTCCCATATAACCTCTATTCTTTTTTTAGAAACATCTGTGCTGCAGAGCCTTAGGGCTGCACCTGCAGTGAGTCGAGCACGTGGGGTTCTCTGCACCAGTTTGTCCAGTTTGAAGGGGTTACCTGGGAATTTATTTGAATTTATTTGCAAGTGCTGTTAAAGAGGTGCTCCTTTGACACATGGAGATGTGGCACCACTGCTCGGTCTCCAGTCTAAAGTCAAATTGCCTGGTCTTCACTGTTGCTTCTGGCTTTGTGGTGCTTGAGCAAGACCTCTCTGGTGCTGTACAGACTGTGGGGATGATGGAGGAGGGTTGTGCAGGTGGCTGGCAGTGTCTGTATGGTCAATTCTTGGCTGAATGTTTTTCCATATGTAGAAGTGAAGTGAATTGCTTGGGGTTTGTTGGAAGTTTGCTGGTCTCAAGCTTCGTCAGGGAAGGTTTAGGCTTGATATTAGGAAAAAGTTTGTCACTGAAAGGGTGATTGGCCATTGGAATGAGCTGCCCGGGGAGGTGGTGGAGTCGTCGTCCCTGGAGGTGTTTAAAAACAGATTGGATGAGGCACTTAGTGCCGTGGTTTAAATGATGAGTGGGTGCTGGTGTTGGGTCAGAGGTTGGACTAGGTGATCTCAGAGGTCTTTCCAACCTTGGGGTACTGTGAAGTGTGCTCTTGCTGTTAGATGCTTCTAGAAATGCTGACGAAGACATGCCACAGGGGAGCGGGTGTGTGAAGCTCAACTGGCTTTCTGATTGATGTCATTAGTGCTCCCTACTGGTACATCCCTGGGAAGCTGGACACTTTCTGTCTCTGGATCTCTCCAGAAGGTGTAGTAGAACAGCTTCTTGTCAGGTGTGCAGAGGCTGCTAATGTGGTCCCTGAAAACATGGCAAGGTCTTAAATTGCCCAAGGACTGATTTGCCTCTGGTGGTTGCTGTTAGTGAAGTGCATCGCTCAGGGCATTTTGCAGCACCTGGAAGCCGATGGGATGGGATGGGATGGGATGGGATGGGATGGGATGGGATGGGATGGGATGGGATGGGATGGGATGGTTGGGATGGCTGCATTGCCTGCCATGGCCCCAGGGCTGCTGCTCAGTAAGGCTTTCCTAACACGGGTGAGATGAGAAATTACCAGTGGGGAGCGATGAGCGTTGTTCAATGATGCATCCTCCCCTGTCATGAGGGAGCAGGGTTTGATTGATTTACTCTGTGTTAGCTTGCATGGAGAAGACTGTTGGTTATACTTGTTTTTTTCTTTTTTACCTTAGACTTGGGAATTACATTTTCTCCCTCTCCCCATTCCCCCCCCCAGCGGGTTATTAATGAAAAGCACCGAACCAGCTTCTCTTCAATTTAATTCACTTGCATGAGCTGACAGCCCCCCCCTAAAAAATACCTCCCAAAATTATACATCAAATATTTGTTGAGAGGATTCCAGGGCTGCCTCTAAAACAGACTGCATGCATGATCCTGCCTGCAGATGTTCTCTATAAACTTGAAGCTTGATGCTTGTAGGCAAATACATATTTGTGTGGCTGGAGTCCCCTTGTCCAGTTTGGAGAAGGAGCGTGTGCTTGTGTAATGTCCTGGTGGGCAGCTCATGGGGGGAGTTCTGGGGAAAGCAGCCTTTGGAGTCAACATGAGCCCTATTTCCCTTCTACAGCAGGCAGAGGGGGGAAGCATTAAAAAGTGGTGAAACACTGTATTTCAGACCTCTCCTGGGTTTTCCTGGCATGGAGAAGCTGGTGGCAGGTCTTGGGGTGATGAGAAAGGCTGGTGTGGCAGATCTCTGCCTGGGAGAGGGAGATGGAGGATCTGGATCTGCAATCCTCATGGAATCATAGGTTGGAAGGAACCTCAGGGTTGATCTGGCCTAAAATTTTTAGGTGATATGTAGTTTAAATGAGGTGGCCCAGAATACTGTCAAGCTGAGCCTTGACAGTGTCCAGTGTAGAGAAATCTAGCGCTGGTCAGTCTGTTCATGCCTGTTTCACCCAACACAGAAAGCAATATGACCTCTGTGCCTTTCTGTGTCCTCGTGCCATTCTTTGGAAAGGTGTTGCAGGTTGTTAATTCAATTTCAGGTGTTCCCTGAGTAGCTTTTCCCTTCCCATATGCAATGGACAGCTCCACCTTCAGCATCTCCACTGTTGCGGGATGGCACGCTCACCAGATTTGGAGCTGGTAAAAGGCAGCCCTACTCCCCACAGGTAGCACCATGCCAGCTTATCTGTTATCAGAAGCAGGGATATGATCAGGCTTCGCAATCTCCTTTGCTATATCTCTGCCAGATGTGACACATCTGGCTCTTCTCTCCCTGTCCAGCAACAGGCAGGGCTCTTGATGCATCCTGCCGTGGGGATGCGGCTTCATTGTCTGCCTTTGGAGTCTCCTCTGTCAGCAGTATCAGAGATGAATCAATTAAAATATAGGATCAGCGTGGTTATTTGTTACATCCACCTTCCTCTGGCGAGCAGTTCAGTGTGTAGAAAATGTTCATTTAGTCCCCTAAACGGAATTTCATCGCCCACCTCCCGCAGTGTGTAACAAATCCAGCTGGAGATGCTCAACCTCCGTAGCCGCAGCAAACCGGAGCTCCCCAAGATCCTCTACAAATTGCGCCTTGCTCTCCACTTCTTGCACCATTACCATAAAGCAGTTGGCCCCTGTGAACCTCTTATCAATTTGGGAAGCACTGTCTTTGTTTCCTTTTGCCCAGCCAGCTGTAATCCCTGCCTGGCTGTGCCCCTGACTGGGTAGCCGTTTATTTTCCTTAATCTTTTATGAAGCACTTTTTGTCATAAGCTCTCTGAAAATCTGCTGAAATTAGACCCTTTAAATCACCTTCATCTATTTTAAAGGCTTTCTTTTGCAGATAATACTGCCAGGTTGCTTGACATGCCTCTTTTCTGCCATCCCTTAAAGAAGTTGAGTTGCCTTGACCTGTTCAAATTATACTTTGCTGGTTTCTATACTGGCTGACCCTTAATTAAAGTCTGAGTGAAGTTCTTGCTCTCCTGTGGTTTGGTATTTAGCTCTGCGGTCTCGGAGCCTTAGTCTTCTGCTTTTTATAAATAAAATAATCATAATAAGAAAAATACTGCAGCATTTTTACTGTTTGCACAGCATCTAGGTCTTGATGTGGTTATTGTGGTAATTCTATTAGTGTTTGGAACAACTTTGTACCTGATCTAAGAAGCCTTTTCAGATCAGAAGGACTGAAATTAGCTTGGCAGGAGGATGCACGTTTACCTAAGTGGCTACAACATCAAGAAACCTCAGTGTATACCTCTGATAGAATCATAGAATCATTAAGGTTGGAAAAGACCTCTAAGATTATCACGTCCAACCATCAGCACAACACCACCATGCCTACTAAACCATGGCCCAAAGCACCACATGTACACATTTTTTGAATCCCTCTAGGGATGGAGACTCCACCACCTCCCTGGGCAGCCTCTGCCAGTGCAGAACCCTTTTGGTGAAGAAATTTTTCCTGATGTCTAATCTAAACTTCCCCTGGCTCAATTTGAGGCCGTTCCCTCTCATCCTATCACCTGTCACTTGGGAGAAGAGACCAACACCCACCTTGCTACAACCTCCTTTCAGGGAGTTGTAGAGTGAAAAGGTCTCCCCTCAGCCTCCTCTTCTCCAGGGTAAAGAACCCCAATTCCTTCATCTGTTCCTCATAAAACTTGTTCTCCAGTCCCTTTCCAAGCCTCGTTGCCCTGCTCTGGATGCGCTCCAGCCCCTCAATATCTTTCCTGTACTGAAGGGTCCAAAGCTGAACACAGGATTCAAGATGTTCCAAATATAGAGGCACGATGACGTCCCTGTTCCTGCTGGCCACACCATTATTGATGTGGCTTTTCTGATTGGTCAAACCATGCTTGACTGGGAGGGGCATTTTTCCCAGAGATCCTGACCCCCATAAGCCGTGGGTGAGCGGGCTCCCTGCACGCAGCAGTCTTAGACCATTCCTTGCTGTGCACAGGGAGGAGGGAGGCAGGTGCTCAGCCTGGTGCTGTGCTGGGAATTATGATTTTCTGTCTTTATGGTAAAAGCAGCCCATTCTCAAGGCACACGGCTGTGGCCTTTCCCTGGTATGAAAGCTTGGGGAAAAATAACATCAGTTGTCCAGCTCACCGTATTTGGGAAAATAAAGCTATTCAGAGCAAAGCCCCCCACCTTGCAGGCTGAGACATAACTGTATCCAGCAGCTGGAAGCTGCAATTACATAAATTCAGCCTGAAAATGAAGCACAAATCCCCAAATGAAATTAGCTGGCTGCTGTTGGGCAGGGGGTCATGCTGTGTGATTGCTGCGAGCTCTCCTGCTTGCTTCTGTCTTCAGGAACAGTCGGTTTCTGGAAGAGCTGCTCACGTGGCACGTCTCTCCCGTACTCCAACTGCTGGAAGGCTACAATAGGCCATAATATTGCTCTTTTTTATGCTTTCCACAAATAAAGCAAGCTTTTTTTTACCAGCTCCTAAGGAAAGATAGGATATGGGAGGGATGTCTTTGAATAGAAACATCCATCCTCCTCTGCATCCCTCCTCCTTCTCCTCCATCCTCTCGCTCCTTTCTGCAAGGTTAAATGCCACAGCAGAGAAGGAAATTGAGTTTTGGTGTCTGTGCTCCCAAAGGCTGTTCTCAGCTGGAGAAACACATCATCCTGCTGGGCTCTTGTGCTAATCCCTCCTGGGATTGCCTGCCAGCTGGGAGGCAATGACACAGACAGAAGGGGTTACAGCTGGTCCTCCCAGTGTCCTCAGGTCAATGGGATGCTGGTCCCATCATGCACTTAGAATGGAGAGGGTATCTCTAGAAGCAAGGATTTATTCACTGAGTCTGGTCTGGCAGGGGTAATTTGAGACCACAAGGAATAAGTAATCAGATTTCCCTTTTCTCAGGGCAATGCCAAGTGAAAATGTATGAGGTTGGGTTTTTTTATTGTTTAGAAACGGGGTGGGCTGTATATTAAAAATAGGGTTAAAGCTGAGGAGCAGAACTACAGAAGCCTTGTAAGAATGAGTCCAGGACATTTTCCCCAGTAATCTCAGCGTGGAAAAGCTATGAAAAGAAGGGAGAATCGCATTGTTTCCCATCCTTTCACCTCCAGTCTCCTTTCCTGTAGGACTCATTGAATTCTCCTCTGATCATGCAGGTTGCCATCAGCTGATGGAAAACTTTGTGTAGATCAGGCTATCTGGGAATAGCCTCCTGCTGAAGTGTTACATCTTATGCTGTGCTAACAAAGAAATAAGCATCAAAGGTCTCAGTTTTCAGAGGGGAAGAAACTGAGCCCGTGTTACCCATCAGTGCATGTGTATATGTACACACATATGTACTTGTATATAAAAAAGCCTATTTAAACATGTTGGCTAATGCATTAAAAATAATGGTTATTGGTTACACAAATTGCTAGCAATATTGCTATGGCTGTATAACAGCTTAAATTTTCACTTGATTGCTACCACATAATTTTTTAGCAAATAACCAAAACATTCTAACTCAAATATTGTCACAGTATCCTTTTAGTAGGCAGATGAGGTAATTATAATATCCTTGGATAATAAGGTAGCTTCTACCTATCAATGTGCACATAATGCACTTTATTGATTTCAAGCAGGCTTCATAGATCTATATTTTCTTTAGTGGTTCTGCAAAGCTTGGAAGAGAAAACTTCAGTTGAGTCAACGGGAGGTCTGCAGGTGGCCAGGTGAACACACGTGTGCTGGTGCCATCCTTCCTGCTGAACCTTTGTCTGGGAAGAGTTTGTCCATAGGAAGGGGATAAACTCTGAAATAATGTGCTCCGAGCAAACCAGTGGCTCAGTTTTGGGATTTGTGGTTGAGCAGAGCTTGTGGCAAAGCAAATATTTCTGGCATAGTGCTGTTTTTTTAAAATGAACTCCAATCTCTTGCAGCCCCCAAAGCTGAAATCTTCTCAGGATTGCTTTCCAGCTCTGCAAATTGAGTTTCGTGCGTGAGCAGCTCCAAGCTGTTGGTGCTGTTGGGGTCCTGGGGGCTGCGGGCAGCAGGTGCTGGGCATGGGCAGGGGGTGGCATTACAGTTGTTTTTGGTGCCAACCAGCTCTGCAGCATCTGCTGCATCACCTTCCCTTCCAAATATACCCCATGAGTATCCATCCTCCCCGTGAATAGTGGGGTGCATGGGGAGGAGCGGGAGCTCAGAGGGGTTTTTTGTGTCTGCCTCATCTGTGTTAAAGTTTTCTTGGCCCAATCTGAGGGTTGCAGTGAGGTGTTAAGTGTGGCTTTCAGCAGCTTGACTTGGTAGAGTGAGAGCTGGCAGCTCTGCCTTTGTTGTGATTTCAAGATGAAGGGATGGGTGCTGGGTTCAGCTGCTGGAGTCGCTGCTGTTTTACCCAAATTAACTGCAGCCAGGGAAAGGAGTTGGGATGCAGAAGGTGCCTGGGCTGGAGGCACTGCGTGTGTGTGGGACTGGTGGCTGCCTTCACGCTGCCTGCTGACTGTCACAGCCCAGGGGAAGAGGCAGGTGTGGGTGAGCTTGGGTGCTCTTGTGTGCCACCCACTGCTCTGAGAGTGAGTGGTCACAAAATGTGCATCACAAATTCATCCCCTGCAGCATCCCTGACTCCTAATCTTGGAGGTCCCTGTCTTGATGGGTCTCAGAGGCATCCAGCACACGCCAAAAAAGTGTTTCACAAACCAACATCTCCTCTGTCCCTCTGGTCCCCCTGATGCTCCCTCCCTCCTGTGACGGATGCTGATGGCAAAAGAAATCACAGCTGCAGAATGAGCCATGCTGCTGTACCTTGCCATCACCTAAGCTATACTTTTTTCCTGCTCTCCCTCACACCCTGTCTCCAATGATTGTAGCGGGGAGAACGCCTTGATTGCTGACAGCTTCTCAGGAGTTGCGGCACAATTGAATCAGTTCCCTTTCAGTGCATAGAAACCCTTCAAATTGTAATCACAGGCCATTCTCCATCTCCACATTGTGTTCTGCAGGCAGCTGCAAGCCAGCACTGTCCTGCTCTACCTCCTCCTCCTGCCTGGAGCCTCCTGGGCTGTGCTGGTGCTGATCGCCTTGCTCTCGCCCCTGGCAGGGCATTTGCATACCTCCTGCCAATAAAAATCGTGATGAAGTCATCTAGGACTTGTGTGGGAAAGTCAGCAGGAGTGGGTGAGGTGGCTTCTGAGGACAGCCAACACCAGCTGGGTCAGGGGCTGCGTGTTGGTGATGCTGCACTTGTGCATCTACACTCCTGTCCCAAGTTGAGGGGTGGAAAGTCCCAAATTGAAGTCAAGATGAAGAAGTTGCCAGGCTCCTATCCCACCTGCCTTGCAGCCCGAGGCAGATAGATGTAATGCTGGCTTCGAGATGGGTCTTCTCTTAGGAGCAATCCAGTGCTGTTCTTTTTTTGAAGGAGAAACCCCAGGAATGGGTTAGGGGCAACCACCTCTCTCTGCCCAACCTGTCTGACCGATAGAAACCAGAAGAGAAAACATAAATGAGCCTCCACAGTCCTGACAGCTAAACCATATGTATCTTCCCCTGCTGCTCTTCTGGGCATCACAATGGGGCTGTGGAAAAGTGATCAGGAGGCAGGCAGGGCTGGGCTGGTGACACCTGGAACCCGAAGAGCTTCCCCCAGGGCAAGGAACTGACATTCTTGCTGTGTCTCGTGCAGCAGTTCTATCACCACGAGTCGGCATCGCCTTTCCTACCCTGTCAGCTGAATTTCTGCTGGCTTTGCTCTCTTCTTGCCCTTCCCCTGACCCATCATTTTCTTGGTACTGCATCTTTTTTGCTTTCCTTTTGTCCACCATATTCCCCTCTCTGCCTTTTTTACTCCCTTCAGAAACTTCCCAGCTTTCCCTCTCCTGCGGGGCTATGTGGATGGCAGCAGGACCATGAGGGTGCATGTCCTGCCCCTCAGCTCCAGTTCCATGCAGGCAGGTGACTGAGCACTGCCTGCTGCCTGCCCAGATCTAGCAAATGCAGCAGAGGGTCAACATGTCAATGGAAAATTGAGTGCAGAGAGAATTAGGGCAGCAAGGCATAATAATAAAACCTATTGCTGTTGAAACCAAGCCAGGAGAAGCGATAGAGGAAGGGCTGGGTGCCAGCTCTAGGGGGAAAAAAACTGTGATGCAGCGTGGCCCTGAGCTCATCTATCTGGAGGTTAGGATAGGGCTGGGATGAAGATTTGGGTATGGGAGGAGTGGGGAGCTGATGCTGGTGATGGCACAGCCCTGGGACTACTTCCCTTTGAGAGCTGCACTTCTTTCCCCACAGAACCCAGTGCCCGCTGGTGGTTCTTGCTGGTCTGGCTGCTGTCAGGAGTTGTTCTGCTCCTTCCTAGAGGGCTGGGGAGCTAAATCTGAAAATAAAATAAATATTCAGGTGGAAAGAGGAGCTTGAAAGTGATTCTGTGCTTTTATCGTTCTGCTGGTGCTCAAGCGAAAAACCTAAAACTTGTTAAACTTGAAAGACCTGAAGCCTCCCGGCGTGCAGCGTGGCCAGGGGTAATTGCTGTCATGTTCTGTAAGAGCAGGAGAAGTATTTAGGTGAATTTGTTCTGGGAGCATCGGTCCTGATTCACCAACAGAGCTTGAACATGTGTTTTGCTTTAAGCACCAGTGTGGTGGAGGCTTCAAGCCGATGCTTTGCTGGAAAGGATCTCATAGGCTCATAAAGGTGTTTGCTTTGTTGTGACTTTCTTGTTGGGAAGAGGAACTATCTCAAAGTGGCAGTCAATTAAAAAAAAACAAAACTCAAAACCTGGCTCCTCTGATCCATCCTTCTCCCTCCCACTAAGCCCCATCAGGTTCCTTCTGAATATGGAAGTAATGTTAGCAATGCTAACGATGTCGTTATCACAGACGGGGTCTTTAAGGCAGCCTGGTTTGTCTCCAAGGCTTTCAAATTTTCTTTTGTCCCAGGAAGTCAAAGTAAATTGTAGGCAGCCAGCTATGACATGTGCTCCTGGGGGATCTCCTTTCCTTGGTAGATAAGCAGGCTTTTTTCTTATGCGTTGGGATCTTGGGCTGTTCCTGAGCCCTCTGACTGTACAACTGTCACCATTATGTGCTGTATGATGGCATGATGGGATGTACTGGGAAATCAGGTCAGTGTCTGGGAAGCGAAGGCATCCCTGGTGCCTCCTGCAGTGTTGTATGACATGTGGTGTAGCATCTCAAGCCTCGGTGCCTTATAGGAGCACTCAAGCTTGAAACATAAGGAGAAGGAACTTTTACTGTAGGACACCTTGACCTCCAGCTTCACACATGGCTTCGTGCTGCCAGGAGCCTGGGTTTCCCCAGGAGGATGGTCAAGCCTCTTGGTTAACCCCATCCTGGAGCTGGGGAGAGAAAGGACCCAAACTGGAACAGGCTGCCTAGGGAAGTGGTTGAGTTGCCGTCCCTGGAGGTGTTTAAAAAGTGGGTAGATGAGTTTTTGAGGGACATGGTTTAGCAGATGATGGGTGTGCTTGGACTCGATGATCTCAAAGGTGTTTCCCAAACGGAAGATTCTATGATTCAAACTTCTTCCTGTGCCAAAGCTGGGGAAAAAAAAAAATGGCCCTGACTTCAGCTTAAAGATTGCATCCTCACATCGGCTGGGGTAGAGCAGCTCATATATTCTTGTTTCCCTAAATGAAGGATGCACTCAAGCAATTGAAAACAACTTCTGGGACAATCTCGTTCCATTATGTCTAATGGAATCGGGTGTACGTGGCGCGTCGCGTGTGCTGATATCTTAGAGAAACAAAGAGGGATTTTCCCATTATTCAGAGAATGGATGAGACGTGAAATGAACTCCTCAGAGGCGTTTCAGTTTGTCACAATAGAGCAAAGTGAGTCACGTTTGGAGGATTCGGGAGCAAAATGTGTGCAATTTCTTGTATTCCCCTGTTTGTGTGCTCCCTCCTGCTTCTGTCCCCCTCCTCCCTTTCCTGTTCAAATTTGGCAGCAGAAACCCAAACTCAAGCCATGTTTGCTTCTACTCTTAGAGTCATCAGCGGAGGTTGGACTGCAGCCCCCTCTCTGGGGCTGCAGGAGAGGACCTTGGTGGCTCAGGCATCCGTGGATGCTCCTGAAATAGGGTTTCATTTGCTGTTTGGTTTGTGAGCCCAAAGGAGGCATTTGCTTGTGTCTTAAAAGCTGGTGGTGACCGTGAGGAGTAGCTCAGCCAGTGAGCCAAGGCAAGAGCATCTCTTTTGAATGTGGGAGTTGGAGCATTAAGAAATAACCAAATATCCTGTGAACTGGCAAAATTAATCTCATATTGCTAAGTAAGCTAATGGATTCAGTGGACTATGGGATGCTGTGTTTGTAGCACTGGGGCTGCTTGATGCTTCCCAGCCAGAGGGGAGCATCCAAAACTTTTCTCACAGCTTTCCCTTCAGAGAATAGAATTTCATTGAATCATAGAATCATAGAATTATCTGGGATGGAAGAGACATCCAAGATTATCAAGTCCAACCCTTAATTCAACTCTATCATGATTACTAGATCATGGCACTAAGTGCCACATCCAGTCTTATTTTAAAAACCTCCAGGATGGTGAATCCACCCCCTCTCTGGGCAGGCCATTCCAATGCCTGATTACTCGTTCTGTGAAGAACTTTTTTCTGATATCCAGCCTAAACCTTCCCTGGCAGAGTCTGAGCTCGTGCCCTCTTGTTCTGTTGCTTGGGAGAAGAGTCTGACCCCCACCTGCCTACAACCTCCTTTCAGATAGTTGTAGAGAGTGATGAGGTCACCCCTGAGCCTCCTCTTCTCCAGGCTCCCTCAGCCTCTCTTCATAGGACTTGTGCTCAAGTCCCTTCATCAGTTTTGTTGCTCTTCTCTGGACCTGCTCCAGCCCCTCAATATCTTTCTTGAACTGAAGAAAGGGGGGTGGGAGGTAAGGAGGGAACACTTAATTTGTGCTCACCAGTTGGTTGAATTACAATTAAAACTGCCATTAACGTTGAAGAATTATTTTTCATGGCTGAATTGCAGGAGGTTTAGGATTCTGCTGGGCATGTCTCCTGTTTCCAGCTCTGCACCTTCATAAATGAAGGTCGGGAGAAGCTACTTTGCCATCACCATCAGCTTTGGCGTGAACTCAACGAAGCCGTGCAGCGCTTGCTCAGCTTCATTGCCTGTTCAAACGCCTTTGCTTTGGGGACACTGAACCTCTGCAGGGGCCAAACGGTGCCACCCAGAAGGGCTGTCCTAGCTCAGACAGGGGTGGGTGCAACCTTCGTGCGTGTGAGGAGCACCACAGAGTTGTGTTCTCCCATAATGGGGGGGGGCTTGTGGAAAACCAGTGCTTCCATGACCAGCTGCCCTACCTGGGCCAGCACTTACTGGACACCTCTCATTTTAGTTATTTTACAGTCACTGGAATTTTTTTCCCAAAGCAAGGTGAGGAGCTGGTGTAGGGGTGGTGATGCAGAGGTTGGTGTGGACAGTGGCTTTTCTCAGTCAGATTGCACAGAGTTTGGAAGGGATGTGGAGTCTTTGTTTTACGGCCGGTATGAAATACTGCAGTTTGTTTCTCCTTAACAGTGCCATTTAATTTTCTGCTGCAAAAATACCATCCAAAAATAAATCCTGTACAGGAGAAACGTAATTTGAAAGCCTTGAACATCATTCTCTTACAGGGCTCTTTGAGCTGCCCGATCCCATCCTGGCTGTAGCAATCCCCCTCTGGGGTGAGGATGGGAGATCCCTGCTTTCAAGACCTTCCCCTAGAGTGGTTTCTGCTTTTTGTTCAGCTCCTCTTTGCTGCACCTGGGTTGCTGATTAAGAATTACCTTGAAAGGCATCTTCAAACTCTTAAAGGGCTGTTTCCTGATTTAACAAATCAATGCATTAAAATGTATAAATATTTAATGGCTGCTTGTCCTCCAGTGAGGATGGCCTTGTACCTCTTCCCCTCTCCATTCCCCTTCCACTTGTAAGACTCTTCTCCACAATTCTCAGATAATCAGTTTTCCTAATGGCCTCTGTGTGCCTGTGCCCCTTCTCCAGCAGCACAGGGTCCAGAGAAGAAGCAGCCCCCAAAGAACATGGCAAACCCCTGGCTGGCTCTCCTGCTACAAGCAAACCAGCAAGCACAATGCCAGTTTGAACCATACAGCTTGTAAAGGTGTGGGGGGTTTATTTTTAGGTGTTCTCCCATCTCTGTGAAACATTTCCCAGTGTTTTGTCTCGCATGTGAGGGTTTGAAACTCCTCCTTCACAATATCCAGGATAAGCAGGAGGGGGTGTGTGGCATTGGGTGGTGAAGGTCCAGAAAGTAACTGAGATATTTGCATAGGTGATGCAGTACCTGGTTGTGATGCCAGACACCTGTGTGGTACCAGGATGCTCATAGGTGATCAACTGCCCAGCCATACACCTATTTCTGTGCAAGCTATGGTCCTGAATTGCAAACCACAAACCAACCCCCAAGCAAACTCTAAAATTCTCTAGAAAAGAGACACAAATAATTTGGTTTATGAAAGGGTTTCTTTATCACTCTGAACAGTTTTTTCATTACTATTTTTTCCCCTCAGTGCAATTAAATTCAAGGTCTTGTATCATCTGCTGTCATCATTCCCAGGGAGAAGCTGGGGATGTGACAGCAGGAGCATGTTGAGGAGAGGGAGCCAGGCTGCACCCTGAGCTGGGGGAGAGGCGGGAGGACAACCTCCTCTGGGTGCTGTGCACAGACCCCTCCAGGGGAGGCTGCTGGGGGGGCTCTGGGGTTTTGTGACGTGACTCTCTTTGTGGGAGGGGGAACAGGGCAAGTTTCACCAAATAAAAACATCTAGGCAAAAAAGCTGATGGCAAGTTTTGTAGCAGAGAAGGAGCAAAACCTCCCTGCCTGTGCTGCAGGCTTTTGCTTTCAAGAGCCTTCCCTCTCCTCTCCCCCTGCTCACAAGCTTGATGGCTTCTCGCTGCACTGTTGCATCCCCGCGGCGTTTGTGTTCTCCTCATTACTTGTTTGGAAGATTCCTGGAGCTGTTGGCCTGAGTTATGGAAAGAGGCAGGAGCTGGAGCAGCTGTGTTGGTGGTGATACCGGGGCTCGGCCAAGATAGGCACAGGCTGCTGCTTTCCTTCGCTTGCTGGCTGCGCTTCCCAGGGAATCTCATCCTCCCGACTTTCTTCTCAGTGCTTAGCAATTTCTTAGGCTTTGCCCATTTGCCAGAGGTTTTGCTGTCTTTCCTGAAAAGGTGACATTTTAGGGGCTTGAAGAGGTGGAGATGAAGCCTTAAACTGGGCAGGAATGGGGAGATAAGTGCTGGTCCTGCTGGTCCTTCTCTGGGCTGTTCCCAGAGGATGCTCCCCCAAAGTAGCATCCCTGTGCTCAGGGCTTTGTGTGGGGAGAGCCAAGCCCTGCTTCACAGGTACCAGAACTGGACTGGGCAGGCTCTGTGTTTGTGTGCTGTAATTCTGAGGAGTCCCAGCCCCGTGGAGTGGCTTTGCTGCATGTTTGGGGAGGGGAGATGTGTGTCCTGAGATGCAGTGCTGGGTGCTGTTGGTGCTGGCCATCAGCAGTGGGTCTGGGAAGAGGCTGGATGATGGTTTCCCCTATAGGAACCTCAGCAGGGTGTCCTGACGTCCTGTGCTGTGAGTGGCTCCATCTGGAATCTGCTTTATTTTTACTTCTGAAAGGGAAAATGAGAGAGGACCAAACACGTGGGGCTGGCTGGCTCTGTTTTGGGGGCTTTTGCAGAGTCCTCCAGCCGGGAGCCTGTGAGGCAGTGGCAGGAGCTGTCACATTTTGAAAACAATAAAATGCAAAATGTCTTGATTTCCCCCACCCCTCTCCCCTGAAATGGGAAGGAAGTTCCAAAAAATCTCATCACGACAACTCTGACGCTTCTGTTGCCATTTGTTCCAAAATTACCTTTCAAATATAGCTCAGATCTCTCCAGCAGAAGACCTGTCAGAGAGAGGCTCTTCCAGGACAGCTGAGGGAGAGAGAAAATACTGAGGCAGCATCTATCCCTGCTATCTCTAAGGGAACTAAACGTGGCACATTTCAGCTCTGGGTGCCTGTGCTGTGCTCGTTCCTCCTGCAGCATTAATCCCAAAGGGAGACAATGTTCTGAGTATTATAATTTGATGATAATCATTCAGCATTTACAGAATCTTCTATTTCTGAATAACAAAGCATGTCAGGAAAAAATATTATCCTCAGTGACAAGTGAGATGAGAGGTGAAGTCAAGAGAGTTGAGCTGAATATCTGGGTGTGAAACCTGGGGCTTTTCACTTCTTGGAGGGGTTTATTTTCCTGATGCCCTCCCTGTGCCCTGGCTGCCTCACACGGGATGTCACCCAGAGGATGCTGATGGGATGTTGATGGGATTAATGAGTTTGAAACCCCGTGTGTGGTTTGCTGGTACATTATCTTTGTGGTGGGCTCTGCTGGAGGGTGAAATGCCAGCAGTGAGGGGAGAGCGTTCCAGAGCTTTGGAAATGATGGGAACAAAATTATTTGGTTTAGAACTAAACAAATGCAAGCTTCTGACAAAGATCTTGATGCTGTTTGTGATGAGATAAGGCATTGCAAATCTTCAGAGTGCAGGGTGGTTTTGTGGTCCTGCCCTTGAGGTGCTACTCGGACATCTGTATGAAAGCGATGCTCGTATTATCATTATACCTAATTGTTCAAACTCCTTATCTGCACGACTTCACTTCTGAAATGACCGGCTGAGAGGTTGGGGGAGAGAAGGGAGGAGGGGAGGGCCTGCAGTAGTGAGTCAAAACCAGGGATTAGAACAGAAATTGACTTATAATTAAAGTTACAAAGCAGTGCAGCAGCAGTGTAATTACTACGGGGATCAGTGAAGCGCAAATGAGGAAACCTAAGATACCTGGCTTTGGGTGAGCAGGGGTGAGGAGGCAAAATGATGCTGTTTGGGAGGACAGCTGGGGATGAAGTTTGGGGATGAGCAGGATGAAAGGAAGGGGATAGAGGGGTGATCCTGTGCTGGCACAGCTCCTGGGGGTATTTCAGGCTGGATGAGTGGAATGAGATGCTCTTTGAGTGGTTTGCATGCGCACTGTGCAGTGTGGTGAAGCATCTTGCAGTCCCTCGTGCCTGTTGCTGGAGGGCCCAAGGCACGTGCATGTGTTTCACTCCAGGAGCAGCTGAGCTGTTGTTTGTGCGAAGGGAACCTTTTATTTGGTGAGCATTGGCCTCTATTGCTTCATTTCATGCTCAGTGCTCGAAGATCAAGGGCTGTTTCTATCCAAGACCTTTACTGAATGCTCCTGAGTTAGTGAAGCTGGATAGTTAGCACTGGGAGGGAGGATGGGGAGGTGGTTTTTTTCCTGGTCTAATACTTTTGGCTGTTTTATTGCATTCCTTTGCCCCTTCCGTGTACATGCTGCCTGGTTTTTATTTATTGATGTTGGCCAAGTGTTGTTTTTCAGGAGGGTTCTTGGTGCTGTCACAATTAAAGCTGTGCAACCATAAGCACTCACAAATGAGCAGTTATCAGTGTCTGCCCCCAGCAAAGGCCATGGAGTCGCTGGCTGCTGAAATGAGCTTTGGTGACCCCGGTTTGGCTCTTGTGCTCAGGGTTGAAAGGAGTTGTTTTTATTTTTGCCTCTTGTATGACCAATACCATCTCTTCTCATCTGGATGCTCTTCCCCCTGGTCTCTGTGTCCTCTTGCTGCCCGGGGGATGCAGTGCAGTTGGGAGGTTTAAATTGGATATCAGGAAAAAATGCTTTACTGAAAGAGTGGTGAAATATTGGAAGAAGCTGCCCGAGGGAAGTAAGTGACTGAGTCCCCATCCCTGGAGGTGTAGATGTGGCACTATGGGACATGGTTTTGTAGGCATTTTGATATTGTGTTGATGGTTGGTCTGGATGATCTTAGAGGTCTTTTCCAACCTTAATGATTCTATGGATGTGACTATAGTAAGGTACCAAAAGCCCCAGCATCCTCTACCCAGGGCAGGAGCATGTGGTATCCTTTTCCACTAGCAGAGGTGAAACTGATGAGAGCAATGACTGTTTCCTGTGTCATACTGGGAGAAGGTGGAGAAGTTGTTCTTGCCAGTGTGTTCTCTGCACCTAATGGGGACTGAAGAGGGCTGGGATGAGCAGAATGCCAGGCTGCAGTAACTAGTACTAACCCACTTCCCTGCAATATGCAAAACGCTTAGAGAAGCAATGGGAATTTCTGCCTGACCTCAGCTGGTGTGATCAACTGATGCCCTGAAGCATGAAAATAAATAGCTCTGACTCATAAGAACAAGTGGTGCAATTACTTTAGCTAGGATAAAATATTTGTAAGTATCTAATCCTTCTCGGTACCGTGTGCAGAAGCAAGTACTTATCTCTCCACAGCTCCCTCTTCCCCGCAGCAGCAAACAAGGCTCTTGAACTCCTTGTGCCTTGGTACATCTGTTCCTGCAGCCCTTGCTCCGAGTGGGGGCCGTGGGAGGGAGGTGCAGCCCCAGAGGCTGGGAGTGGAAGTCATACCTCTTAGTTTGGGGTTATTTTGTGGCTTTTCCCCCCAAAACAGGGCAGGAGGCCAGTTAGCAAAAGGGCAGTTGAAGGAGCAGGAGGCAGTGATGTGAAGGCCAAGGAGGGTTCTCTGGCTGCTGGCTGGTTGTGCAGGGTGATGAAGGCAGACAGCAGCATCTTTAGGATTTCTTGTGCAGTCCCTGGTGTGAAGGGGCTCATTCTGGCTCAGAATGGGGTGTCTGCTCTGGCTAAAGACCTGTCTGGCAGCACTAAGAGGTGTCTGCTGTGTTTGGGGCTGGCCAGCTGGCCTTGCCTGTTCAGCCTGGGAGCAGTGCAGGGGAGATGGGTGGCAGTGGCGAACCTCGTTCAACAACACAAAGAAGGTTGATTCAGATGTGAACTTAACTTTTTATTTTTCCTCATAAAATTATCCACTAGCTGTGCCTGTACCTTGGATTTTTGAACTGCTGGTTGGTGTTTTAATTTTGATTGCTCATCACTGCAGCTGATCTCATGCTTAGCAGGGAGGAGCCCCCTGCGTCCCCTCAGCCCATCTGTGGTCACGCACCTGATCCCTCCTGACCCGCAGGTGACAGGATCTGTGTCCCAGCATTAAACAACCAAGTCCATGGATGCATCAGCTCGGAAAATAAACTGCTTAATAGGCAGGATGCTGGAGTTGTGATGAGGCTGCTGTGTGTGGCTGCTGCTCACCATTAGCATCTTGCTTTACCCAGATCTTGGCACGTAAATGCTGCCCAATCAATGCTGACCCACGGGGGCAGAGTGACAGGCAGAGGGGGACCAGCAAGAAGAAGCGTTTGGCCAGTGCCCTCAGCCACACGGTGTTGGGGTTGGGGTTGTCCTGTGCAGGGACAGGAAATGGATTCGATGGTCCTTGTGGGTCCCTTCCAGCTCAGGGCATTCTATAAGTTGTGTTCCAGGAGGAGCGAGGGCAGTCTTGTTCTGCTTTGTGGTTCCCTGGGCTCATTCCCAGGGAAAAGGCTGATCCTGATGCAGAGCTGATTTTTTTCCAGCTCAAGCATTGCTTTTTGTTTTTCTTTTTTTTAAAATAAATATGACCCAACAGTGATTTAATGATAGTTTTCTAAAATTTAGGTTTTTTGGCTTTGTTTCAAGCATTCACTATTTCGGTGCTAATTGTCAAGTGAAACATTAAGTTCACAGCAAAATATTTTAAGGTTTTTTTTCCCTTGATGCTTTCAGCAAACAGAGAAATGACTTAATCTCATGGCTTTGCTCTGATGTCTGATCTGCCTTTGGTAGTGCTGTATCTGGACAAATGTAGATGCAGTACATTCCTTTTTCCCCACTGATTTCACAGTCAGCAGGAAAATAGCCCTGACTTACAGCATTAGCATCTTGCAAGAACCTGACCTGAGCAGCTGCCCATGTACTCACTGGCAGCATCTCAGCATGTCCCATGGTTTTCAAGGTTCCTTGCATGACCAGGGGAAAGGACTTGCTCTCCAATGAAAGATCTGTAGCACTGGACTTCTGTGTCCAAACCACTCTGAGGCAGCCTGAGCCTAGCTTGGAGTAGACCTAAACTGAGTTTAAGCATCCTGTGGTCCTCATCCTCCTCTGAACCCTGGGGCTGTTGTGGAGCTGGAGCTCTTTCCTCAGGTCTCCAAGCTATTGTGAGCCTGGGGAGGTGGTGGTATTGGTACCTCAGACTAAGTGAGCTGTGCCTGGGGTGGGAATTCATCTCCTGGGTGTGGAAGAGCAGGATGAAGCACTCCCAGAGTATGCTTTGTTTTAAGGAAACTAAAATAAGCTGTTTCTCACAGCTATTCCTTATCTGGAAGGTGCTTGCTCATGGGGAAAAAAACCAGCCTGGAATACAATGTTTTTTAAAATAGCAAATAATTGGTGGGACAAGGCCAGCTTTGGAGAGCTTGAGGCCAGTGTTGTGCCTGCTCAGCACCCACCATCAGGACTAGGGCTCTCCAGAGTGCTCACTGCCCAGCAGCTTGAGTATTCCTGCCAGGTTCCCCGAGCAGGGCTTGAAACCGAAAATGCCTCCAGTGCACACAAACTAATTACTGTCGCCTGCCCCTGGAGAGTGCAGGAGATTTGAGCTGTGAGTCCTGTATCTTGATCGTTCCCCGGGAAAGAAACAAAACCAGGCTTGTACCCATGGTCCCCACGGACTTGGGGAGATGTGTGACTCAGGCTTGATTATATTGCTCTGTCTGCCACTGTGATATTAAAACCCTTTAATAAACACATTTGGAGCGCAGATTGACGCGCCTGCCTTCGGCTCGCTTTGGGAGCTGGGTGATGAAGTTCAGGAAAGTTGTTTCTTGCTCTGATGTGTCTGCATGATCCTGGCATCATCCCATCGTGGCTGTGAGCTGAACTAGCACTGGGAATCACTAATTTCCCAAGGGAGTAGTTTCGTAGATTTTAATGCTAAGGCTGGCCAAGAGGAGACTGGGCTGGCTGGTGGCAAATCTCCAGGCTTCAATGCTCCTGAGCCCTTAGGATGTATAAATGTGGATTTTTCTTCCTTAAAAACAGACCCTTCTTGTGCATCACAAAAGTGATATTTTGCAGTTTTGTGTGTTTCTTTTTTTGCTCATCTTTCTGATCAGAAATGACAAAAGCCTTCCTTTGGCACCTACGACCATCCCACTGAAATGCAAACGCCCTGGGAAGACTTTGGCTTGCTCTGCTGACTGAACCTATTAGCTGCTGCTTTTTCTTCCTTCTTTTCTATCTTCCTTGCTAAAATAAAGTGGTTTGCATCATTTTCCCCTTGTTTCAGCCAACAAACATGTTTGTTTCTCCTTAATTACCTGGGTGTCAATGGGGTGCTTCATCACTGTCTCTCCTCAGCCGGTTCCTTTTCGTTTCAATGTGTAGCAGATAATCAGAAGCCTCAATTGCAAATCCTGCAAAATCCTCCAGACGTGAATCTGGAAAATAACCCAAAAATGACCTTGAGATGACTTTCCATGTCCGTGGAAATTAAAATTAACTGGACTGATTTGACTGGCCCGAGGGGAAGAAGGTATTTAAAAAAATAAATATAAAGAAATCTGACAAATGAGGCAGGAAATTTTGAGTGTCTCAGGTGAACGGGAACATTAGAATATGTATTAGTTATAAATGCTCTAGTGCAGGGTGCCTGAAATGGTTATAGGAAAATAATCTGTGTGTATACATGAGGAATGTGTGGGAGATGAGCCCGGCTGTGCTCGGAATGCCATCCCAGGAGCTCCAGGGAGCTCAGGGTGGTCTGTGCTCGCTCGCTGGGGAGCTTGGGTGTTGCTCACTGTTGTGCACTTCGCTGTCTATATGAAGATTTGTTTTGGTGACGCTGGCAGCTCTGCCCAAGCTCGACTCTCACTTTTGCTGTGTGTTGCACAAACGCAGAGAACCGCAGGGGTCTGGAGCCAGCAGAGCCAAGGGAGGTGCTTTATGGGTATTCTGATAGCTGGGGACTTGCAAGCAAGGTTGTGTAGGCTCGCCCTCCTGGAGGTCATGCTTCAGACCACATCCCCTGCGCTGTCGCTGCTGTGTCTCCCCTGTGAGGCATCTTCCATATGGACAAATAAGCTGGAGCTGATGGACACAGGATGGAAGGTAGCTGGAGATGTGCACGAGGTTTATCCTCTTGGGATTTCCCAGGCCTTGGGCTTTCACCTCAAGCAACCACATTTCCAGGGCAGTCACACACTGCTGTGACACCATGAAATGTCATCCTTGCCCTCATGTCAAGGGGATGCGTGTCCTGTGACAGCCCAATGGAATAGCTGTCATCTTCTATCTGCTGCTCGAGTGTGTTCCTTGTCTTAGCTGATATCTGGGCAGGTGAAAAGAGACTGAGTGAAGGCAGAGTGACCAAAAACGTGGTGTCTGGAGCAGGGAAAGCTTTGGGAATGTTGACTTGAAGGAACATATCATCTCATTGGCTTGAAGGAGCGCTGGGGTTGTGTGGCAATCCCCCAATTCTCAATTCTCCCTGCTCTGCTGGCAGGAGGAGGTAACAGAGTTGGGAAGGAAGGAGTACAAGAGCAGCTTGGTGTGTGTATGGCAGCCAGTTGAGGTTAAACCCACAATGGAAGACAAGCAATGTGCATGCGAGTCCATCCCAGGGCAGGGTGCCTGAGTTGAGGTCCTTGGAGTTGTGTACTGGAGGATACAACCACAGGTCCCAGTCTGGGTCTGCTGGAGAAGGGATCCCCTTGCTCTGCAGCTTGAAGGGTCTGTGCTCTGTGGTGGTTGAGCCTGTTGCTTGGTCTCCACAACTGTGTTGTGTTTGCCTACGGACTTGTTTGTCAGATTGGGCAGCAACATTGTCTTGACAAGAGAGATTTAGAGCTCTGTAATCCATGCTTGTCCATCCTAATTACTTCCCTTATCAGCCTTCAGGAGAGTAACTTTACAGTAGCAATTAGTCTCCTCAATCCCACCCTATCTTAATTATTAACACAGAGTTAGAATGGGAGGGGAGAATCTCTGTTTTGGTCTGAAAAGGTCCTCCTGGGGGAAGAGCAGCGTAGCAATTTCTTAAGCAATCAAACGCAGCCTGGAGAGGATGGCCTTGGGGATGCTTAGGACCTGCGGGATGATCACAACCAGTAGTGAGAAATGCAAGCCAAAATTGTGTTTATATAGTGTAAGTTTGGATGTTTTATTAAAGGAAGCACTTGGCAGGCACTGTTGATGCGGTATCGGAGTGGTGAGCGCCTGCGGTTTGCATGGGCTTCACCTGGAGCTGTGAGCATCCAGCTCTGCTGAAAATGAGCCCATTCATCATCTCTAGTGTTGAGACACAGCACAAAAAGGGCAGTTTGACCTAATACTGCCCTGTAGCAGCTGCAATTACTGGGGTATAATTCATTTCAAATGGATCCAGAGATTTCTTTCCATTAACATCCAGAGTGGAAAGAAAAAAAAAAAAGAGCAAGTGGGCAGGATTCACAAGCCAAGCTGTGGCCAGCCCAAGAGTCATCACAGACAGGGGATGAGTTGTATTTTAGGGAGGCAAAGGGCAGGACTGGACCTAGCGAGGCCCCTACCTGCTTCTCTGGGAAGACAATGCTTTTCATTTCTGGTCTTTAAATGAAGATCTTCACCCTGAGTAGAGGTAGCAATATAGTGTGTGATGAGGGGATCAAGGGCAGCCACGGTGGTGAATTTCTTGCAGAAGAACTTGATTCTCCACTTTTTCCAAGTAGATTCATAGAATCATCTCGTTGGAAATGACCTCTGGTATCATCAAGTTCAACCGTACCTGTCCCCTTACTAAACCATGTCCCTGAGAAACTCATCTGTCCATCTTTTAAACACCTCCAGGGATGGGGACTCAACCACCTCCCTGGGCAGCCTCTGCCAGTGCCTGAGAACCCTTTAGTTCATCAAACTGAAATCTATTTAGGGCAGTGTGTTGGGTTTTGTTATGTCTGTTTTCAGAAGGAGACCCACAAAAGAAGTTTGCAGGAGAGGGAAAAGAGAGGCCCTGGAAGCTACTCCATTCTCATCATTTTTTGGACGTGACGCTGGGACCGGATGCACAGAGACTGTATTGTCAGTTTGGACATTGAATTCAGCCTCAACTTGAAGATCAGGCTGTGTGTATTGAATCTGCTGGTTCTTTGAGATTGGTTAAGTCTCAATCCAGTCTTGTTTTGTGCTTCTTGGAAAGGAGCCGTTAATCAACAAGGTGGATCTGAGGAGCATAAAGTGCTTTTGCATGCTATGTTAGTTCTGGGAATGAATGCAGCCGGGGTGGCGGCGCTCCGGAGCTGACCTCTGTCTGCGAGGAGCCTGCCAGTAAATGTACGTAGAGGGAGGGATGGAATTGAAATCTTTTTTTAGGCTGCTCCTTTAATTTCAGACATCTTCTCTCTAACCTGGCTCTGGGAAAAAAAAAAAAGAACATCTTGTATTTTATTGCAAGCCCCAAAGGCTCATACTAATAGGTTGGTTTAAAGCTGGCAGTAATACCTTCCAGAAAGCATCTGCAAAAATGTCTGAAGGCTACCCTGCCACCACCTTCTCAGTGTCTCTGCCCTTGCTGGCTTTTTCCATCCCTACTCCTGGTCTGTTCCCCTGTGCTGGAGCTCCAAAGACCTGCTTCTGCCAGGTCAGTCCATCCAGATTCACCATTGCACATGGCCAGAAGGGTCTCAGGTCTACATGGTGCAGGGGTATGGAGGAGGTCCCCTGTCTGAAAAGCTTCTCTCCCTCCCCAGGTCATTACCATGGATGATGTATTTCTCTTGGCTTCTTCTGAGATGAATTCAATCCCTGCTGTGTGAGGGGTGCCAGGCAGGTGTCAGGCTCTGATGGATGGGCAGGGGCACTAAGCAGCTGGGTAACAATCCCACTTGGTCGTGCCCCTTGGCTCCTTGCCCCACTCTTGTGCTGGGGACGTGGCCCCTCTGCAGTCCACATTTCCCTTCCATCTTCATTGTGCTAAATTGAAGAGACAGCTCCATTCAATAATTCATAACCTCACATAGACTTTATAATATTTTAAGGAGGAGGGAAAAAAAACAACCCTTTGGTTTGTCCTTTCTCCAGGCTGGAGGTAGAGGAGCAGAAGTGATGGAGGCTGTTGGGTTCCTTGAGAAATGCTGTGTGTCTGAATGGATGGAGGGATGAATACAAATGCCTCCTTGCAGCCTGATGCAGAGGACCTTCGGAGTGGCAGGGACACAGGGCAGGCAAAGCCCCTCTGAAGATGTGAACATTGTGTTGGAGCTTCATGAGTGACCTGTGCAGGGGCCAGAGAGGAAGTGCCGGCTTAGATTTTACTATTTGAATATGTTTAAGTTATTCTCACACTCAAGTCTGGCTTTCAAATGGGATTTGATCAGTCAGAGATCAGGGAATTTACTAAAAAACAGCAAAACTGGCTCTGCAGCAATTTTGTGGTGAGTTTTGAGCAGTTCCCATCCAAGTAAATTAGACTCATGCAATGACTGTGTAAACTCTGCTGCTTCCTTTGGCCATAAGGTGAGGTGCTGGACTTACCCTCCACCCATCCAGGCTTATTTTCTTTCTTGTACAGACTTTCCCAAAATCTAAGTAGAGGGTGCCATGCAAGTCCGAAGTGTTTGATTGTTTAGAAGTCACTGGAGTATCTTGTGTTCATTATTTTAACAATTGGAGAGAGGGTTTTATTTTCTCCAGAATCATAAACACAATCTTCAGTGTGTTTTATGAAAACAATAAAGCTAAACTCTAATAACCACACATTTTCCTTGCTTTATGTGCACACATCCTTGGGGAACGGGGCCTCAAGGACTCATCTTGCTCTGCTTTTAACAGGGTTTTAATGTGCTCAAGTTGGTAAGTGGTGGAGAGGCAGATTATGAATTTGCTTTGGGTACCTAAAGGAATTTTCTTTGCCTTTAAAAATTCTCAAGGTGAGAAAAAAAAAGCACCTGTGGAAGAGAAAGCCAGTGACGCAGTGCGAAGATTTTAGCACTGCGATCCAAAAATCAGGCTTCATTTGAATGCTGTATATTGCAAATTCCTCTGTATGAGGACTAATTAGCTTTCTTGCATCTCTTTCCTGTCCTGTGAATAATATTGTTTTCTTTCAGAAGAGATCTGAGGCTCTCAGAGGTAATTTATAAAGGAGGATGCTCTGCTACAGATGGAGAACCAAAGCGGGGAGATGAAGGGATGCAGCTCCTAAAGTATTTAGCCACCTAATGGGTTTTTATTTTTGAGTGCAGAAGTAGGTTAGGGCTCGAGCTCTGTCAGCAGTGGTGATTTTTGGATTGAGAACTCACTTATCAAGATAGTTTTCATGTAGAAATGTTGAGAAATCCAAAATACCATGGAGATGCTTCAGTTTTGAAGATATTTTTGGGCGGGACAGGGGAGAAAATCCCATCTTCTGGCATTTCTTCAAAGAAGAGGATGTGATGGAGTGGGGAGGTGTCCATGTGTGCTATAGTCACCGTGGGACAGCAAATGGCTGTGGGCTTGGCTGTGCCATGCCTGGTGCTCATCTTTCACCCTTTGGTTGCAATCCACATTCACTCTTTCTGGTAGGGATAAATGGAGAAGTTCTTTTCCCCTCTCTGTCAGGGAAAAACTTTCAGACTGTCCATTTTTTTCAATTGCGGACCAAGATAAGGTTCAAATCCTCAAAAAAGCTGCTTAGATCTTGGTGGGAGCAGCTTCTCAATTTGTTTGGTTTCAGTGCCATGCAAGTTGGACATGCAGGCTGCACCTCTGCCTTCCAAAAGGTCCAACAGGACCAAGCAGATTCATAAATATCTGAATTTATGAATTCCTCTGGGGTAAGTGGCAGAGCCAAGGGTTGAACAGAGAGCTCCTCAGTCTCTCCTAAGTATGGCAGAGTTGGGCACCCAAAAGGCTCTCCAGGCTGCACTTATGGCTCATTCTTGCAAGTACGATGTGCCAGGAGCAGGGCCCCAGTGTCGGGTGTGAGGAGGGATGATTTGTATCTGTAGATCACAGAATCAGAATGGTTTGTTTTGGAAGGGACCTCAAAGATCATCCAGTTCCACCCCCCTGCCATGGACAGGGACACCTCCCACTGGATCAGGGTGCTCAAAGCCTTGTCCAACCTTATCTTGAGCACTGAAGATCCTGAAGCCTCAAAGGAAGGTGGACTTTTACTCCTGGTGCACAGATGACACTGGGATGGGGGGTAGTAGGCAAGGGGTGAAGAGAGGGAGGTGAAAGGTGTTGCTGCTGCTGACGTGCAGAAGACAGTGTAAACGCAGGCAAGTGCCTCTCTTCTTGGGAGGGGAGAGCTTTGAGCCAGTGCTGTGTATGGACACTCACTTATGGACCCAGGCTTCAGGATTTAATTAGCGTGGGCTTTAACGCAACGAAGATGCTTGGCACTGTCTCCTATTCAAGCTAACATGGAGTTCTTGCGTCCTAAGTCCTTTGATGCTTGTCTGAGAGTATCAGGGCTCTCTGGTTTCCAAAAGGAACTCTCCGTAGAAGAGTGATAAATGTGTTTAATTTTTGCAGAGCTTGTAGCTTGGTTTTATCCCAGGATCCGTCTCTTGAGGTTTTATTAGATGATGGTGTCTGTAGGAAAAAGTCAAAGCAACTAGACAGGAACAGCTGTGGAATTGATGTAGGAAGCAAGAGCATGTTTTGAAGATAATGTTTCTCATTCTCACTGTTCCTACGTGCTGAGTTTAGGCAGTGCATTTCCAGTTCTGCTGTAGTTTTACAGCTGCTGCCTGCTAAAACCCCCTCCTGCCGGCCTCCTGCTTAGGTAGGGTGTGAGTTGCGTGGTCCTGGTTGTGATGGGTCCCTGCTCTGGTCCGTGGGAGAGAGTCCCTGCTGGGCTGAAGCAGAGGGACGTGCGACAAGGTGACAAATACCCTTCTGCCCTGCCTGTGGCTCTGATAAACCCAGTGCAGAGGAAAGCCTGGCTTGGCTTGCTGAAAGCTCCAGGTGGCAGGAGGGGCCCCGTCTGCTCCAGGCGTGCTGGCTTGGGGAGATGATCACCCTACCTATGAATCTGGGAGAGAGAGACAATTTGCAAACATGTGTTGATGCTTTCCCATAGGAAGCCAGGCACTAAATCATCACCTTGCAGCTTGCGTGCAGATTCATCCAGGGAACCTATTTAATTAGGGGATAAATTTAGAAATCAATTATTATTTGCAGAAACAGTTTCTTTCCCTCTAATGAGGTTGTAAGGATTCATCCCCCTCTGCTTTTCTCCTGTGACCTTTGTGTATGCAGATCAAGGGTGGAAACGCTCTGTGTCTCTTTCTCAATGTAGGTGGCCCCTCGTGGGCTGTTGCTGCAGGGCTTTCTCTGAGTCTGTTAGGACAACAGATGGGGATACAACCACGAAACCATGCTGCTTTGGGATCTAATGGTGTAGTGATGATGGGGGCACCAGGTCCACTGGTAATGGGGACATGGATTAGCCTCTCCTAATGGGGTCAGGGATGGGCAGTGATTTCAATTGACAGGGGAAAGGAAATGGAAAATAAGGGTTAAGTGCTGGAATGGGATGGTAGCCTTGTTGTTCTGATGGGAGGCAAGGATGGGGTGGCAGGAAGAGCCTCATGAAGCATTTCCACTGGTGGGGAACACCAGGTGACCTGGCTGGTGAAGGAGTGGGACCGTATGGAGTGATGTGAGGTGATGGTGAGTTGGCAAAGGTTCTGCAAAGCGAGGTTGGGGCTGCAGTGACAGCAAAGCTGTCCCTCTTCTGCCTTTTCAGAGAGATGTGGCACCGGGACACTCGAGTCACCACCAGAGCTGGAGGAACTTCTGGGCAGACACAATGGCCCTGTGCCTGGCTCAGGCTGGCATCCTCGCAGCATCCAATGCTGACATTGTCACAGGCGTTTCCCCAACCCTTGCACAAAGGCTGGCACATCCCACATGGTAACAGGGGTCTTGTCGTGGCCTCACCACCCTTTGGCAGGTCAGAAAGGTTTTCCATCAACCCAGGATTGCTCTCTTATTGCAGCAGGTGAAGGACTCATTGCACAACATGGACAGTGCACCTGCATCTCCACTTGCACTGCTGAAGACAGGGACCCTGCTTGTGTGGTTGATGGTGTTTGTGAGGACATCGGGCTCGTCGCTTCTAATCCCTGACAAATTGCTGAGCTTCTCTTTTGCCTTATCCACTTCTAAACAGGGAAAATTTATTTTGCCCACGGGCTCCAAGAAGCCTTAATAAATTCGATTGCTTTTATTATTTTGGATTTTAATGTCTCCTCATCTTACGATGCCACTTTCTGAGCCCTCCAGCGACTTCTCCATGCTCTTAGATCAGTTGCTTTGAGTCCACTTCATTTCACTTTGAGCTGGTCCACAGAGAGGTGAGGATTTTCACAGCTATGTCCCAGTAAACCCTTCTGCTTCTGGCTGCCTGACAGTTTGCAGCCTCCCACCGTAGGCCTTTGTCCATGGCTGAGGATACCCAGGTGGTCTGTCCTGCTTGGTTGAGGGTCTGGCATCCTGGGATGACATCTTCCAAGAGCAGCTGCTTGCTCTTGTTTATCCCTTGCTGTGCTTCTCTCCTGTCCTGCAGAAACCCAGTGATGCTTGGCCATCAAGAGGCTGTTGCTGTGTCCCAGACTGATGGCATCCCTCTGGATTAGACAAATGTTCAGGTTGCTCAAGGGTTAAGATGTAATTCTGGACTCTTAGAGAGAAGTGATGATTTTGTGAGGTTGCAAGAACTTAATTTCTTTAAGTAAGAGCTGAATTCAGGTTTTTTGAGTAGCCAAGACAGAACCTGGATACTTAGGTACCTTGGAGTCTTTGGGGATCTGTGCACTTTCCAGAGAATGAGCACTCAAAAGCCTCTCCCAGAGAAGAGATAAGACCCATAATCCTTTTTAACCACTGTTGATGTCTGCCTTGGCAGCCAGGGAAGGGACCCTGGTAGTGCAGGAGCCCTGTCACAATGCATACGGAGGGGCTCCAGCAAATGTTCCTTTCTGGTAACAGGGGTTTTTTAGCCCTTTTGGTCAAAGGTATGCCTGGAATTTTCAATCTACTTGGCTTCTGATGCACCCACGTGGTGCTCCACATGACACATAGGCTGAAGAGCCCAAGTTGTCCATTACTTGTTTTTCTCCTGAAATGCCCCAGCAGCAGCCAGCTCCTCTCCCTGGCACTGCTGGCTCCTTTGCCTTGGAAGAGGGTGTCCATCTCTCAGGTGGTGGAACCATCCTAGTGTTTGTCTCTCTAGAAAGGAACAAGACTTCCTTTTTCCTTCCCTGCTTTTTTCTCCTCTTCTCCCCATCTCACTGTGGTGCATGGGACGCCCCCAGTGCTCATGGGAGGGGAGGTCTGTGGAGGGACCGTGCTAGAAAAATTACCTTGCTTCACAGTTTGAGCAGTGCCTTGAGCTATCAAACTACCTTATCATTTTCAGAGGTATGTTTCCCAAAGAGAGACATTTAAAAATGCATAGAGGTTATAAAGCACTTGGCTAGTTTTAATCAAGCTCTGAGCGATGCTCACCCCTCGAGGCTGGCACCGTTTGCTCGCTTCTCGGAGCGCGCTGTGCAGAACAGTGGGTGCTATAAAATGAACGTAGCACTCGGGGTTGTTGTGAAGTCTGCCTGGCTTTGCAGTGCTCTTCAAGTCACCTGAATAGGTCACATTGCCCTTCTGCTCCTGCTGCAGCTTGCAGGGAAAAGGAATAGGCTCCCTGCTGCCTGGTCTGTCCCTTTACCTGTGTGACAGCCCTCATCTGCCCTCTGCCCTGCTCACACCCAGCCCTCAACTCCTGCAGAACCTCAGAGGCAAAGAAAAAGTTGCAGTCACCTCTGTAACCTGCACAGGGAAGAGGCTGTAGGGGTATATATTTTAAAAAATTAAATGTTTTCTCTTTGTACAAGTCTTATCAAGTGCCATAACGTCACAATGCAGTGGGTGTGGGCTGGTACACAAAGTGGGGCAGACCAGTCCTTGGGGGGCTCAGGGCTGAACAGAGTTACATACCTTGATGCTGAAGATCTGCTGACCCCCTGTGCACTGTTGAATTTTCTGAGCCAGGACATCCCTACTGTCTTCATAAAAACCTGTCTCATTTAATCCAGCTTTAAAACAGTGACAGGGCAGGGCTGGCAGCGTTGTGTGGCTGTTACCTGCAGAAAAGCTTCCTCGTCCAATACAATGATTTCTTTAAGAGGAATTAATAGTTGGATCATCAGAAATGGGTGCTTGTGATTTTCAAATAGTCTGTTTCCCCATTGATCAGCTCTGTCCCCTCTTGGTTTTGAGGAGCTGGAGTAACTGGGGAACAGAAGACTTGTGCAGCTTTCTTCATGTATCTCTACAGCGACAACTTCCATGGACCAGCAGCTCGTTCTGCTGTGACAAAAGGAAAGTCTCAGCTTTTCCTTCTTCCTTGCACCTTCAAGTGCTCTCTCAAAAGTGAACGCTGTGCCTCTCTTGGGTGAGGCAGGAGGCTTGGGCTTTTCAGTAAAACCCCAAAGCACCTCCAAAGCAAACTCTTATGCCTTAAATCGAGGGGTGGGGATGGAGGAAGAGGAGAGAGCTGCTGAACAAAAGCTGTGCAGCAAGGCACTGCGTTCACAGCCATCCCTCCTGCATTTCTGAAGGATATGCAAGAAGGGCTCTAATGCTTAAAATTGCTTTCCTTCACCTTTTTTTTTAATGCTGGCTGCATCAGCTGGGTGGATGACACTGTCAAGGGGCTGCGGCTGAGCCACTACAGTGCTGCTCCGACCTGGATGTCTCTTCTCTCTGAGGAAGCTGCACCCAGGAGCACTCTGCCAGCTGCTCTTCCAAACCCAACGTTTCTCATTCAAACTGAGATGACCCTTTGTGTTGAGCTGTGTGAGAGTAATTTCTATAGCATTGGCTTAACAGGCAGTAGTGCCGCCTGCCTGCGCGCAGTTGGCTTCCACCCCTGGTCAATGGGAGGCTCTGCTGACAAATAAAAATGGAATTGAGTGGAAGGGAATTGAAAGTCAAAAGGGCCCTGTAATAATTTTAGAGTGCCTGAGGCGCCACGCTGAAGCCCTGGCATTATAAATAAGGGTAATGTACTAAAGACTGAATTGCAATCAAAGCAGCTGTAAGAACGCGGAGCATGCACTGAGCTTCTTTAAGTGTGTGGAGTCAGATTATGATCTGTAGGCAGAGCAGGGAAATCAGTGTCTGGTGTATGGGGAGCCTAAAGCTGCAACTGGAAAGGCCAGAGGGATGTGGGGATGGTGCAGAGAGCTCCGAAGCCAAGAGTGGGAGCACTGTACTGGAGCAGTCTGATGCTCCAATAGTCGCAGGGTGTTTCCAGGGAGTGAGTCGTGGAAGAGGCTGTCTCAGTCCTCCCTGTTCACCCTGTCTCATCTGGAGCACGTGTGATGATTCAGTCTGCTGACCTCTTGCAGCATTTCATAATTACATCTACCAAAACCCAAACCCAACATGGTTATGAGTAAGGTTGGTGGGAGGATGGGAAGAATCCAAATGTTGTGGCTGAGTTCACTGTTCCTGATGTTAAATGGGATAAATCCAGTACCATTCCACATGAGTGTAACACCAGCTCATGGCAAATAGCGTGGGCTGTCTCAGAAGGGCTGGAGCTGAGTTGTAGAGGTGGGTAAGGGAGTGTAAGAGTTGGTGTTGGTGCCTGCTGAAGGTGGGCAGATGCTGTGGGCCACCCTTGGGACAGCTGGTACGATGGCATGGTTCTAATAGCTCAGTGGTGAGATGTGATGGCAGCAAGAAGAGCCCTTCTTGAGTTGGGACTCACTGTCTGATTTTGAGTGCTGGTGGCTGAATTTACCAGCTCAATGCACGTATTCCTTTACATCCCCCTCAGACACCATGGGCTGTGTGTGTCCTGCTTTGTGCCATGTGCAGGCTGACAATCCCTTTTTCTGCAAAGGGGAATGGGCTTGGGAAGAGCAGCAGGTGAGGGAATGCCATGTGCCTCTGCATTGTGGGTGCAGATGTCCCCACAAACCTTCCTCCCACCAAATTACAGCCTACAGTAAATCACTGTAAATCTTCAAGCCCACAAGCTGAGATGTACATGATAGGCTTCCAGCTCTTTGAGAAACCAGAGGTGCTGGTGTTCATGAGGGAAAACTTATTGTGGTGCTGGGTGACCCCTTGCTGTTTCCAAAAACATCGACAAGTCCACCCTGGGATTCCCACCTGCACAGGGCAGAGTGTGCAAAGCTCTCCTCAGCACTTTCTGAGAAGGATCTCTGGGAAGGATATTTGGCCAAGGCACTGTGCAGTGGGAGCAACACCTGGAGGAAAGGCTTTCTCATGTTTTGGGATCTCCCTTCACCTTCAGTTACGTTGCTCTGACTTTTAGGAACCCTTCAGTGACAGCTCAGCTCTTACCACATCTATGCAGTCTCTGAGGTGGCCAGACCCAGGAGCATGCCCCAAACCCAATTTTCTTGTCCTTTCAGGTCATTTAAGCAAAGCCTAAACATAGCTAAACTCACTTTATTGCAAATCCCATCTTCCCCTGGGGTACCTGATATTTTTCCCATTCAACGTCAGCTGTGGGATGCTGCTGGCAGAGGAAACAAGGTGCAGAGGGACTGCCCCAGGCTGCCCACAGTGCTGGGAGGGTGTCTGTGGACTACCCCAAGACTAAGGATCCCTGAACCCCTCCTTCATCCAGCACCATCCCTTTAAACTTGCTGTGTCCCACCAGACACAGCACCGAAGCCCTCCCTGAAATGCCCTGCAGGTGAGGCACTGCACTCCTCACAGACAGGGGCTTTGAAAAGAGATGATCAGAGGGAGCTTGTCATCTTTTTTTTTTTGCCTGCCTTAAACTTCTGAGTTTCTCTATTACTTTTTACGATCTGCAGCTGCGTTTGTGTGTTGCCCTAGGGAGTGCTGCGGGGGGAGCAGGGGAGTGGATGTAGAAGGGAAAGAACACGTTAAAAAATGAGCAGAGGGGAGAGGGAAAAAAATAATGAAGCGAGCTAATGATTGGGATAAAAAAACCTCCACCACATTGCCACCAAAAGACCCAAACTGTTAGAACTGTTAGGGCCTGTTTGACTGCAGAATGGTCCCCTGGGGAGCTTGGGGGAAGCCCCATTACTAGAGTCGTTTTGGATCTAGTCTGCACAGAGAGCTATAATCTATTCCGCAGGGAGCAATCCTGCGCTGGCAAGGGCACTGGGGAGAGCTCTCTGTTTATGACTTTCTGCATAAATTTGGTTTATTAGCATAAGTGGTAGCTAAAGCGCTGAAGAATCTATAAACTAACACTTTGCTGGAGGTTGGTGCCTCTGGAGAACATCAACTCAGAGAGCCCCTGGACTAATAGCAGCAGAAACGGGGTTGCAGGATTAGGGGTGACACATGGGCAAGAAGAGGACAATGTGGTTGTCAGAGTTGGCATCTGCACGAGATGGGATCGTGTTTCTGAGCCTGCTGTAAAAGGAATTATAATCACTAAAGACATCTCCAGCTTTTCCTCTGCCAACAGATTAAGGCGATGAGTTGTGCAGGTGAGCTGATGAAGTCTGGCTGCAGGGTTCAGGTCCTGCTGGGATGAAGCAGGTGGTGAGGAAAAAGGCACCAGGAGAAGCCTGGATCTGTGCACTGGAAATTACTCACGGGCTTCTCACCTGGCACACCAAGGATTTGGTCCTTAAAGGTGTCTCAGGGTCTGAGCAGCGCTGGGGAAGCACAAAGAGGGTTTGCTTATCCAGGAGTGGGGAACTACACAGGGATGAACTGCTGTAAGCAAGATGGCTTATTTTAATAATGACCTTCCAGAATTAAACAAAAAATACAATAATCATGGTAGATTAGCAAGAACAAGCCAATTAAATACAAAACAGGCTTTGTAAAACGCCGTGGCAGATCAGACAGGGCTGCAGCCTCCCGAATAACTGATGAATGTTGAAGCATTGCATAAGGTCGAGGGGGGCTGGGGGAAGTTATTGAGTATTTCCAGCCTGGCAGCCTGCCTTGGAGAAGGCTGAGGTGAAAAGGCTATCTCTGCCTTCAGTAAAACAAGAGTGGGAGGGGGTGGAGAGGAGGAGGAGGTGGGTAGGGAGGCCAGGAGCCCGAAGGCATGGAGTAACAATCCTCCAACTTTAATATCTGCTGTTTCATTTTATATTCATCATGTCAGCATAATCTGCTTTTATGGGAATCATCTTGGTTCCCAACCAAATGCATTTAGGCCCTTTTGCTTTTAAGTTTGATTGTAATACAAGTTGAAGACTTCAGTGAAATGTTTATATGTAAGGAAAGTAGCAACAGTGAAGGGAAAAATGGAATATCAGTCGGAAAGGATCGTGCTGTGGTCGCTGTTGTCCCCTGCCTCCCCCTGCTGTGTCCTGGGTGGGTGACCTTCTGATGGGCGTGAGGGGCTCTTTGTCAGGGACAGGATGGGGGGAAATGGTTTTAAGCTGAAAGAAGGGAGAGATACATTAGATATTAAGGAGAAATATTTACCTGTGAGGGTGGTGAAGCTCTGGCCCAGGTTGCCCAGAGCAGTGGTGGCTGCCCCATCCCTGGAGGTGTTCAAGGACAGCTTGGATGAGGCTTTGAGCCCCTTGATCCAGTGGGAGGTGTCTCTGCCCATGGCAGGGGGGTTGGAACTGGATGATCTTTAAAATTCCCTTCTAATCCAAACCATTCCATGAGCCTTGGACAGGGCCAGAGCCTCGGGAAGGGTTTTGTTTTGATTGCTTGTTTGATTTCTAAGGAAAATGTGTAAATTTTAATTTTATAAGACCCAGGGCCTGAAGAAGGGCAGAAAAGAAAGAAGGAAGCATTTTGTGTGCCCTTCTCTGAAATTCAGACCATCAATAGGTGGTGCCAAAGGATGGTGGGGCTCTGGGAGGGGCTGTGCTGCCCTTGGGCTCAGCTGAGCTGTGTGATGGGAGATGAAGAGCAGGTGTGAATTGTTGGGAGTATTAGGCCAGGTCAGGCCAGAGAGGAGACATCTCTGTTCTACTCACAGGGAGAACAGTCTCTTTGGGTCCTCTGCTTGACTACGGGATGGGGAAACGCGGTTGGCTTTGGATGGGGAGAAGGTGTCTGTCTGGATGGCTGCTGTGGGAAAGGAGGATTCTTGTCATCCCTCTTTGCTGTTCTCTTTTGGGTGCAGTGAGCAGGTAGGAAGATATTTTGTGGGCTGTTTGGCTGTTTTACTCTGTGTTTCACCCAAGATGCTGTTTTTAAACCCATCTGAGAGCTCCCCATTTGCAAGATGTGAGTTTTTGAAGAGCTGTAGGCTACAAGTGCTTTTCCATTGCAGCCCATTTAAAACCTTAACTGTACCTCATTCTGTTTTGGTGCAGGAATGCCCTTAATTTGTTCCAAAAGCATTTGAAAGCTCTGATAACAGGCAATCTTGCTGCAGAGTATTGTATCCCTTCTGATGGATGGGCTATTGCTGCTGTAACTACCGTGTAGATAGTGGAGTGACAATGTGTGGCCAGTGAAACACAGGCAGTGTAATATTCATGTCAAGGATATGAGGCCAAGAAACTTCCCTGTGTTTGGATATTGAAGGGTTCAGCAGATAACGGGGCTTGAAAAAGCTTTTCTTTTTGTGTGAGCAGCGAATGTGATTGAAGGCTCATGATGGCCTGGCAGTGCTGGGAGCAGTAATGGCCAGGTTTCCTGCAACAAGAGCTGCAGGGGTGAAAAGAATACAGGTATTTATAAATGTGTGGTAAATGGTACCCAAACTCGGCAAGTCAACTCTCGTCAGAAATCGCCTCACTGCGGGTTTTGCTTAAAATGGTGAAATGAATGTTAAATTGAAGTTTCTACTTTTGGAAGAGACCTTTTGAAAATGAAACAGGCTTATCTTCAGGCTAGGCTAAAATCCAAAAAATTGCCTATCTCTCAGAACTCCCCAGCAATGTTCTCAGTGATCCTTTCAAAAATCCCAGGCAAAATGCGTATGCAAGGGAAAAAATTTGGAGAAAGATTGACCCTGGAGGTTTCTTCCCTAATGTGATGAAGCCTTTAGGAACCGTAGTGGTGGCACCCACATCAGGTCTGTGCTGTGGTTTGGGCAAAAAAACCCTCCTTTCCTGAGCTCTTTTGGACAGGTCTGCTGCAGCAGTGTTTGTGGTAATCATCATAGAAACATGGAATGGTTTGGGACCTTGAAGATCATCCAGTTCCACCCCCCCCTGCCATTGCCACTGGATCAGGGGGCTCAAAACCCCATCCAACCTGGCCTTGAACACCTCCAGGGATGGGGCAGCCACCACTTCCCCTGGGCAACCTGGGCCAGGGCCTCCGCACCCTCACAGCAAAACATTTCTTCCTAAGATCTCATCTCAATCTCCTCTCTTTCAACTTAAAACCATTCCCCCCCATCCTGTCCCTGCACTCCCTGATCAAGAGCCCCTCCTCAGCTTTTCTGGAGCCCCTTTCAGTACTGGGAGGTTGCTCTAAGGTCTTCCTGGAGCCTTCTCTTCTCCAGGCTGAACAACCCCATCTCTCTCAGCCTGTCCTCATACAGGAGGTGCTCCAGCCCTCAGATCATAGACATGTCCTCTTCTGGACTCGTTCCAACAGATCCGTGTCCTTCCTGTCCTGAGGTCTCCAGAACTGGACACAGGACTCTATGTGAGGTCTCATAGGGGCAGAATCCCTTCCCTCTCCCTGCTGGTCCCACTTCTTCTGATGCAGTCCAGGATACGGTGGCTTTCTGGGCTGCAAGCACACATTTCTGGCTCATGTTGAGCTTCTCACCCACCAGAACCCCAGATCCTTCTCTTCTGGGCTGCTCTCAGTCCATTCACTGCAGGTCCGTAGATCGTTCTCTGCAATACCATAGATGATCCTCACCTGCATGTGGCTGTCCCTCTGAACAGAATGAAGGTGGCTTTGCATAACCAGAGTCCTGTCTCTTGATGCTTCTGAGCTCTCTCATGACCTGTTTACCTCTGTGGGAGAGCTTGTGATAGCTGTCCCAAAGCTGGGTTACTGCTGTTGCTCCTAAGAGTAGCATTTGTTGCATATTTAATTAGGCAGGGAGATGCTTTTCAGTACAGACCTTTGAAGTATTCCTCAGAAGACAGCTGCAATTAAGCAGCCCTGGTATTCCTCTCATTTTGTTCTTATTTTCACTGCCATAAGAAACCTTCTGCTTTTGCCTCTTTGCAGGTAAGAGGCATAAAACTCTCATTTCGTTAGATTGTCAGGTCTTGCACAGGCTGCTGTCCTGCAGTGTGAGCTTGATTTACTGAGTAAAGAGTGCAAGCAACACCTCTGGCTACTGATTTGCTCCAGCAAACAGCTATTTATATTAAAGGAGAGAAGGGATTATTAGGAACGATCTCATTGCTGTGACAGAGATATGACAGGGAGTTCGTGCGTCCCCTCCAAAGTGCAAGTGTGAGCTCTTGAGGGATCCCATGCATGGTCAGGAGCTGTTTAGTTTTTCTCCTTTGAGTGCTCAGATGAGCATAGAGATTGGGGATAATGAGTGGTGTTGTGCTTGGGAGGCAGAGCTAATGAGCACAGCCCTCTGATTAGATTCAGGTGACAGTGCAGCCAGCTCAGGTATGTCAGCACTGTAATTAGTGAGGTGCTGAATCAGGGAGTTGGCAGTAACAGGGTAACCTTCTTCCTGCCCTCAGCTGGGCTCTGCAGCAAGGGGGAGATCCTGCAGGGCCAGGGGTGCGATGGGGACTTCTCTGGGAGTAAGGGGTGGTTGTCTCTGCTTTAATCCACAAGGGAAGGCCAGGAGCTTGCTGCTGGAAAAGGTATTGATTTCAGGGGTAAGAAAAATTGTTCCTGAAGAATTAAGAGGTTTTCTTGCTGGGTTGGGATGTGGGTTTGTACAACTGGAAGTGCCTGCTTGTGTGGCTGCTCATGAACCAGCACCCAAGTGCATCTTGCCTGAAAGGTGTGGGTAACTCTTCAGAACAGCCTCAGCAAGGCTCGTTCCTTCCTTCGTTTCCACTGGGAGTTGGAACTGGATGTGCTTTTCCCAGCTGGGTTCAGGAAAGTGAAATGCAAAATGCCATTGCCATTCCCTGCCCACTTTGCCTGCAGTGAGTAAACAGCACCCTCCCTGCTGACCCTCTCGAGGTTGATGGTCTGCAGCCAAGGTGTGCAGGAGAACCTCATTTCTATTCCCACCATGGTGCCAGGGGAACCTAAACTCGTGCTGTCAGCCTTTCTGGAGCAGACACACTGTGCAGGTCACTCGCTCTTCCCAAACAGGAGGGAATTGAATTTGGGTCTCCCACGAAGCGAGTGATTGCTGAAGCTCTGGGTGTGGTGACTAAGAGGACCTGACTTGCTTCCCATTGCTTATATTGCAAATGGAAAAACAAACACAAAAAAAGAGGTGGTGGAAGGAGAAATATTTTGGCTCATTTTGCACTAGTATTTTTTTTCTGGTTTTGATTCAGCTGCCAAACTGCCAAATCAGTTCTTTGCAGAGATCCGTTCAGAGCTTGATGGGCAGCTGTGGAGCTGTCAGCACTCCTGCCTGTGTCTGCTGCTGCCTGGCCAAGGCAGGAGCTGCAGCTGAGGCTGGGAGCTGCTGCCTCTGGCTGTGCTGGAGACTGGGACTGGCTTTTTGTTACGTGGTGCCTGGATGGTCCAAACCCCCCCAATCCACCAGATGTGGTGTCCTAAGTGAGGGGAAGCTACCACAGTGCGTGCTGGGGTGCTCTAATCCCAGCTCCCAGAGCATTTGTGGTGTAAATCGGGATCAGGTGGGATGTAAAGCTTTTGGTTGCAGAGGAAGGCCAACAGACATGCAGCCACGAGGTCAATAAGTTTTGTCAAGCCTGGTGGTTATCTCTTCTTGCTGGTCTCTGCTGTGGCTGTCTCCACTAAAGATTGCTCCATTGCTACCCTCAATATCTGGAGGAAGGATTCTGCTGTAAATGCCAGCAGAGTATACGGCTGCATTTTGGCTTGCTTGGCACCAAGTGTCCTCCCTCTGCCCATGCTGAGCAGCAAACCTCCCCTGGGCTGGACTCCAGACCTCTGGGAACTTCTCCCAACCTTTTGCTGGGGGAGCTATAGGGGGTTAAAGGCACTTTGTGTGACGTTATTTACTGTTGCTGCCTTTCTAGTCCAGAAATCCCAAGGCACTTCATAGCTTCTTGCCTTTTATTATGGAAGACAACTGTTACTGTTCATATATAGGGGAAATGCAGGCCAAAACCCAACGTCCAAGCTCATCCTGCAGATCAGAAGCAGTACTTGGGATAAGACCCAAAGGTCCTGATTTCCAGGACTGCAAACAAGGCCATCTTTTAGCGCTATGGGGCAAACTGATCCTCAAATGCATGTTTTGTCCCTGCAGAGATGTCGGGAACCGTGGCTGACATTTCACTGGTGCACTGGAAGCAGCAATGGTTGGAGAACGGCACCCTGTACTTCCATGTCTCCATGAGCAGTGCCGAGCAGCTCTCCCGGGCCACCCCTCCCAGCCTCCAGGAGCCTTCGGAGATAGTGGAGGAGCAGATGCACATTCTTCATATCTCGGTCATGGTGAGTGGAAGCTGCCAATGGCATCTGATGGGACAAAGGGCAGCCTGGGAGGGGATGGCATTGGCAGCCAGGTCGTGGTGGGAGGGTGGTGATAAGGTGCAGGGTGGTGAGGCTGGCTTGCAAATGTCCATGTCTCTTCTTGGTTGGGCCTCCAGAGAGGGAGAGATGTGTTTGAATGGGTCATGAAAAAACAAAGTTATTGGTCTTTTAAGAAAACAAAATAAACCAACGGATTGTAGGGCAGGAGCAGTTGGGAAGGTGACAAGGAAGCTTGTAGTTCCTCCTGTCTCTGCTGGCAACTGGTGAGGAGATCTCTTTGATCTTGTGTTTGGATGTGTGGAAAGGCAGGATATGGGCTTGGTATTTTCTTCTTGAAGGTTTATGAAATTGAATTTTGCCTGTCAAGTGGGTATGGACTATAGTGCGATATCCTTCTCCTGCAAAGCATGAGCCTGACCTAAAAGTAAAAAGACAATCCAGATGCTTCAAATATCTCCATCTCAGGTGTTTATGTGACCTTTTATTAACATATTGTGTATGTGCTCTGTTGCCTTTTAAAATGCTAATTTTGCTATCTTGAGAGGTGGTTGCCTACGTCTTTGGATCTGGTCCATCATCCCTCTGTGCTTTAGAGCTCTCTCTGTAAAATGGGACTAAATGTAATTGTCCCTTAACTCCCATTGGGATAAACTATCCTCTCACTAAAAGAAGTAGTAAAAAAGAAGTTAGGCTGGTAGATCCTATGTATGTGCATATCACCTATTTGCCCAAAGAAGGTGTTTTATAGCATCGAGGATCCCATTGCAGCAACCTTCTGCAAAAGGGGCATCTGTTCATATCTCAGAAACCGTGTGTCATCTCCACGCCTTCTGTTCTTTGGTTTGGAAGGAGGAGCAGAGAGGATGGCTGCATGAAGCCTTTCTTTTTCCATTTGAACAAGTGGGATTTGGCTTTTACAACGTAAATCTGTTTTTTTGGTGGTCTCTGCTCTTGTTGGAGGGGCTTTGGATTGGGTGTGGAGTGCAGAGGAGTAAGGAGAGAGGTTTTGCGTTAAGGCTGTTGGGCAGGATAAAGTGAAGTATGATAGCAGGATGACAGAAGGAGGAGGAATTGGGGACTGCACCTCACTGGGTTGGGTAGAAAATGTTTCTTATGTCCTGCTAAAAATGTCAGTGTGATGGAGTTCTGGAGGGAAAACCCATAAAACTCATATACTTGGAAAATGAGCCTAAAAAAATAAGTGAGAGACAGAGCAAGGAGTGAAGATGGTAAAACCCAAGCTGGGGTGTGAAAGGCTTGATTCCTGCTTTGTGTGTGGGATTGGCTGTTGTAGGCAAACCTCTGCCATGGAAAAGAGGTCTGGAGCTGTGGGGAGACACTGGCTGAAGCTGATAGCATGGGAGCATCAATGCCTTTGTTGTGAGAGTTGCCTCATGCCCTGAGCTTCTCCCACCCTTCTGCAAAAGCGAAGGGGAGACAGAAGAGAAACAAATGTTTCTCCTGCACATAATGAGCTGTAATTGCACTTTCTTTATAAATTATAACACTCTTCTCAATGGGAGATGAGGTCCCAGACAGGAACGTGGATCTGGGAGGGGACCAGGGCTGCACACGTGTCCGTGAGGAGGCAGAAGCCCTGGGTGTCTCTTCCCTGGGTCAGGATTGCAGCACGGACTTGAAATGTTGTCCAGGTTTTTTAGAAGTTTCATTAACTTTTTGAGTGAACCCAAGCCAAGTTCTGAGCTACAAGCAGAAGATAAATGTGTATTTTGTTGGTTTTTTCCCCCTTAAGACCACATGGAAATCTGTAGCTCAATTAAAATGGGTGAAAGTCGTTGTTTCTTGGGTGTAATATTTCATCTGAGTCCCTGGGCTCTGTTCAGGCTGCTTTCCCACTCCTTTGCCTTCCTCCCTGCCTGCAGCTACACTGCATCCCAGGGAGCCTCCATCACTCGAGCTCCCCTACCTGCCTGGCAGCGGGGTACCTTGGCTGTGCCATGCCTGGCTGCTGCCAGATCTCCTCATAGGGGGTAGTGTGATAACCCCTTCCTGTTCTCCCTTTCACCTGCCCTGTCCATAACCCTTCTCCTCCCTTGAGATCATAGAATAGTTTAGGTTGGAAGGGACCTCAAAGCCCATCCGGTTCCAACCCCCCTGCCACGGGCAAGGACACCTCCCACTGGATCAGGGGGCTCAAAGCCCCATCCAACCTGGGCTTGAACACCTCCAGGGATGGGGCAGCCATGAGTTCCCTGGGCAACCTGGGCCAGGGCCTCCCCACCCTCATCGTGAAGAATTTCTTCCTAATGTCTCGTCTAAGTCTTCCCCCTTCCAATTTAAAGCCATTGCTCCTCATCCTCTCACCACAGGCCCTTGGAAAAAGTCCCTCCCCAGCTTTCCTGGAGCCCACTTCAGGTACTGGGAGGCGGCTCTAAGACCCCAGAACCTTCTCTTCTCCAGGCTGAACAACCTCAGCTCTCTCAGGTTGTCTTCATAGCAGAGATGCTATGAGGTGCTATCAGAGGTGGAGCTAGATATTCCTATATCCTCCTTTCTAGCTTTTCAGATATTTCTGTTCCCTACCCTAAAGCCTGATGTCTCCTGCGTGCTCTCCCTTGACTACACCACTGTTGCTGCTACACAGGAGGGGTTTGAGCCCACCCCAACACTGCCTTGGCATTCGGGGTCTGCATGCCCCGTTCATCATCAGCCCAGCATCTCACTATGGGGGACAGGAGGAGATAGGGCAAAGGGCTTCCTTCCAGCTCCTTCAAGAGGCTGTAACACAGGTGTTTATCCATCTCCTTGTCCTCCAGCTGAGTTACAGCAGGAAGGGTTTGCCTGGGGGTGCTCTGGCAAAGCTTTATTGGGCAGTAAGACATCTCTAAGTTGAGCTCCCTCTGACGGGAGCGTTATTTTGGATTTGTGTAGTTGTTTGTGACTGGGCTGGTCGCTCCTGCTCTGCCTCTAAAGCCAAGGCCCCACCCATGCAGTGTGTGAGCTTTGAGGAATGTTGTAAATCCTGGGTTTGCTTCTCTTCCCAGTGCTTTTGGTGGCCAATGTGTGGCTTTTTGGGTTGGGGTGGGTTTGCTTCCAGTGCAAGTGTTTGTGACCCCGTGTTCCTGGAGCCCCCAGCTGGCCCTGAAAAGCTGTGGGCACTGACTGACAGTGACCCTTTTCACACCTCCCTTCCTAAGCTCAAGGGCATCTTTGACAGCAAGAAATAATACTTGGGTTGTTGGGTTTTTTTTGCTTTCCTCACTGTTTTTTCTTAATCTCTCCCCAATGAGACATAACATTAATTACTGCAGTTAAAGGGAATTCAGTCTCCATTACTGTCTGCCACCCTTTTCCTCTTGGCTTGAGCATCTGAAATTTGTCTCCTAAATGAAAAGAAGAGAGGAAGGGGAGAAAAATATTATGCAAATGCTAGATTTTATTTATTTCCCCTTTTTTTTGCTCAGTGTCAAGTAGAAAGGAATCAATATTTTTGTCATTAGGCATGTTGTGTTTTTTCCCCATAATCTTAGCTGTCATTTGGGTTTAATTGTGTTGTTTCCTCTTGTGTGGAAGTAAATCTTATCTGTTTTGGATTAAAATTCAATGAAGGTCACAGCAGCTCGAAAACTTACCAGGCTGCAGCAATTAATGTTCATTTGGCGTTGATAAATTGGAATGTTCCCCACAATAGGACTGGAGTGGATTTCAGAAGCAATAATTCTTCCATTAACTCAATGATTCCCTGTGTGATGGAGCATCTTGTCACTGCTCTGTTTGTCATCTGTCACTTCAAGGATCTGGGCATATGCCTGATATGATTTATCATGATTATTGGGGCTGATTCTGTCAAAACATTTTAAACTACTAATTATTCTAGCCTTGTAAATTGCTGAATTTAAACATAAGAAATTTATTTTTGTGTTGTTCCCCACTGTCTTGTGTCCCTGTTTAATTATTCCTCTGCATTGTGGTAAATTCAGAGCTGGAGCCATGGTCCCCATAGATAAAGGCTTATTTCCTGGGCTCTGTGGAGATGAGGGGTGGGCATGGGTAGGAGATGCATGTTTTATCTTTGCCTTGACCCACCTCGTAGACTTTCAATGGGGCTGCTGCATCTTGCAACTCCTCCTGGCCCTGCAGGTGCCTGGGATGCAGGTTTAGGAAGAGGATGCAAAGCTGGGTCCTATTGTGTTGGTTGAAGGGATGTGTTTGCTTCCCTTAAGTCTGTGCAAGTGATGCTGGGGAAAAAACTGCCAGCTTTGTCTTGAGCAGAAATAAGGTGAGCTTTTTTGAGAAAAGTAACAAGCAAAAGCCTTGTTTCATCTTGTACCATTGCCCTGCAAGGGAGCAGTTCAGTGTCTGGAATAAAAGGTGACCAGACCTCATCAGGCTGCTTTTTTTTGGTATTACTTTTTATTTTTAATGCCTACTTTCTGCTGGCTGTTACTGGCAGTAGACAAGTTAGCTGCTCGTTTCTAGGTCTCCCAGCAGATTTTTTTAGCTCTTATTTATCTGAGTGTCCTTTTTTCTTCTTGTTCTTATGCATCCTGATGTTTCCCTAATGATCAGCCATTGGTGCTGTTCTCTGTCAGCCTCTGAGCTGGGTATAAAGTGTGCTCTTAAACGCTTCCCTCTGTAGCATCCTGCTCTGAAGTGGAGCTGGGGAGGGATCCTGAGGGCCTGATGCACTGCACTGGTGGGTCCCATGGTTTCTTCTGGCAGCCTTGGGCTGAGGTGGCTCTCTGGGTTCTCAAGCCCTGCAGGAATATTCAAGAGCAAGTGAGGTTTGGGGAGCTGCTGCTGTCTCCTTCCTGAAGCTGCCCTCACCCAGTGAGGGCCATGACAGATGCATTCATTTGCTTTTTATTTTTTGTTGCTGTTATCTGTGACCCATGGTCCAACTCTCCCTTCCCTCCATGCTCTGCTGCCCAAGTTTCCTTGGGGAGCCTGTGTCTCATAAGGCTCTTGGCTTTCAGTTTGGCTGCACAAAGCATCATGTGTGGGTGGCACCGTGCTCATCCCACGCAGTCCCTGAGGTGTGATGGCAGCTCTCCTGCAGTGGGATGAGCCCCTGCATGCCTCAGCTGCCCTGAACACAATATCCACCATGTGTAGGACAGGGTGACAAGGTCTTCACTGCTTTTTCTATCTGCCTGTGCTGGCAGGGGTTATTCTCCTTCCCATAGATGGATATGATGTCATACTGATGCAACTGGGCTTACCCCAGCGTGCACAGAAGGGGAGAAGAGGATAAAACCCTTTGCAGACCCAGAGTGATTCCCATCCTTCCCAGCAAACAGCTCTCTGAGGGATTACTCCACCTCTGTGGCTTTGGACACATCCACATGTGGGCTCCTTCAGCTCTGGCATTTGCATCTGCTGAGTTATTGAGTGGTGTCTTGTTTTCCTACCCAACAGCAGTTTGTCCTTCTTGGTGCAAAAGCTGACAATGGATTTACTTCCCTCTTGCCTGTGTGCTTGTAGCTGGCATGGTGATGTGTCCTGTGGGATAGCTGGGTTCTCCAGTGGATGCAAAATGTTGCCTGAGCCTTACTTTGGCTCCTTGCAGTGTGTCTTGCTGCTGGCAGCATTGAAGCTCCAGTCAGCAAGCTCAGTTGGGGAAAAAAATGGTGTAACATGAGTAATGAGGTAGTGAAGAAGGCACAACATCTGTGTCATCATTTCTGCACCAGGAGGTCAACCAGATTCATCAAACGTGCACTTCCAGCTTGTGATATGTTTAGGAATTAATTAAGGCAGGGAGAGAATTGCTGCCGCAGCAGATTTCCTTATCTGAATGGTATTAAAAAGTCAAATTGATCTCCAATGAGCTGTTTTTTTATTAAAAAGCAAAAATGAATAACCCCCAAACCCAGAAGTTGTGTTCAGCATGTCCCTGTGTGAGAGTCACATCCCTGCTCATCATCTGTGAGGAGAGGAAAAAGGAGGTGCCCACCCCAACCTGGAGATGAAATGATCATCCCCACGTTCCCAGGAGGTGGATGGGCAGCCACAGATGCTCTGTGCCAGCGACAGCCCAAGCCATTGGTACCTTACCCAGAGCAGCAATCCATCAGCAGTCCTTCCTGGTCTGCTGAAGGTGGCCCTAAGCAGCTTTGGGGTGGCCAAAGGGATTGGTGAGACCTTCGAGTCTAGGGGCCCAAGGTGGAGGGGCTGAAGGTTGCAGACCTCTACCTGCCCTGTGCTGTCTGAAGCACCTTGATGATGGTAAGACAGTTAAAAATGTCCACTTGAATGTGTGGGGTGGGAGGTTGCTGGTGGATGAATCTAGAAGCAGGCCTCCCAGTCCTTTCAGACTGATGCTATCGGTGATATCTATTCTTTCCTTGGATGAGGAAATTCTTCAGCTTCACTTTTCATTTCCATAATGTGCCGTTAACCAGCCTTTTGTAGGCTGGGAGAAGCAGCCTATTTCATTCACCCCCCACCCTCTTCTCTGCTCTCCTGCTTTGCAGAGATGGTATTAACCAGGGACTAAATGTAGTTAACGATGTGCTCTTACGTTTAGGGAATTCATTTTGGAGGGATTTGTCTTTAAAGTGTCACTTCTGTGACAATGACACCTGTTAATGTTCATAATTTTTCACTAATTTCTCTGTTTTCTACCTTAACTACTGTGAATACATCAGACACTTTATAGCTTTCTCTCTACCAGATGCCCCCCCAACTGTGTTAAAATATGTAACTGGAGTGCTTGATTTGCATATTTGATCAAGTGTGTCTGAATAACTACTCTTAGTTCGTTTGAACTGAGCGGCAAACTAACTTTCTTATGTCATCCCAAGAGCAATCAAAGTTGGTACTGGGGGGAAAAGCAGCCATAGGAAGCGTTTGGGAGGGCTTTGCTTTTTACAGATGACATTGAATGCGTGGGAGGGATCTGCAGCCTTAAAAAATTCCCAACTTTGACGTGCTGAGGATGGCTGGGGAAGAAAAAGTAAGCGCTGGCATTGGAAAGGTGGCCGGTGTGGTTGGGGGTGATGATGCTGCAAGGGGGTTGTGGAAGTGGTGAGGAGATGGAGAAAAGATGTGGAAAGAAGGTTTTGGAAATGGGATGAGGAGCACTGGAGCAGCATTAGCTCGTAGCAAGGCACCGTGTGCGTCTGCCTTCGCCCCCGGGGCGGGTCCCTCCTCACTGCTGGTGACAGCCAGCCGGGTATTTTTGGCGAGGGCTGCGCGGGGAGGTGGCCGATGGCAAGATTCTTGTCTTGAGCTTGTTCTCTTCCTTCCTCCTCCTCGCTCTTCCCCTTCCCACCATCTGTCTGGGAGAAATCCTTGTGCATCTCCAGCGCTGCGGGGTGTAGCTGGGAGCTTGACCTGTTCTCGGTGCTTTTTCTCTCAGCCTGGGTGAAGCAGATGGAAAAGCCAGGTTCCAGTGGGCTATCTCCATTTTGGTCCCTGGTTTGCAGAGCAGTCGGAGGGGAAGGAGCATCCCTGTCCCACGCAGGTCACGTATCCTGGTACCAGAGGTCCCTCTGAACTGCATAGCTCCTGGAGAGAGCAATTCCATGTGGGAGCCCCGGGCTAACAGTGTGTGAAGTGCGGGGAGTGCTTGATCTGTACCTTTGAGTCATTGACGTAAACACCGGAATGTTTTGCATCTACCAGCCCAGATCTAATTGCTTCAAATTGCCAAGCTCCAGACTACATATGGCATTAAAATTGTTGTGAAGCTTCAATCCAGGAAAGCTCTGGTGGATGCTGAGTTCTCTCTGGGGTGCAGTGGTGGCTGGGGAGTGGATGGCCCCTGGCTCCAAGGTAGTTGCTTATGATGGAGAGTGTTTTCCCGGCTGCAGACCTCTCGCTGCCTGCCTCAGGGTGTTGGGTGACAGGGCTGCTGGCAGGGTGTAGGGTGCTGTCCCTTTACTGGCGAGGCTGGGCTGTGCTGGGGCATGGCAGGGGACACCCAACATGCTCTGTACCTCCTGACTTGAGTAGTGTCATCTCCAGCTTTCTGTCAGCACAGCGTGGGCTCTGATCCTGGGGAAATAGGGAGCTGGGTGATGCTCCTCACTCTGAGGTTTGCTCTTTGTTTTGGCTGCAAGGGAGAGCCTGTGAGCTTGAAGGCTGGATTGACCTTCTGACAAGGAGTGAAGTATTTCCTTGGAATCTTGTGTTATCTTCAAATCTCACTTCTCCCAGTAGTTCTTGTTTGAATGCAAGTTAAAAATGTTTGCATCAGTTAAAATGTTGTCGTTATCAGGCATTCACTTATGTAAAGGTGAACTGTGATGAACCTGATGCAGAATAGCTTAAAAGTGGTTGTGAAAAATTTTACATTCCAGCACCACAAAAGACTGAATTTCTATTTGGTTGGCAAATTCCAAAGATGGGAGTAAGTGTTAATGACAGGATGAAATGCAATATATTTTGTCTCCAGAAATGTAATGTTTGCTTTCAGTTGGTGGGCTTTTTTCCCCCCATTTAAAAATAAATTGGACTTAGTTTCACGAGGTGACGTTATACTGCGAAAAGGCAGAGCTCTTTTTGTTCAGGGAAGTGTCAGAATGAAATGTTTCTACTCTTCAACACTTTCCATATCCTCCCCAAAACCACTTACACTTTAGTTTTTCAGCTGATGTGAAACTGTCTGAGCAGATAAACCTGAAAAAAACCCCTGCCAAGCTCTTTCTGGAGTAACTGTGCCTAATCTGGAGATGTGGTGTCGTGAGGGATGGTGCTGGGGGTCTGATCTGCAGCTTCTGCAACGCCTGGTCCTGGTGAAGGTGATGCTCAAGTACCTGAGGGGTGAAACAGAGGGAAGAAGCTCATGCATGTGTGATTTTTCTCTGATCATCATAGGGCTGCTAATATAGGAAATGTGGCTTTTTTTAATGTGTGTCTGGATCTCGCTGCTGTAGGAAGCTGGGCAAATTTCCCACTGGCTTAATTGGGAGCAACATCAGGCCAAGTGTGGTTATTTTTACCTGTCACTGCTCCCACTCCGCCTCCTCCCTCCCACCTCCATCCCTCTGGACAAGAGGGAGCGAGCTCTGTTTCAGCCTTCAAAAGGTCTGCGCCAGCTCTGAGCAGCAGCCTTGTGTTCGTGATGTGCAGCAAAGGTGTTGGGGGGGGGGGGGGGGAGAAGTAATTCTGCTTATTTTTAAAATCCAATTATCTAAACCGGCAGGAAAATAATTATATTTTTGAAGGGACCTGTTTGGACTGGCTGGGCTTTGCCCTGGGTGGGAGCTCCCCAGGGCCAGGCTGGATTTGTTACGGCGGTGGCTGGAGAAGGCAGCGAGCGGGAGCATCGGCCCCAGCTCTGCTGGGAAATACTTGGCTTTCAGGAGTTTGGCGCTTTATTTGTTGTGTTACTCTCTATCCAGCAGGGAAACTGCTTCTAGCTTCCTTCTTTCTAGCTCATCAGGGCAGAGGAGTCAACTTTTTATATTTTTTTTTGGATGGGAAGGCAAGAAACCTGCTTGCAGGGGGATGGGCAGCAAAGCTTGATGCTTTAGCCATGTCAGGTATCTCAGTTTTCCTTCCCAGAGGCACATCTGAACTTATCACCAGCCACCCCTTAGGCAATCCTGAGCTCTCCTGCTGTCCTGGGCAGGGTTTTTGCCTCATTGCACCGAATTCACGAGCTCAGGGTGAAACCAAGGTGGTGACAGGAGTGACTGAGAGCAGCCCCGGTGCTGAATTTGCTACTGCTTTTGCCAATGTTTGGAGAGTTTTGGGAGCATCGCTCTGCAGAGATCTGTGTTGAGGGGTGGGTTTGATAAGGCAGAAGTAAAGGGACAGGCAGCCCTGTGTGGGTGCTGTGAGCTGCGATGCATGGCAGCCGTCAGCAGCGTGAAATCGCAGCGGGGGCAATGACTGGAAGGAGGGCTCTGCTTAATGCCCCAAAGGGAGTCTCTGGCTACGATTAAGCTGCAGGTTTTGCTTGGCTTCTCGTGGAGATCCATCATTATTCACGCCAGCACCGAGCCTGTCAGGCTCCCTCTGCCACAGAAATTAATGATTTGAACTCGCTGATGATCTCCCACGCCAGGATGCAGCTCAGCGAGGCAGGAGGGGTGGCAGTGAGCAGGGTACCAGGGACCTGATCCCACACTGCATCCTTGGGATGGCTGGGACCTTGGGGATGGAGAAGGCAGGGCAGTTGCTTCTCCTGCCATCCTTCCTCAAGGCAGGAGCTTGGGTTGTGTAGCCTTTTAGATGCTGTCCCCCACGCTCTCCCAGGGCCCCTGCAGGTTGAGGCACATCTGCAACCCCCTTGGAAAATGGTCCTTCAGCTGTGTGCAGCCTCATGTGGCCGGGAGATGGTGAGGGATGAATACAGGGATGCTGGGTTTGGAGAGCTCTGTGGGGATGGAGTGGTGCACAGTCAGCTGTCTGCGGTGTGGGATTAGGTGTAAGGAAGAAGCTCATTTACAAACTGCAAACAAAAGCAATGCCTGCTGCAAGGCTCGTAGAACAAATAGAAATGAGACAACAGTTCCAGGTAGGTCAACCTATCCCTTGAATTAGTGCCAAGGATTCTTCTTGCCCCGCAGCATCCAGCTAACGAGCTGTGAGATGCCTCCTGGCTGTGTGGCTGAGGATCCAAATATCAAGTAAGATTTGTGCCCTTAGACTGAGGTTACAGGAAGGGGCTGTGGATGTGGCAATGCCCTCCCTGGTCTGGGAAGACTGTAAGCTGCCAGGGGAAGCTTTTCTGCCCGACTTAGGTGCCCTGTGAGGAAGGGGCGATGCTCTCAGAGCCCAGGGTGACACAGCCAGCTTGTTGCTGGTTCTGTCTCTCACCAAATATCTTGTGAATACTTTTTTTTAGGGGAGGCTGATTGGGCTGGTAGATCTTGGATCTCTCAGACATAATGTCTGAAGGCATCCTCAGTACTCCTTTGGGGCCACCCTTTCCCAGATCCACGTGGGATGCTTGTGGCTTATGCTGGGATGAATGCTGCAGTACGGAGCTATTTCAGTTCTCTGCTTCTCTGTGTATCTGAACTGTCTCTGCCACACAGCCTGGCTCACCCTCTCCTTTTCTGGGGACAAAGAGGAGGAGCAATCATCACCCTGGTTGTTCTGGTAGCTGCTGCTTAGTCCTGGGAACTGGGGAATAACCTTGTCAAACCAGAAGACTGAAGCGACCTGATTCTTCTCTCCCCTCAACCCTGTGCTCCCTGGAAGGCAGGGATGAGCTGGGCTGTTTGCTGGCTTGTGATTCCCCTGTCTCTGCTACAGCAGAGAGGTGGGGGTTTGTGTGAGCATCTCAACAGCCTGAGTGTGGTCTGCAGGGATGGCTGAGGCAGAGACACAGATCCAGACAGAGTTTTTAACTAAGCTGCTTCCACCTTAGGAAACTGACTGCTTTGGACTTGGCTACCACAGTCTCTATATACCCACCCTGGACCCTGAAAACCCTTCCCCAGCTTCTGGCCCTGTCAACCCACACCACTGCCCTTCTCTGTGAGGGTCTGAAGATGGGCTGTTCCCAGTGGTGTGGATGTGCCCTTCCCCAGCTGAGATAGATTTGGATAAAACACTGACCTAGGCAGCTGCAGACTCTTGAAGGGTGCACAGCCCTGCCTGTGTGCATCCAGCTGGCCTTGGCTTCATGGCTGGTGCTGCATGGCAAGGGGTAGTACTGGATGGAGATGTTCCACAGGGGTTCTGGGCCACTTCTGCTCCACGGGACACTTCATACTGATATCTTGGCTTTGCCAACTGAGCAGGTCTTGGTAGAGGGAGCACTGTGTACCCATGAGGAGGCTGCTCTGCCTCCAGGGCTGGCTCAAGCTCTGCAGCCATTGCATGGGGTAGCTGAACCCGTAGAGGTACGTGGTGCTCAGTTTGCCAACATGATACATGATGATGGGAAGAGCAGTTTTAATGATGAAGCCATGTGCTGTGTATCTCTTTGCCAACCAGTGTTTCAAAGTGATCACACTTCATCTGGCCGTGCCTTGTGTGTTGTCTGGGAGTCTCTGCTGACATACGATCTCTCACAACCCTCCCTTTCCATGCTGGGGTGCTCTCCCATCACCCATTCTGCTGCAGCAGCCGGTTGGGTCCCTCCTCAGGTAAACTCACCCTGTTTAGTAGAAGGGGCAGAGCTGTCACCTGGATGGGGCATCCATGGGTGTGTATGCTGTGCTTGGGTTGTTTCTGGGCTTGATGGCTGGGGTTGTCTCTCTTTGCTCTCCCAGTTAGTCTCCTTCTTTGTTTCTCTCTTAAAAAGAAAAAAGGCAATTAGGCATCAGATTAATTCTGTCCTTCCCTGGAAGACTGAAGCTCCCGTCTGTGCAGAGGGTTTCATGAGGGTAAATGTACCCTCTGGGAACTGGCAAGCTCCTTCCTGCTGCAGCATCCTCAGCAGAGCTGTCACCTCTGTGTGCCGGGGAGGAGAGAGGAGATTCACAGTCTCTCTTCCAGCCACTCTTTCTGAGTCATGAAATTTTGAGGCAAAATCTCTCAGGAGGTCCATGAAGATGATCTGAGGGCTGGAGCACCTCTCATGTGAGGACAGGCTGAGAGAGATGGGGTTGTTCAGCCTGGAGAAGAGAAGGATCTCAGGAGACCTTAGAGCAGTCTCCCAGTACTCAAAGGGCTACAGGAAAGCTGGGGAGGGGCTCTTGATCAGGGAGTGCAGGGCGAGGATGAGGGAGAACGGTTTTCAGCTGAAAGAGGGGAGATTGAGATGAGAACTTAGCAAGAAATGTTTTGCTGTGAGGGTGGGGAAGCCCTGGCCCAGGTTGCCCAGAGAAGTGGTGGCTGCCCCATCCTGGGAACCATTCAAGGCCAGGTTGGATGGGGCTTTGAGCCCCCTGATCCAGTGGGAAGTGTCCCTGCCCATGGCAGGGGGTGGAACTGGGTGGACTTTAAGGTCCCTTCTGACCCAAACCGTTTGATGATTCTGATTCACCCCAATGTGCTGTAGGCTGAACTGTGTACCCAGCAGCACTCATCTCTGCAGGCTTGCTGAGGTGAGGGTGCTGGGGTGGGCATGGTATCTCCCTTGGTGTTGCTTCTGGAAGCAGCGTGGGGCTCATGGGGCTGTGCAAAATGCTGCTGCTCCCTCCTGCCCGTGAAGGAGGCAGTGGGACCCTGCTTTCCCCCTGCTGGCCAGAGGATACAAGGAGGGCAATGGCTTTGCTCTGGCCACCGGCAAAGCAACATCCCTGGGTTGTGTCCACTCCACTCCCATTCTGCCACAGCTCTGTGCCTTTGGCTTGGCCAGTTTTCCCTTAGCAGGACAAGCAGCATGGGGTTGTTTGTCTTTCCTTTTTAAAAGGCCACTTTTCACGGTTTTCATGCTCTTCCTCCTTGGCATGCAGGTCGAGGGGGAGGGAGCCTTCAGCCAAGCTCTCCATCACATGTCCCTTGTTTTCTGTGTGTTATTTTTTCCCCACTGCTGCCCTTGCCAAGGGAAGGACATTGTGTAGCTGCTGAGACTGGCAGGGGTTGTAATGCTGCCTGCCAATAGCCTCGATGTCTGAAAAGGCTAAGGAAATCCAAGCCCTAAATTAGCTCCCAAATCTTCTGCTTCCCTTTCTCTGCTGAAAGAGCCCTGCAGAGCAAGCCTGAGCTCCCCTTTTGTCGCTGGGCTCCCCGACGAGCGGCTGGATTTGTGGTGGCACTGGGGGGGCTTTGCTTAGAGAGTGCAGTGTGATGGTCCCACGGGGATGACCAGGGAGACCCTCAGTACAGCAATGCTCAAAGCAAGCTGGAGCACCCCAAGGAGAGGTGGGAGGCAAATTTCTGGCATCCTCCCTGGCCAAGCATCCTCTCAGCCTTTGTCACAGTGTCATACTGCCCATCTCCCTCCCTGTATAACATCTTGGCGAGCATGTTGGGGTTCTCTGCTGCAGTGGTGGAGAGAGAGGAAGCACGGAGCTGATGGATTGGTGCCGAAAGCCTCCTCAGGGAGGAGGCAGGAGACCCAGTCTGAGCTCGGCCCAAGGACCCTGCCAAGAGCAGCCAAGGTCATGGCATCGCTGGCAGTGCGCGTGGTTGAGACATCTGGGGCCAGATGAAGCTGGAGGAGGGGAGCAGGCGTGCTGGCCGTGTATCTGTTAGAGAAGGGGACAACCTGTGCTGTGTCCAGCTGTTCCCTCCCAGCACCTCATTTCTGCCCTTGCCAGGTCGGTTGGGGAAGGCTGCAGCTGCTTCTGCTGCGCTGTGGGATGGGGGCAGGCAGCAGTTCTGCATCCCCACGCTCTGCATTAGCAGGAGGGAGGGTGTCTACAGGGCAATTTTGTCCCAGGGCCCTTGGTGAGAGGTGGTTTTGTGGCAACTGAGCCTGGTGAGCAGCTTTGCTCAGCAGTGCCACTGTGTTCTGGCGTGGCTGTTGTGGGGCTTTGTCTTTTGTTTCTGCTTTCTCCTCTCTTGAGTGAGAAATGGAAAGGGATCAACTTTGCTATCTGTCCTGGAAATTCAGGCTTCAGCTCTGCAAATGACTGGTGGTTTAGCATCTCCACTGGCACTCCAGCCTTCACCACTTAATACAAATTGGTCTTTACAAGTCTCCAACGGTGCACTGTGCTGCAAATAAAATGCCAGCATCGCATCTGATGTGATCTCCTAACCCAAAACTATCCCAGGAAGACCTCCTGTGCCTTGTGCTTTGGGGTTCTTGGTTTCCTGCCTGCCTTTGCCCGTCGGTGAGGCAGCAGGGATCCTTCTCTGAAGGGCTGAGCATCACCAGGGCACGTTAACTGTGGCTGGGCTGCTGCTGTGAGCATCGCTCCTTCCCTGGGCCCTCAGAGGTGGCACACGTGCAAGAGAGAGCGTGAGCTCTCCAGAGCAGCCTCAGGCATTGAAGTCTACCCACTTCATCCTAGCAGTGGGTACCTTGGGAAATAGCAGAGGAAAATTCCACTTCTAGACAAATGTAACTTGGGGTTTGTATTATTTTTTTTAAAGGCTCTGCGAAGCTCCTTCTCTCTCTCCCCCTCCCCATGCTATGCAGTCAGCTCTGAAGCAGAAGTGATATTTTCTGCCAATGCAATGATTAGCCTTTCTGCTAATGACCCAGGAACAGTGTCCAAAATAAATGAGCCCAACCTGCTCATTTTATTAGCCAAATGATTGCAAAGAATGAAGGGATATCTGCAAAAACAGCTTAGGCAGCTGGAATTTGGAAGCGTGGTGGAGTTGTTGCTTGAAGTATGGAGAGGAGCCATATGCCTTCAAAGAGCTGGTTCCCTCCTGGAGAGGGGAGAGATCCTATGTTACAAGGAGGAGGGGTTTCTGCTCACCCACTGCTCCCCTTTTTGAGAGGTGACCCTGCAGGAACTGGAGGTGTGGCTGTCCCCAAACTCTGCTGGTTCCTGGGGCTGAGAAGCTGGAGACAGGCAGATATCTCTTCTCCTGGCTTCCATGTCTGGTTTGAGGTTCCCCACGTCTTTTAGGTGACAGGCAGCAGCACTGGGATGCTGGTCAGGAGAGCAGCTAATGCAGTAAGTGGTACTAAGTCATTCTTCAGGAGCTGTTCTTATGTCCTTCAGGCCCTTTCTAATGCACCTTGGAAGGTCTCCTTGTTTCACATGGGGCGGGGTGAGGAGGGAAAAAGGAGGTGTAGAGGCACAGGGGTGTTTCTGCAGAGAAGGGAAGTGAAAGGAGGCTCTTGAGATCCCCCTCGTAGATCATGGTGATGTTCAAATAAAACAAGAGCTAATCTTGGGAAGGGATTTCAGGGTTTGTGTAGGTGTGGGAGAGAAATGGAACTGAGTGAAGGAGAAGGGGTATATCAAGAGGAGAGTGAGTCTCTGTGCGCAAACTCAATTTGAAAGGTGGGCTGTCTGCCCCTCGTTGCTGCTTGTGCCTCTCTGTAGTTCTCTTGGCAGTGAAATGGCCTGGCCTTGGCACAAGGCTCTGCAGGGGGTGGCAGCGGTGTCCTAGAGAAGGGAACTGAAACTTGAGGCTGAGATGAGCCCTGAACGCATAACCCTGGAGCTTTGAAGCTGTTTCACATCAGAGGATGAGCACGAGTTTCACATCTTGTCTGACAGGAGAGATAAATGCCCTTGTTCCTCTTGTCCCCTCGAGCAAGGGCAGCTGGAGACGTGGCTCACGATGCACGAGGCCCTAAAAATTGCTGAGAGGAGGAGAAGGAGGTCATCCTCTTTCCGGCACCCGGTGTGCACACCATATGCTTTGCTGACCTCCTCAGCAGCTCACGTGTACCTGCTCTTTTGTCCAGCTCATGGGCTGGTCCTGTGGGCTCCCATCAGCCCCTCAGCACCACTGGTCTGGGTGTCCCACTGGGACTCTTCAGCAGGCAAATAAGCAGAGCTGATATATCACCAAAAAGCATTTTGTGCATATTATGTGTGTCTGTGTATATATGAAATGGAAACTTCATATATATATATGTGTGTGTATTTTTTTACTGAGCTGGGATCTGAAGGGTGCAATGTACAGCAATAGGAATCATGATTTCTTTATTTGTTTTAATTAAACATTCATTTATATATAGTTAGTTCTTTGCTCTTGTCCTTTTTATACAGGCTTAAATTGTGCCTTGGACTTCTTCCTTTCCAAATTGGTGGGAGAATTGCTAATTGTATGTTTCTGTTCTGAGAAGTTTCAGGTTTAAACAATTATCTGTGCTGGAAAACATCCTGACAGTACAAATATTGCAAACATGAAGTGGATAAGCAAATGACCCTTGCTGTCTTTGCACCCATCAATGCCTTTCCTTGCACTGCATCCTTATGGAAAGCTGCCTTCGGTCCCTGGCGTTTGGATGTTGGTGAGATGGGGGCGCAGCTGGAAGGTTTCACCTGCACGCCCCAGGCTGCACAAGTGGAGCTGTGCTAATTTGTCATTGTCATTTTCTTAAACAAGTTTTTCAGGTTAATGCTGAAGGGTTTTTGCTTTGGAAGGTGTGGTGTTTTGTAACTGTAGGGTTGTTTTTCTGGCTTGGTTTGTTTTTTTTTCTTTGAGTTGTGGTAGTTTTTTCAGTACTCCAAACATTCCACACTTGTCTCCCCTGTGAAGAGCACTGGTGTGGTTCAGGATACTGCTCTTGTTGAGGGCTTTGCAGGATTAGAATCACTTTTCCTTGTGATATCCAGAGTGTGAGGGATTTAGAAATCCAACTCTCTGCCCCTGGGCAGGACAGTAACCCTCTGTCAGTGGTGATGGATGTTTCTCTATCCCATTGTGCAAGACTTATCCGATCCTGCAGGCGGTTGTTCCAGCCTGTGAGATCTGATACAGATTTGGGCTTGGACTGTGGCTGACCCAGAGAGGAGCAGCCTTACAAACCCCACCAAACCAATTTCCCTTCCCTTCAGCTGCGTTCAGCCTGACTTTGCAACAGTCTAGTATTTTAAATAACTTTTAACAATGTTTAGACTGAATTAAATAAGCAGGTGGTTTGAAGTGATTGATGGAAATCCTTTTTCCTGTAAATGTTTTGCTCCAAGGATTTAGCTTCAAGTATCTCACTCCTCTCCCTGTAGTGAGCAGGAATGCAGGCTGGCATCCTCCTCTTGCCCTGGCATTGCTTGCTGTTTCTTGGCCAGAGGATGCAGACATATGTGCATGTGGAGGACGACCCTCTGCTTTTTGAGAAGGTCTGAGTGCTTTTTTTCTTTAAAAATGGGACCTGTTGTGCTCCATGTAGCCACCTCCATTCCTTCTGCTCCAGTGGCCCCTGGTATGCTTAGAGCCTGAGGCAGGGGTGGTGGAGAGCTGCAGTGATCACAGAGGTACTTGGTTCTGGGTTTTCCTTCCCTAGGGCTCCTTCTTGGTCTGTGCAAGACATGCTCAGCATCTGGTTTTAAAACAGCCTCCAGCTTGTGTGAGGGCACCTGGTCTTAACTGTGTAACAGAGCTGCTCTTCTGTGGTCCCCAGCACAGATCTGTCCTTGGATTTATGGATCTGTCCTTGTCTTACTCCCACAAAACAGGAGCACGACTGTTCCTGACTTGCAGAAGAGACACCGGAGTGCGGGGATTTAATGTTTTTTAGAATGTTTTTGTTTTGTTTTTACAGCTGTGGCAGGAGCTGTGAACTCAACACAGCATCTCCCCAGCTGTGCAGTGCCCTGACCCCCCTGCTGCCCTCTCTGTGCCTGGGTGAGCAGAAAGCTTAGAGCTTTGGAAGTGCTTGGGGCAAGAGGTGCCTCAGGGCAGCCTCCTAAATGTGCTGTTATTCTCACTCCCACAGCATCTCCCGTGTGTAGGAAGGTCCTCATGGTGGATAGCTTGGTATCATGATGCCCAGCAGCTCTAACCAGGAGTTAGGGCTCTCTTGGGTTGCAGTAGGAGCTGCTGTCCTATGGCCCTGAGCTGGTACTCATGGATGGTAGAAGGCATAAAAAAAATGAAGTGGAGAGAACTGCTGTGGGCAGAGATACAGCACAATGAAGGGCTTGAATTACTGAGCTCTGCAGTGTCAATGGGTACCATTCTGCTGGTGCATGGGTTGCTTCACCCCAAGGAAGCCCAGAAAGTGTGCCCAGCATGGTGGGGTGGTCACCAAGGAGAAGAGCAGAAAGCTGAAGCCTCGTGCAGATTCTTGACCTTCCTGTGGGGCTGTTTTCATCCCTTCACGTTTGCAGCATGCAAGTGTTGGGGAGACTTTTGGTCCCTACTAGTGCCATGTGTCCCCTCTGTGGTGTGAGGGAGTTAACTGTTCATGACAGGAGTAAGGGATTGAGTTGTTGGCCATGGAGGATCCTTCAAGCTCAGCTGCACTCTGAGATGTGTGAAGAGGAAGAAGAAAGCAAGAGTGGAAATTAGGAGTCGTGGGAAACCGTCTTCAGGTCCCCTAATCCTTGAGATGCTGCTCTGGCAAGCCCCATCTGTGGTGGACACGTGGTGCTGTGGTCAGGGCTGTGCAACAGATGTCCCTGGGGCAGCCCTGCCTGCTGCTGACCCTGCCAGCCCTTCTTTTTGGGGCTGCACCCACACTTTGAAGACCCAAAGGAGGTATTTAGCCCCCCACGTGCAGACTGGCTTTGTTCCACAGTGAGTGTTTTCAGGCCAGGCAGGGACACGGTCGCTGATGGTGTAACTTTACTTGGTGCTCCTGGGGCAGGCTTTTCCTCACCCTGTGCTCTCTGAGGCTATCTCTTTAAATTGCCTGCTGCAATTGCTTGGCCGTCACATAGATTTTTTTATCTCAAGTGTCCTTTGGAAAGGGAGCCCTGAGCTGTTGCTGGGAATGCTAAAATGATAAATGTGGGTTTTACCTGGCGATGTGAAGGAGCAGCATTCGGGTTCGTGGCAGTCTGCAGCCTCTGCTGCCTGCACCAGCTGTATGTGGGCAACTCTGCCTCTTCCCCAGAGGGCTGAGCATCCCAGAGGGGTGGGAGGGGACTGGCATCAAGCTCTGCTGGTGGTTGAACGTGGCTGAGCTCCTTTGGTATGCCCTCAGGATGCATTAGGGAGAGGGATTCTGGCCCCATTTGGGTTCCTGGGGTCCTGTTTATGTGCTTGGAGCCTGTCCCAGCCTCTGCTGAGGTTAAGGGAGAACAACTTGTTTTCAAAACTCCTTGATAGAAGGCATTTACCTGCCCTGGAGATAGGGTTTCCTTGTGTTGATCTGGGCAGTGCAGGCTGTCTCCTCTGAGGTGTCTCTGATCCTAGGCTTGGGTGTGTGGACTAGCCCTAAAGAGTCATCTGCTGCCCCTGGAAAACCCCTGCTGGTGTGGAAAACCTGTCCAGGAGCCCCCAGGAAGGCCAGGGTGGGGCTGTGCAGTGGGAGGGGTTGGAGGAGGACCACCTCTCCTTGGCCACAAGCGAAGTTCTTGGTGAACAGTATCCCAGAGAGGGATGCTGCTGCTCAAGGTGATGACTATCAAAGAGCTAAGCAGCTTCCCTGTCCTCTTGGGTACCACTCTGCTGTTGTGGCACGTGGGGCACTGATTTCATCAGGTCTTGCATCCAAGCACTCTCCAACCGTGGACAGGAAGGTTGTGTTAACTTCAGTGTTTTGTACATTGACTGAATGTCCTGGACTCCCTGAGATGGGGGCTTGGACAAGGACCACACAGGCATGGACCAGAAAGGCTGAAGCAGGTTTCCAACGCTCTTTCTGTACGGCATACTGAGGATTCTGTTCTTTTTTTTGGTTTCCTTTGTCCTGTGGGCAATAACTCTTTCGCAATGAAAGCCTGAAAGGATGTTGGATGCTGAGGAGATCAGCTGAGCCCTGGGGACCAAGAGGTTCTTTTTGTTTGGAGCAAGGGGGGGGTTGAAAGATGTAGGAAACCCTGCAGATCTGGGCTGCCTCTAAATGGATGCTTCTGTCTACCCAGGGGCTCTTTTCTCTCCTCGCTGCCCCGGCGAGCTTTCCTGGAACATATGGCAGTGTCTTCATCTCCTGTTCATGCTTTCCCCTCTAGCAAAGCTGTTTCTTGTGCAGGAGGCCAGGCATCTAAAGATGGGAGCATTGCTTGGGCTGGGCTTAATTTAGATTTGATGTGCACCAGTGAACTCAGCCAATCTGGCAGGACGGGCACTGCATTAGGGTGAGCTGGGCTGGAGCTGAATCTGGGTGGGAGGTGGTTTCCCTACCTCCCAGAAGCTAAAACCAAACTGTTGGGGGGTGCATGTGCGTTGGGGTGGGGGAAGCAAACCGAAGCTCAATGCCCACCACCTGCACCAGGAGCAGTGAGGAGTGGAGAAGGGCTTTGTGAGCCTAAAGGTGTGGGTAGAAGGGCTTTATTAGCTCCATTTGAAATATTTCATCTTGATTCCCATTTAGCTGTGGAATCTAACTATATTTTAGCTTTAAATTTAGATTTTTGAAACAGGCCTGTCAAATAAGTAAAAGGAAATTTGATTAGAAAATGGCAGCAGGATTGAGATCTTTGTTCTTCTCTGCGCACAATTTGGCTCAGAGGCCGCTCTTAACCAAAAATATCCTATTGGAAAGCGTTTTTTAGCTAATCAACACTTTCCAACTGGAAAAAAAAGAGGAGAGCAGAGCTGGAAAATTCCTGCCAGGGGCTTGCGAGCCAGCAGCCACCCGCCAGCAGCCACCCCTCAGCAGGGACCTGGAGGGTCATGCTGTGGGGTCAGGGCTGTAGTGGTGACTCAGGGATCAAAGGGAATAAAGAATGCAGAAGAGGGTGGGATGGCTTTGTGTCTTCTCCTGTCCTCTCCTGCTCGCTGCTGTCCTCATATCTGGGTTCAACTGTTCAAAGTCCTTGAGGACATTTGTGTCTGAGCTTTGGTGTGTCTCCAGATGTCCATCCCATGCCTGGGTTAGTGAGGGATGCTAAAGGCTGGGTGATTTAAGGCTGGTTTGTGGTGGAGGTGCAGAGCTCTCCCTTGCCTACTAACCCCAACACTTTAGTGTGTCTGCTCTCCATCCTTGGGGCAGGTAGGGCAGGAGCCTATCCCAGAGGGCAGGAGTCAAGGGAAGTAATTGAACAGTGGAGTTAAACACCAGCTAAAATCAGCCATGGGGAGAGGGGAGGGAGCTCCATGGCCAATGCTGCCCTGCAGAGCCTTTCTTGGGGGATGAAGGAGGCTTTGGGGTGGAGTGGGGCAGCTTTCCTTGCACAGAGCCTGCTTGAAGCCTAATTGAATTACTACTCATCAGCTGAAGTCATATGGCTGTGGTTGACCCTAAAACAAGCCCTCCCTGGTGCCACTCAGTGCTGCAGAGCTGGGGGGCCCTGTACGATGGGGCTCAATGCTGCTAGGAGGGGGCAGAGGGGGTGTAGCTGGGGGTTGGAGTGGTTCCAAAGCAGCCCTCCCTGCCCAGTCCCTGCCTGCTCCTTGGAGTAGTGCCTCCTGCCATCAGTGGCTGAATTCTCTCTGTGATTACTCACAGATGCTGCAATTACGATGGTGACACCGTATCAAAAACCTCACGGCGGCTTCGGAGCGCACGTGTGGACGGGAGGGGGTTATTAGCCTGTTATTATCCATTTACCCAGATATCCTGGCTAATCAGCTTTCAGATGGGGAGAATTAACTGGTTTTGTTTGGAGCACCAGGCACATTTAACTGAAATGAAGTCTTTCCCAGTTCCAAATGGACACCTTCTCAGCTGCTGTTGGATGAGGAGGGGGGGCTGCGATGTTCCCATCGCGGTCACTCGTGGCACGGTGCAGCTGGGCTGCAGTGAACCAGCTGTAATAGCAGTGCCCTTTAGTCCTCTGTCCACCTGGGAAGGAGCACTGGATGCACGTACCCAGCTCAGATGTGCTCCAAACCCTCTGTTCATAGCAAGGCTGGGGAGGGCACAAGTCCCATGTTGTCTGAGTCCCTTGGAGTGTACAGAGCAGTGCATATCTGGGAGCTTCACAGGGCATCTGGGTGGCAGCAAGCAGATGGCATCACTGAGGTTTGCTTTCTGAGGGCAAGAGGTGCAGCTGAGGGATGGAGCCAGAAGATAAGGGTCCCCAGACTGGCTGCACGTGTCTTGTCTGTGTGCAGGATGCTCAGGGCTGTTGCCAGCTGGGGTAAATCTTTGAGATAACCCCTTTTTTACACCTCTGCTGCTGCTTACCTTGCTCTAGGTGTCACCCAGGCTTTGCTGCAGCATCAGGCAGGATGCTGAGCTGGCCATGTGGGAGGAGATATCCACGTTGGGTGGATCTAGATCTGGGGAGTGTCAGCAGCCCTAGCAGAGCTGGAAGGGGTAGCAAGTAGTGAACTGTTCTGCAGGGGATGGTGTCAGGTCTGCCTGGAAGGATGCAGGGAGAGAAAGTCTGTCACCTTTATGTGTGTGGGGGGCACTGAGTGAGCCCACCAGCTTCCCCAGACCCTCCTGCCCCTCAGCTGTTGCTGCTGCCTGCTGGCCTCTTCCTGCTCTGGTGCCAGCTTCTCTTAATTAAAAGTCTTTGCAAGAATGTGGCTGTAATTAGAGCTGGATGTGAGGACTGCTTTTTGCTTTGTGGGAGCACCAGTGAAAGGTCAGGGCTCTACAACCATCCCTTTGGATAGCAGGGGTTCAGCTCTGAGCCCTGCGCTGGAGGGAGCTGCACTTCAGTGGTCTTCAGAGGGTCCCTTTAGGTCTCCTCTTCCCAAGTCCTGCTTTAGAAAGGGTGGGGTTTAGCTTGGTGGTGGACTCTGAAACAGTCAAAGGCTTCCCAGTTGTGGTGCTTTAAATACAAACTGTTGAGAATGAAAGATCACTGGTCCTTCCTCAAAATATGTCAGTAAATGTCCTTTTGGAAGTGCCAGCATCTTGGTGTATGCGAGTCTCCTTCCTGTAACATCCTACAGGGGAGAGATTGTAGGTGGGAGCCCTGGTTTCTGCTTCATCCTCTGCTCTTCTCCCCTTGTCTCTGATGCCCTGTATCTATACAGGAAAATAAAAAGGACTTCAGTTGCAGGTACCTGGAGCTGCAAGTGTTTTGGGCTGGGGACTGTCCCCTGGGTGTGCAGTGCTCTCCAGATGCAAACTTGGCTTTTTGTGTCCCAGCCTGGCAGCAGGATGTCCTGCGCTCCCTGCTTGTCCCCCAGGCAAGGAGATTGCTGTCCTTGTCCCCTTCAAAGCACTCTTGGAAACAAGCCAGCTAAACAAAACCAGTGCCTCCCCGTCCTTTTATATTCTCAGCTTTCAATCAATGCAGCGAGAGGGCTGGGTGAAGGAGCAAGGCTTTGGCGAGACAGCTTTGCATGTTCTCACATGGTGTGGGAGCTGTGTGGCTGCAAAACTCCTGTCCCCATGGATTTGGTTTTCCACTGTGCTTGAGCCCCAGGGGTGTTTGGAGGCATCACACCAAGGGCTGGGTAAAGGGAACTCTGTGCTCTTGCCCAGGAAGACAAAAAAGCCGTGAAACACCTGATAAGTTTTATGTATGTGCGGGGTCCCGGGGAGGTTAATGGGAGTTAAGCTATGTTTAAGTGCTGTACTTAACCAGGCTCTTAATAACCCCGTGGGAATAGCTGTGATGTTTTGGGAAAGGAAAGGGTTTGTGGAATTGCTGAGCTTTTTGATCTTTTCTTTAAATCAAAGTCTTAGGTTTGCCTGCTCTGTGATGCAGTGAAGGTGGGAGGGGGGCAGTGCATTTCTCAAATTATACATCAGAGTCAGAGAATGCTCAGGGTTGGAAGGGACCTCTGGAGCTCATCCAGTCCAATCTCCCTGCTAAAGCAGGGTCACCTTGAGCAGGTTGCACAGGAGGGTTTGAAGATCTCCAGAGAAGAAGAATAATCTACACCCTCCCTGGGCATCCTGTGCCAGAGCTCCATCACTCTCACAGTAAAGAAGTTTTTCCTCATGTTCAGGTGGAATTTGTGTTCCTGGTTGTACCCGTTGACCCTTGTCCTGCCTCCAGGCACCACAGAGAAGAGCCTGACCCCTGCCCCTTAGGTGTTTATAGACTTTGATAAGATCCTCTTTGTCTTCTCTTCTCCAGTCTGGTCATACCACGCTCAGGCAACCTTTCCTCCTAAAAGAGAAGCCCCTGTTCCCTTATCTTCGTGACCTCCACTGGACTCTCTCCAGTAGTTTCTTATCTTTCTGGAGCTGAGAAGCCCAGAACTGGACAGAGGACTCCAGCTGGAGCCTCCCTAGGGTAAAGTAGATGGGGGAGGAGAACCTCCCTTTCTCTGCTGGTCACAATCTTCTTAATGCACCCCAGGATACCATTGGTGGTCTTGGCCACCAGGGCACGTGTCTGGCTCGTTGTCAGCTTGTTGCACACCTGGAATCCCAGGTCCTTCTCCACAGAGCTGCTTTGCAGCAGGTCAGCCACTCACCTGTGCTGGTGCAGGGGGTTGTTCCTCAAGAAGGTGCAGGACTCTGCATTTGCCTTTGTTGAACTTCATGGGGTTCCTCTCTGCCCAACTCTCCAGCCTGTCCAGGTCTTGTTAAATGGCAACACAGCCGTTATGTGCAAATTGATTGAACTTTCTGGGGGTATGTAGGGGTTTCTTTCTGGTTTGGTTGGTCTTTTTTTTTTATGCATTGGGCTTTTTTTTGTTGTGTTTTTCTCTCTGGTTTGCAGTGTCCCAGGTATCAGTGGAGGTTCTATGGGATATGGGGGCCTGTGGTGTGTAAATCCTATAGCGTGAGTTACAACCCCAGGATTGCAAAGTACCCTCAGATACCAAATACTCTGTGGAACTTCTAACCCTGTTGTTGTGTTTGAACACCTTCCCTCTCTCCCTGGAAAGTGGTGGTTTCTGTTGCTGCTTTTCAGAAAGATGTTCATTATGCTTAAATATTTGCCCTTTAAATATGATAAGAAAGGTTTTCTTTTGTTTCTTTACAAAATAGGCTGGATTGTTCCTAAAGCAGCTGCCAGCTATGGGCTGAGTAATAAACCCTTTTAAAAAACCCCACCATCAACAAAAAGAGCTCTTTTCCTCCATTCCTGCACACACCATGGCACTTTCCCATCAGCTCTTTACTCTGTAAATTGCTTTGAGATGTTCATAAATCAACTCTAAACCCCTTTGCCATTCTCTCAGGGGTCTCCACCCTGTGCAGAGCAGCAGCAGCACACAAATGCAGAGAACTCTGTCATCAATGAGGCCTGGAGGTGCTGGGCTACCCCAAATTCCCCAATTCCTTAACTTTGGAACTTTGGGGTGAATTTTTCTTTTTCTTTTTTTTTTTTTTGGCCACCTTTTCTGGGCAGCTCTCCAAGATCTGGCAGCCCCTAAAAGCTGGCTGGTTAGTTAAGCAGAAAAGATGTTGTACTGTGTCACTCACCAGCACTTGGAAGCTGGAGGCACCATGTGGATTGTATTCATATTCCCTCATCCGGAGATGTGCATCTCTTATTAGATTAATTTTTTTTTAATATATGCAGAATATACAGTGGGAACAGCATTAATTCGCACTAATGGTTGTGAGTTCCACTGAGAATTAACTGCATTTTTTGTAAAGTAGCGAGGAAGCGGATAAACACAATTATTTAAAAAAACAAGAAAGGTACTTTTGCAACAGCAGAACATGTTACTCATTTATCTGACAAGTGTTCTTTACTTTTAATTATATTTCATCGCTTGCTTGCAAATGCTCTGCTGGTGGATGTTGTAATGATCCTCGTAATTTGAGACCTTGCTTTAGCGTTTGTTGTTCCTTTGTGTAGAAGGTTGAGAAGGAGCTGGGTGTGATTTTTGGGGGACCCCGTGGCAATTGATGTTGGAGGCTGCGGTGGCCCCAGGTGATGCCCAGAGATAAGCTGTGTACACGTGCTCTGGGAGATGCTCTCCTTCACTCGCTGTCCAAACAAAGCAGATAAACACAGGGTGGGAGCAAAGGTAGGACCCGCATAGCATTTATACAGGTGGAGATGCCAAGGTTTGTGGGTGGCCACTACAGGGTCTGAAATGAGCCTGGGGTTGATGAAAAGGCTCCTAAAAGATGTGCAGCATATCAGTTTTATCCCTTTTTTTCAAATAGGTTTAACTGCATTCTTCCTTCATTGTGCCAGTTACACACACCTCTTGCTGTGATTAATCTTGTGTCCACTGGGGCCAGTTGATGAGCCAGTTGGCTTCTCCATCAGGCACTAAAAATGAATATTCTGCATTTTTTTTTTTGTGGAGGAGAAGGCACCAGCTCGGGCAGAAGCTGTGTTGGTGTTTGTGGCCTCCACTGCGAAGTGAGTGAAGCATAAATGGGATAAAAGTGGCTCCAGAAAAGCAGAGCTGTGTAGGACATGGGCAGAACTTGGACATTGGTAGGACATGGGCAGAACTTGGGCTACAGCTCAGGGCAAAAAATCTGAAAAACATGAGATGTTCCTATAGGCAACACTGTCCCTGAAACTGGAGGAGTGAAGGGCAGAGTGAGGTGAGTCCAAACTCCTGTGGGACTGACTGTCCCTGCCCAGGGGTGAGTGGATGGAAGGTGCCCATCTGTAGGTCTATTGGAGGGGGCTGGTGAAGAGGGTCCCCCAGGTGACCATCTCTGCTCCCAAATGAGACCCCTGGAGGGAGAAAAGGTGGGGCAGGGTTGTGCTCCCCACTTTCAACAGGCAAAGCAGGCATGGTCAGGTTGCTGTTACTGTTGACTTCTGTGAAACCAAGCCAAAACTGAGTCTTGGAGGAACTTCATTGCTCTTCTCTTTCACATGGGAAGGTATTAAGGCCACAGGCAGTCTCTTTGGTTCTCCTCCTTGATATTGGGTGGATTCCTGTTTCTTCTTCCCCTGACAGAGGCTGCCTTCACTGGGATGTGACCACGGGACAGCTCTACCAGCCGTTGGGATGCTCCTCACCTGCCCTGGCTACCTGTGGGTGGTGGGGTCCGGGCTCTGCTCTGGAGATGATGCAGAGAGGGACGTGTTGGCTCCACGCTTGCTGGTTTTGAGGAACTTTCCTTCAGCCCTGTGTTAGTTATGAGGCACTTTGTGTGTTGGTGTGGCCCTGGGTGCTCTCAGACCGCAAGGCGTGGCAACCCTTCCTTGTGTGACCTTATGTGCTGGGAGAGACTGACTGGATGTGGTGGCTTCTTTTATTTAAAAGCAGGGTGGTTTGTTATTAACTCAAAGGAATTTTTTCCCTCCCCTTTGGAATGTGGCTAAAACAGTTTGGGTACCAGGTATAAACGAGCCGAGCAGGAGGAATGCGTGGAGGTATCTCTAGCGGGTTTGGTGGGGAGGAGAGGTGGAGCTCCGTAACTGAAACTCCTGGGGAAAAATAAGCACCAGCTTTTGGTTTTGGCTCAGCTTTGTGCTCAGCCAGCTTGCCTGCATTAGGAAAACATGAGTGTGAATGCACGAGACCTTCTGCATTTTAAAATCCTCCCTCTCTGAGGGCAAGCTCTGGGTTAGCGGGTCAGCCGATCTAGGTGAGCCGTTTAGCAGGCATTAAAATCACAATTTATGCAATCTGCGCTCTGGCTTTAAAAAGAGCGAGCAATCAGGTGCTTAATAACATCACCTCCAGCCCTCCCCTTTCCGTTCACTGCATTTTTACATCATAAAAATGGATTAGGAGTCATTTTGAATTGTTATCCTAACGAGATGTGCAGTTCGGGATAGGCAGGCATGTTCGGTGTGATTGAGGGTTGTGTATTTCGGTGCTTGCATCCAGCTGGTGTCTGGGAGACCATTCAAATAAACACTTACTGGAACATCACGCTGCATGTCTGAACGGTGCAGAAAGGCTGATTGGCAGGTTCACTCCTTCTTTTTGTTTCCCTTCTTGGATGAAATAGCAAAATAAAATTCAGCATGGCTTTAAAAAAACAATAAAATTACATGGAAATGTGACTTTTTGTCTGACTCGTTATATTTTTTTAATGCAGAAGAGTCAGATTTTAAAGTTATGGTTCCCACAGCAACTGTAACTCTCATCTCTCATGCGTGTGTTATACTTTACAGGACTGTATATGCTATTAAATTTACGCCCCATGCGTGTATGTACGGCATGGCAAGCAGAGCAGCCACGTGTGATGGATCTTCACGGGTCTGATGGAGCAATCCTGTGGAAATCCTTTCCTTTTAAACCCCTGGACCAGATCCTGCTCTCCTGTGCCCTTACAGAGCTGTTGGTTCATAGGTGCTGTTGGCTCTGAGGCAGGTTTAGGTGACATGGCTGTAAAAACAACAACAGAGGACAGTGTCTCGTCGTCACTGGAACTTGGTGATGTTGTCAGAGTCATTGGGGGGGGGAAGAAAAAGACATAATACAGTTCTCTTCAGGCCACAATTCGAGCAGCCATCCCTGCTCAGCAAAGTGCTGAGGCGTGTGTTAGTCTCATGGACTGTAGTGGGAGTTAAACACATATTTAGAGTTAAGTGTGTGGTTAAGCACCTTGGTGAAGCGGTGCTCGAACGGGGATTTCAAGCATGCAGGGAGAAAATGCTGTATTTTTTTAATAATTTGCCCAGTATCATTGCTGTCTTCTATGAAGAAGTGCGGTCAAGTTTTGTTTTGAGTGCAGAACCAGAGCCACATTTGCATTGTTACTTTTTTTTTTATCTCTTCATCACTAACCTTTGTGCTAACTTGATGTCTGTCCTTGATCTCATCCTCATGCTCTGCCTCAGTTTCCCTGCTTGATGCTTCCCTGACCGTGGGCTCATTTACTGAGCCCTTTGCAGAAAGGGGGGGTTGTGTGTGCTTCATGGACAGGGGTGGGCAACACATCCTCCAGAGAGAAGCTGCCTTCTCTCAGGAAGGACAGTTGGAGAAGGGCAGTTGGCAGGATTCTGCATCCCCGAGGAGTGCCAGCACTGCTTCTCACTTTGGGCAGGAGACCTCCAGCTCTCCCTGGAGCGTTGTGCTTCTTGAATTTATTTCTTCTTGGGCAATCCTAACTGCAATTTGAGCTCACGACTTTTTGTGCCATCCACTGTGGATGCAGGAAGAGAGTGAGCATCCTTCCATCCTTGGTGTACGTTGTCACTTCCCTTCTGCTGGCAGAGGCTGTGTGGGGACCAAGCAGGCATGGTCAGGTCTGTGCCTGTATGAGCATCTCCCTAACAGGATCCAGCGCCTTCCCAAACTAGGGGTGCTGCAGCTCCATCTCCACAAGACATGATTTCCTCTTGTAGGAGATGGGACTGCTTCTTGCAAAGCCTGTTTTCTGCAAACCTGTTTCTCTCCTCTCTTCTCCGTCCTTGTGTGCCTTTGGTAGGCTCTGATAACACCTCATGCGCGATGTGCGTTCGTGAATGAGGTGATCTGGGGCCTCTTTCTTCTGCCCATCTCCTCTTATAACAAAACTGAAGGGTTATTGGTATTTCTGGGACCTCTTCTGCCTTTTTGAGGCTTGGTTGTGCTGAGACACTGTTGTATGGATGTGAGAGGTCCAGGACGGAGAGGCAGACAGAGGTGTCGTGGGTGCAGAAACCTTGAGTCTGCAGGAAACAGCCAAAACTCCTCATGATGAGGATGACAGCCAGAGGCTGGTGTTATCTCTGCTGTAGGCAAAAGCACACTATTTAACATCCTTTCCTCTGCCTTGCTGTTTTTTAAAAACCAGAGGGATTTTGTGTGGCATGTGGGTCTATCCTGTGCCCCAGGAGGGCGAGGAAGCGGCAGGGTGCAGAGGAGGTTGTGGTAAATGGCAGCGTGCAGGAGAGGGAAGACTCTGAGAGGTATCTGCAGAGATCAGCCTTATTTTTCATCATTAATGATCTGAAAGAAGGTGCAAACAGCATGTTAATTAAGATTTGCAGGAGAAATATTTAAATTAAGAGGTGTAGCAAAGAGAGAAAGAGCAATAAGGCAGAGTCCTAGGGAGAAGCTAGTGTGGTGCGGAGGTTTGATCTGGAAAGGGAAGAGGCAGATGCCAGGCAACCCAGCACATTAAATGTCATATTTATCTTCCAAAGTTGTCCTGACAGCACCTCGGTCAGGGGGTGGGCATGGGCATCCTGGTATGGGGTCTGGCCTGGCAAAGGGACCTGCTGCTACAGCTGGGAGGAGAAGGATGGGCAGACCTGGGGGTTCCCTGGCCAGCCTGGGCACCAGTGGGTGTCTTCTCTGAGTTTTTGCCGAACCCTCTGTTTCAGCCAGAGGATTGATTGCCAATTAGCAGACCTTGTTATAACAACTAATGTGGATGATCTCAGCTGTGGTTGTGGTTCACCCTGGCACATGGCCTTGGAGGATCTCTGCCTGGGAGCAAGCCTCTGCCTGGTGAAGCGGCATTTTTAGGGTCTTGGTGCCGTCATTGACCATTGCCTTTAATTAGATTAATTAGAAATGTTTTGGCTCAAATTGCATTAGGTTTTAGCCATGCTGTAAGTGTTTTCTCTTCCTACTCATCGGGGGCTGCGTTATTGTGGCCCTTGGCAATGGCAGAGGCAAACCAGGAGAGATTTGTGTACAGAGCTGTGGAGGTCTGAGGTTTGGTCCATGCTGGTGGCATCTTCCCCTTTGGTGTGCTGTTAGGAGGACTTGCCTTGCCTGCCAAGGTCTGGTGGTGCTTTCTGCACCTGGGTTGGCCTGGGAGGGAATGAAAAGCTTGTAAGAGAGCTGAGATGCTCTAGGGCTGAAATGTGGGAAAGGCAAAATCAGGGGAATGCAAGATCAGAAGGCACCATGGGGTCGTCTGCTCTGCCCTCCAGTGCCGCACAGGGCACAAGAACACCCTAAAGCCTCTATTTCTCATTTGAAACAAAGTATAACTTCTCTAAAAGCACTGAGGCTTGATTTAAAAATAAAAAATAAAGTAAAAAACATTGACAGTGATGGATAATCCACTACAACCCTTGGTAAGTTGTTCTAGTGTTTAATTACCTTCATGGTCAAAAAGCAAAGAAAGGAAAAAAAAGTACACAGCGTGAAGAGCTCCGGGGATTGTGTGGTTATTGCTGATACCTGTTTGTTAACAGTGGTTTGCCCACTGGGACGATGCAGGGCTCTGTGATGCTCTGGCAGGGGGGAGCTTGCTTGCCCTAGCTCTCTGAATCATAGAATTGCTTGGTTGGAAAAGACCTTTGAGTTCATCAAGTCCAACCGTACCTGTCCACTATTAAACCAGATCCCTGAGCACCTCATCTGTCCATCTTTTAAACCCCTCTAGGGATGGCGACTCCACCTCCCTGGGCAGCCTCTGCCAGTGCCTGAGAATGCTTTCAGTGGAGAAATTTTTCCTGATGTCTAAAAAGCTGCAGGGTGTGATGGGGATTGCTGTCTGTGCAGGGTTTGGGCTGGGCAGAGCCAGGCCATCCCAGGGGACTGTCCATGGAGCCACGACCCCAGGCTGTGAGACTCCCAGTGCCACTGTGCAGTAGGTAGGTAACAGGGGCTGGGAGTCAGCACAAAATGGAACAATAATTGGTTTTGGGTGTCACGAGGGAGCAACAGTAGTTTCAAAGTCAGAAAAGAAGTAGGAATGTTTTTTTTCCCTGGGGAAAAACCTTATATCAGTGTTTGGGGAAGCAGAAGAAGGGGTTCAGGTTAGCACCAGGTTGAATGCTGCACTGTTTTGCACTGATTTTGCTTTGGTCTGCCGAAGGGATGATTTGGAGGAATAGGTTGGCCCAACCCACATCATGACGTTAGGAAGAAATTCTTCATGATGAGGATGGTGAGACACTGGAACCAGTTACCCAGAAAGGTTGTGGATGCCCCATCCTTGGAAGTGTTCAAGACCAGGTTGGATGGGGCCTTGAGCAGCCTGGTCTAGTGAGAGGTGTCCCTGCCCATGGCAGTGCTGGTGGAACTAGGTGAGCTTTAAGGTCCCTTCCAACCCAAACCATTCTGTGTTCTCCTCCAGCCTAGGTCCTTCCTCTGTGACTTCAGTCCTTTTTGGTGCAGTGACTGGCAGACCAGTGCTTGCTTTCATAATCCCTGGGCTGTGTTGTTGTGGTTGTACTATGTTTGATTGATAAGCTGCAGGGCTGGAGGATTCCTGTGGGGACCCATGCCACATCCACCACACTATAGGGCATGGAGCTGACCAGGCAGAGCCGGGGAAAGGCCAGAGCCTGTTGCAAGGAAGTTTGTCCAGACCCCAGAACAAGTCTCTCTTGTCTTTTAGTGCTCTGATAGAGAAGGAGGTTGGCTTTCCTTTGAAAGAATGTATACATCCTCTTTCAGCTCAGAAATTGTTCAGCATCTCAGACAGATGCCCAGTGATCACCCTCCAGGTCGGCAGCTTGGCAACCTTCATAATGTATACGAGCACCCAGTCTCTTGGGATCTGAGGTTTTCCTTTGGTGCTTCATGAAGCCCCACCCTTGCTGCTTTCCAACTTTAGCTGAGGTTGGTTCCTGTGCCATGGCTTGTCCCCACCAGCTCTCTTCTCCTCTCTCCTCGTCCTCCACCTCACATCCCTTCTCCCTTTCTATAGGTCTTAGCAACCCTCCAGTGTCCTGTGACGACTCCTCAGCCAGCACGGGGCACGCGGGAGCGCGGCAGAAAGGACATTACGTGGGAGAATATGCATGTTCACAGCTCAGAGGATTAAAGGCCCGTGTTCTTATCACTGCAGAACAGAGTATTATAAATCCAGCCTTAGAATACCAAATCCCCGCGCGGCTCGGCCATTGTTTGGGAATATTAAAAAGCTCAGAGACAGAAATAATCAGTTTCCGAATGACACATTGTCAAATAAAACATTTCTCATATTATCCCTTCCTTCCCCTTTCTCTCTCCTGCTCCCTCAGTTGGATAATTTAACATGAAAAATAGATTAAAATGAGGCTGGCTTGAATGCCTCCGAAGTTTGACTCATTTTTTTCCCTCACCTTTTCCCCAGGAAGCTCTCCTGACGTTGTGCTGTGGTTAAACAAGGAGCTGCCGGCACGGGGTCAGGGACAAAAGGAACACATCAAAACTGTGAGCCTGCAAGTGCTCACTGAAGGGGCTGACATGGCTATCTTCAGCTCTTCCTGGGCAGAGAGGGTGGCATTATCTCAGCAGCTAGTGGAGCAGAGATCTGTAGCTCATCCCAAAGGATGTGGGATGGACTGGGAGCCCTCAGCTTGCTTGAGCCAACTGTGTTGTTCCCGGGCTGGGGAATGGCACACTGATAACCTTTGTGCCTTTACTCCTTTTTTGTAATTTCTTTGTAAGATCTTTGATTAATTATGGCTTATCCACTGTGGCCCAAGTCATCTCCTGGGGGCACATGCGAGGTGAGCCCAGCGAGGCAGAGATGCAGCCCCAGCAGACGCCCGCGTGCGTGCAGATTGGGCAGGAGCAGCCCTGTGCCCAACAGCCACTTCACAATTGCAGAGGGCGTGAGCGATGTCCAGCTGAGCAGTTCAGGGACTTGGAAGTGAGTCCTTAGAGAAAGGTTTTCCCAGTAGTCATGTCTGTGAGCGTTGCTCTGAAAGCCTTCTGTAATATGTGAGCCCTTGCTTTGCTAGAAGGATGTTGGCACACAAGCTGGACCTGATTTTGCAATGGGTTTTGTCATGTTGGAGTTTATGGCTCTGCTGCATCCTTGTCCCTGGGCCTCCCTTTTGGAGGGTCTGATGTGCTGCGATTTCTGTCCAAGGAAATGCCCCCAACTTGCTGCTGGGGGCGTGCAGGTGGCTCATGCTGGGGAACTTCTGAGATGCTCTGGGGTCTCCATGCATCAGGCACTGTGAAAACCTGAGGAAACATATTTCTGCTCTTCTGGATTGAGGTGTCCTTGGTGTTTCTTGCTTCGGAGCCTGGAAGGCCAGGTAGGGTCCTCATCCCACTGATCGTTTATATGCTCCAGTACTGCAGGACATGAACGTGGTCGGCTCAGCAAACCCTGCCCTTCTCCCACACAGAGATCCCTGAGCATCTTTTGGATGCTAAACCACCTTTTCTGATGGCACATGTCACCTAACCTAGGCAAGTCAAGCTGAGCAATGTTCTCCTGAACCAGAGTCCTTCACCCATTGGTGCCACCTTAGGGGAAGAGGAGAAGGGGTCCTGATGGGAGATGTTGGGCTGGGCTTCTCTCTGCAGTGGCTTGTGGTGCTGGGGTGGTCCAGGGAAGAATCTCTCCTCTGCTCCCACTCCCGAGGCCTCTCCACCAGCTAATTCATTATGTGAGCTGCAGTTTTCCATGCCACCTCTTTAAAGCTGATCCTTTTTGCGAGTCAGAGCTCTCTGACACAGAGCTTTGTATGGAATGCAGATGAAATACTTGCACATCTCTGCCTTGGTTTTGCATGCTCTGTAAAGTTCTGGGCTGTGGCATCCTCTGCTTTAAAGAAACAGCCAGAGTAGGGCAGGCATTCCATGTCGTGCTGCAAAGCCCTGATTGCTCACACCACTCCTGATTTACATGCCCTGGTTTGCTTGTCTGCCATGGGATAAAATTGCTCCGGCGCTGTGGAGATTAACAGGCTGGAAGCTGGCAGACACACAGGGGCTGAGTGACTGTGGCTGAATTTAACCTCCAGAGCACCCTCCAGAGACAGAACTGACTCCCTTTGGTGCTTCCCAGCCCAACTCCCGTGGGAGGAGAGCCTACTTCCATGGATGTTTAGATATTTAGGAAGATTATTTGTATTGTTAAAGATATTTTTATCCTTTATGGTGATGTCATTGAGAGCCAAATCAAATAAAAATTGGAGGAGGGAGAAGAGGAGAGCTTTTCAGGAAAGGTCTTGGTCTGGAATAAGTTGTGCTGTGCCCCCAGGTCTGAAAACGTGGTTGAAACTGTAGGCAAACCAGAAATGATGGAGCTGGGGTAACCATGCCTTGGAGAGTGGTGGTTTCCTGGTTCTGTTTGTTGCAATGTTGTTTGTGTGAAGTGTTGTGTGTCTCTGCTGAGGCTTTACTGCTCCCACATCAGAGGCTGGGTTGTTTTAATGAGGTATTTTTTCTCCTGTGTGGTGGGATGTGGTTGCCTCCTTTCCCATCTCCCTGTACAGGGTGGGAGAGGGGCTCCCACATCGAACCCTTGTGTGTTTGGGTGAGCCAGGGGGCTGGGGGGGGACCTCAGGGATGTGTGGTAAGAATACTAAGAGTGGGCAGAGTTGAACTGGGGCTGTCACTGTGTTCTACTCAGCTAAAGGTCACCTCTGGCACCCAGATTCACCTGTGACTGTGGGTGTCCCACCTCAGGTGGCTGCTCCATGAACTCACGTGTTGTGGTTTGTGGAGTGTTCATGAAAAGATGCTCTGGGGGTGGAAGAGGGGAGGGTCTTTGGATGTTGGCCACTGCGTCTCCTGACCCCCCATCCGTGGTGCCTTTGCCTCTCCTGACCCATGCCCTTTGCTCTCCTTTGCAGGGTGGGCTGATTGCACTGCTCCTGCTCCTCTTGGTCTTCACGGTGGCTCTCTATGCCCAGCGGCGCTGGCACAAGCGTCGCCGCATCCCGCAGAAGAGCGCCAGCACGGAGGCCACCCACGAGATCCACTACATCCCCTCGGTGCTGCTGGGTCCCCAGGCCCGCGAGAGCTTCCGCAACTCGCGCCTCCAGGCCCACAACTCGGTGATTGGGGTGCCCATCCGGGAGACCCCCATCCTGGATGACTATGAGGATGAGGAAGAGGAGGAGACGCCGCGGCGGGCAGAGCCCAGCACCAGGGAGGATGAGTTTGGCAGCCAAGTGACACGGACACTGGAGAGCCTGGGCCGAGGTGGGGAGGAGAAGCCTGACTATGAAAAGAAAGGTTTGTGGCTTTTCTCTGTCCTCTTTCCCTCTCCTTGTCCTTCACTGTCGTGTCTGTCCTATGTGGTGCCACTTGGAGAGGATGGTTCATCCATACATATCCCGTGTGGCTACTGTTTGGCTCTCTAGGCTTTGGTCCTCAGCTGTCATCTGAGGTGGTTTGTAGACCTTGTCCTGGAGCTGCTCTTCCTGAGAGGGGAATTGTCTTTAGATGGTGTTGGGGAAGCTGAGGCACGGTAGCTTTGAGCCCTCAGCTGTCACTATCAGCCCCAAGGACCAGGTGCCCTGGTCTTGCCTGGACTTCCTGACTGTGCTTTGCTGGTGGTTTGGATGCCACAGAAGTGTGTGAGCTGTGTGCTTGGGAGCTCCACGGAGATGTGGTTTCATAGGATTTGACCCATCTCCTTGGTCAATGTCCTCTCCCCAAACCAGTCTACTGTTTCCAACATGAACCCACCCAGCGTGATGAGATGGGGAGATGATGACTCCGCTTTCAGGCTTGGTGTTTCTGGTCCTAGCAATGACAGAGACCACGGTGAAACCCCCAGTGGGCTTGGGGTGCCTGGAGAGGAGCAGAGCTGGAATTTTCTCAGGGAGAGGAACTGCTCTTTTGCCATGGACTTGTGCAGCACCATGTAGAGAGCAACGCGGAGGAGGCTTTCCTGCTGCTCCAGCAGCTCTGGAGCTCCTGTCTCCTCAACAGGAGATTGCTGGGATTCATACTGACTTCTTGCTGTGAGTGAGTGCTGCACATGGACATCGATCAGGCCAGTCTGGACTCTCTAGGTGGCAGGAATGTTCATTGCCTTGCGAGGGCATCAGTTCTAGCGTGTCAGTGCGCTGGGGCTCCGCCAGCCGCCTGAGCCTGGGTGCTCCTCAGAGAGCTGCTCCATAAAGCTGTATTTTCCACTAGTGGCAAAACATCCCCTGTGCTTCATTCTCAGAGCTATCACACAAATAATCCTGTGCTCATCTGCAAACAAAGTCATCAGTGCTGTAGATTTAAGGCGAGCGCACAGGAGCCCTGGGCAGAGCTGGGAACGGCAGATGAGAAAATTCTCATTGTGGGAAGAAGCTCAGAGCTGGATCTGTGGGGATTGGATGGACAGACACAGACCCCAAATGTGAGCTGTTACCGACCCGTGGTGTTTGGTGTGGCAGGTAGAGTGTGTTATAGCATCTGTAGAGCAGAGTAGGAAGCCTGTGCAATTCCATAAGTGTGGTTTCTGGCTGCTGCCTGTCCTTATGGTGCTGACTGTAATATTGGATAACACTGCTGTTGTGAGGTATAAATCCCCTGATAGTAGCTGTGGGGAGCAAAAGCTGGCTTGGGGTGCCTGTTCCTGAGCAGGGCAAGGTGTTACAGATGCTTTGCACCATCCATGAAGATGCTGTGCTGGGACTTGGAGGAGCTCTGGTCCCTTTGGGGCTCCACTCCCTGAAGGTGCTGGTCTGGGGCTTGAAAGAGCTCTGATCCCTTTGGGGTTCCTGCTCCCCAAAGCTCTGCTCAGCTCAGAAAGAAAGTAATGGGGAGGTGTCACTCTGGGTGAAGCAGTCCAACATCAGCACAGTGAGTAGCCAAAGGCTGGACACAGTAGGACAGATGGACAGTGTCCTCTGTGATCACAGTGTGTGTGATGGCACCTGGTGCTGGCTGTACCAGGAGACTCCATGTACAGGGTTTGGCAGTGCTGCTACAGCTGAGCAGCTGGGGAGGCCCATTATAGGATCATTGAATACTTTGGAAGAGACCTTAAAGCCCATGCAATTCCAACCTCCCACCATGGGCAGGGACACCTTTCACTGGATCAGGCTGCTCAAAACCCCCATCCAACCTGTCTTTGAACACCTCCAGGGAGGAAGTGTTCATTCCTGGCTATCAGCCTGTATGGCTTCTCCTAGGAGAGACCAAACTATGGGTGCTGGTCTATTAATGTGCTATGGAAGGCACCCAGGAGCTCTTGAAGAGAGCTGTTGAGGGGCCAGGCAGGGTCTGGGTGCTGCCCCCAGCCTGTGCATGGGGATGGAGAGACCATGGGCTGCATGGTTACAACTCCTGACTCTGGGAGTGGAGCAGTGCCTTCCCCAGAGTGTTTCAGTTAATGCACACTTGATTGCCTGCATTTTTAAAGTCTCTCTCAGAAGCTGCAACACTCACCTCTGCTTATTGAAATGCCATTAGAAGCTGTTCAATATTGTTCACCTGCAATGCACAGTAAAATGCATTCCAATAAAAACAAATCCCATTAGTGCTAATTCCTGAGTGACTCCAGTAGGCACAAAGAGGGGATGTGCCAGCTCCCTCTGTGCAGGGAAGGGGCTCTTGGGGTGATGCTGAACTGTCCTTCCCCTCTTCCTGAGAGCATGTGGGATATCCTTAAAGGTGAGTGGTCCCTACTGGAGCACCCACAGAGGCAGTGCTGGGGGACAGGGATAGGGATACTTCCCAGCTCCATGGAGGAGATGGCAGCTCTGAGCAACAGAGGCAGGGAGAGCCCAGGTGATGCATCGTGTCTGGAAAGCAGGTCCCTGCACTGCGTCGGTCATAAGTGGTGGCTGAGGTTGTATGTCTTCCACCTTTAAAGTGCTTTTACTCTTTCCTCTTCTAAACAAGGTTGTTAGGACAGTGGTGGTTGTCATTGCTCAAACGAACACAGAGGTGCCCAGGGGTCCATCTGCCATCCTTGAGTGCTGATCTGAGCATCCCTGTCGGCATCCCCCTTTGTGTATGGCTGGCTGGTACTGGCCCCTGGTGTTAAGAGATGTTTCCTCAACCCTCTGCTCAATGAGAATGAACAAATGAAAGCCTTCATATATCGTAACTGAGCTACCTATTTTATTCTTTCGTATTCTCCTCTTTGTTTTGCTTTTGTATAAATTATTTAGAGTTGTGTGAGTGGGAAGGCAGCAGTAACTGCGTTTCAGTTCTTTTCAAAACATAATAGTAAACAAGATCTAGGGCAGAATATTAAACTATCCAAGGACTTTAGGAATAGGCAGTAAAGAACAACTTACACTGACTGAAAAATCCCCCCAGGCTGGGGCTGCAAGCTGCCTGCGGGGCCAGGGCTATCCCACACCATAAGATATGTTCATAAATGCTCCCACCAGTTCAGCTTGTGGTGCTCTTGAGCTCTGCATGTGGGTTGAGGCCTTACCTGATCTGCTCTTTCCAAACTGTGCTGATTCAGTGTGTATTTCTTTCCAAATTGGACAGTTTTCCCTGTTGGATGAGACTTTGCTCAAGGAGTCATGCTATGATGTGTGCTATTTGCTCCTCTCTGCTGAAGCTGGTTAGAGCATGGATTGCCAAGGATGTGGTGGCTGTAGTTCAGAACTAGGTTTTCTGGACTAGAAATATAAATATAGGAGCTCTGAGCTTTGCATTCCAGCCTGGTTTGCACGTGCAGGTGAAATGCAGTGATTGGGAGGTGCTGGACATGCTGTGCACACAGGCTCTTCGATCTCCTCTAGAGCAGCAGATGCAGCCGGGATTCCCACGGGGATGTGGCAGATGGGGTGGAGAAACTGCAGTTGGTGTGAGCAGACAGCGTGTACCTGGAAATCCCCAGGGGCTGGAAATCAGTTCTGCTCAGGCACAGTTTTGCAGGTGGACTGATGATAGAGGCATCAAGGGAAACCTAGCTGGAGCATGGCCCTAGGTTGAGGACAGACCAGCCTTCCTCCCCAGTGCTGGGCTGCATGGCCAGAGCCACCAGGCTTAGGTTTGATCATTAGGACTGGACAAGGAGTTTGCCCTTGTCCCATCCTGGGGAGTCAATCAGCACCCAAGGGAAAAGCTCTCCTTGCTCCTACAGTGTAGAGTTGCGATAAGACATCAGCTGGGACTTGTCAGCAGCCTCCAAACGGTATCATCACTGAGGCTGTCACTAGAGGCTCTTTCAAGTGTCACTTCCCAGCATTAATTACCAGGGATGGCAAATCCGATGAAGATGGAGCATTTCGGCTCGCCCTCCACCTGCCTGCTCTGCTTCCTTTCCTCCGTGTGCCAGGCAGTGATTGATTTGCAGGTGCCAGGTTGTGCTGGCAGTGAGTGCTTTCCATCATTTGGGATTCATGCACTCTGCTCTGTGTGACTGTTGGGCTCACTTGTACTTCCCACGAAGAAGAGTAAGGTTTTCTGTTCCCCACGTGTCAGGTCAGGCAGGGAAGCACACTGGAGCGCTCTGCTATGTACAAGCTTTGTCAGGCTTGATATTAGGAAAAAAAATTTCACTGGAAGGGTGATTGGCCATTGGAATGAGCTGCTCAGGGAGATGGTGGAGTCATCATCCCTGGAGGTGTTTATAAACAAATTGGATGAGGCGCTTGGTGCCATGGTTTAAATGACAAGTTGGTGTTGGGTCATAGGTTGGACTAGATGATCTCAGAGGTCTTTTCCAACCTTGTGATACTGTGATACAGCCCTGCAAAAGGGGGCTGCAAGAGTCCCTTCCTGGGAGGTCAAGCAGCACAAATATGTATTTTGCAAATCATAGTGTGGTTTGGGTTGAAAAGGACTTTAAAGCTCATCTAGTTCCAACCCGCTGCCATGGGCAGGGACATCTTCCACTGGATCAGGTTGCTCACGACCCCATCCAACCTGGTCTTCAACAATTCCAGGGAGGGGGCATTCACAACTTCCCTGGGCAACCTGTTCCTGTGTCTCATCATGTGCAAGCAAAGCATGGGTATGCGTGACAGACTTTCCTCACAAGTCTCAGGCAGCGCTCTGCAGAGATGCAGATGGGAGAGCAGCTCCTTTGCAAGGCTGGAACATTTGAAGTGAAGCCCAATGCAAAAAAAAGCCATGGGAGCAATGTGCTGAATAATGACATCTAGCAACAAGCGTGTCTGAGTGATAAAGTTAATGAAATTACAGGTTCTGACCTGATACCAGGCTCTGCTGTGGGTAGATAAACAGCAGGGTAAAGATGAGATGTTTATTTCTCCCTAGCTGCAGCTGTAATCTGGATGCGCTGTGCAGGGCCATTAACATTATTAGTGTTATGCAAAATCATTTTTGACTCGTGGGGGGAGAAAGGAAGAAAAAAATCCCCCAACTCCCTAGAAAAGGGAAAGCTGACAAATTTAGAATCGCGGCAGGAGCACAAACTGACCTGGTGACATTGCACAGAGCCCAGATGGATTCAGACACAAGAAAAATCCAAGGCAGTTTGAAAAGAAAAGTAGTTCTTTTTTTTGTTAATATAATAAAGTGAAATGGAGCGAGGAAGGAGGCAATAGGCAGGCAGTACTAATTAGCCAACCCTTTGTGCTGGTGTGGGAAGGGGGCTGTGTAGTCTCCTTGCGTTTAGGTCTCTAGGGGTTTCATGCCCCGTGAGGGTGTGTGGTGCCAAGTGGGGTCTGCTGGTGTTGAGTGCAGTTCCTGGATCCTTGGTCTTTGCTGGGGAGGCCTCCATGTCCTATCCAACCCCCATGTCCAGCCCCAGTCCCTGTGTGCACAGAGCATTCTGCAATTAAGAGGAGTTGGGTAAATTTGTGCAGCTGATGTCAGTGTCCTCACTGCCTCTGTCCTCAATTCTCTGGGTAGTTTCCAGTCCATGCTCCTGATGATTTCTGCTCTCCTGCCTTTCCCGAGCAGATGGCCTCAAGCTCCAGCCTTTTGGGAATTCTTAACTTGCTTTTATCTTTTAATATACCTGGCTTTCATCTTTACCAACATTTTCACCCTGCAGCAGCAGGAGCCCTTCAAGCGCTGTTTGAGGGTATTTGGCCCCCAGTGTATCACAAGCAGCATCCCTACATCCCCAGATGGGAGACATGGATGCAGAGATGGAGTTAAATAAATTAAGTCCAGCAAAATAAAAGTCCAGCAACCCTCAATATGGGATTACCCAAAAGTTCCCTGACAAAAAGGTTTTCCCAAACCGAATCTCCTAAGGATCAGTGAGAAGCAGAACTTGCCTGGTTTCACCTGCGTGGTGAAAACTGCACAGAAAATAGATGTCAGTCTTGAAAATCAAGTATCTGCAATTCCAGTCCTGCAACAAAGGGTCTATCTTTATTTTCTCAGTTTCTTTCATGTTCAAAAAAAGAGCTTTTCAAGCGTGCCTTCGTGCTGGCTTCACAGACTGCAGTCTGGGTATGGCCCCCAAGTCTAGACAGGAGACAGGACTTATTACCGATGGTACTGATGATTAATACTGTAGGCATATCAAAGGTGTAGTTGTGCAGTCATCTGGAATTCATATCTCTTGGACTTTCTTCTCACCTGCTGTGCTAACTTAGGTAAACCTCTGAAGTTTCTTTTACTTAATCCATGGATACTTTTCTCTCTAGCAATAGTGAGAGCCTTTTGAGCATGCCTGAAAGATGGTCTCGCACCTAGCAAGAACCTGGAGATGTAGATCCAGCTCCACTCTGCTACCAGCTGCTTTCATAACCCTGGTCATGTTACTTTATGGTCCAGTTCAAATCTGTGGGTTGGAGAGAGGAGCCAAGCCAAGACAGCAGCAGCATGAGAAAATGTTGAGAGCTCTTAACGTAAGGAGATGTGGTCCTAACAGTCTCCCAGCCAGACTGCTTTGAGTGATGTGGTCTAGGAGAACTGCAGAAGAAGGATTTTCAACAGGGGAGGAAAATGGCTTGGGTTTGAGGTAACAGCAAAAGGCAGGCAGGGGAAGGGTCCAGGTCATGAGGAGAGGGAGCTTTCTATGCCACAAGCTAATACTGGAGCAGCTGTTCTGGTTGGCCATCGTTTTTGCATCTCAGCAAAGACTGCTCTAGGGAAGAGGTAAGGCAGTGCTTCAGCCCAAGGTTACATACTCAGGACTGAGAAAAGGGATGCTTTGGGGGCTGAGATGTGAGAGAAGAGGGCAGATAGTTAAGCTGTTCATTACAAATACATGAGATCTGCAGTACCTCGGAGGCGAGATTTGGAGACAGGGTGTGAGTCAGAGGCAATGGACTTGAGTAGTGGTGCTGTCCTCTGATAGAGAATGGAGAGCCCGTGGGCAACAGGAGCAAGATGACTGGCCTGATGTTGCCATCCCTGAGCTGACAGCCCCAGCACCCTTGGTGTCTGGCCGAGCTCGTGGCTGGCTTGTGGCAGTGAGATCCCTGCTGTGTTGTGGTTTGTCGTCCTTGGTGCCCACGCTGCTGTGCCAGGGCTGAGAGCCACTGCCTGCAGCTGCCTTCGCTCGGGTAGGCAGCTGCACTGCCACCCTGAATCCAAGCATGAACCAGAGGCTTTCTTAGCCTTCAATAAATAAAATGACTGCTTAATGTTTGCTGGAGCTGGAGGCTAAAATGGGACAGTACGTCAAGCTGGCATCTGATGTGTCTTGAGGCTCTGTCTTCTTTCCAGTGACCTGATGGGATCGTGACCCTCTTTGTACGTGATCAGCTTTTCCCAACTCTAATCCCTGCCAACTCCTTGCGTAATTTACAGAGACCTTTGAAAATGTGTATGAATGTGGCCTGCCCATAGAAAGTGTTCTTTATTTTTTCAGTCTGCTATTCCTGGCTGAAAAACTCCACTGAAAATTTTACCTTTAAAGAAATTAAAAAGAGAAAAAAAAAAAGAGGCAAAAGAGGATAGGAGCTGGGTCCCGATTCAGGAAGATGTTTAAGCGTGTGCTTAGCAAGAGTCTCTTGTTATTAGAGAAATTAAACATGTTTTTACATATAATGTGCTTCATACCAACTGCTTTGAGTGCATTAATGAAGAGAACAGGGGCCCCGCTTGCACAGGTTGCAGCAGAGGCATCCATTGTGTCCTTCGGGTTTATAGTGGTGCCAGCTCTGACTTTAATTTTGATTTGAAAGTTTCCACACCTGCCAGGAAAATCTTTGCTTTCCAGAGAGATAAACACAGTCATAATTAATATATTAATTGCATTTTGAGTTCTGAACAGAGAGCTGCCAAGCTGAAGTTTTAGGTTTGTTTTGATCACCACATCATACTGAACCGGTTGCCTCCATTCTAAATTTGAGTTGTCTCCATCAGCATGGTGGGAGGGAATGATGGTCTCTTGGCCTGGTGATCCTGCAGGATGTGCTTCCTTACACCTCCCAAGAAAGTGGCCTAAGACAGCACCGTGGATCCATGGGAGGATATCTGGGAGGTCTCTCCAATTGGATCCAGGTCCAACATACCTCCTGCCTTCAGCAGCAGGGCAGGAGGGATGGGGATAGCTCCCGGAGTCTGATGACTTCTTCTGGTGCTGCATCCCCTGGCTGAGGGAGGTGCTGTGCTGGCATGTGCTTGATGACTAATTAAGGTGTAAATATCTCAGGCTGGTCAGGAGTTTTCCTGGCCTGCTGTTGAGAAAAGAGTGGTAAATTCGGTTTCCTGGTGTACTTTTCTTGTTTTTCTGCCCTCCCTTCGCCTTTGCTATACCCCACCTCACTAATTTCATGAGACAGGAGGGAAGAAGCAGATGGAAAACTGCCTTCTGATGGTGCCATAGGGAACTGAAGAGGAAAGAGCTGTTTTAATATGCCAGCATTTTCCTTAGCATCCCAAAGGGATGGTGGTTTTGTGGCGTCCCACTGGTTTATTGCTACTTTGCAAGGCTTGGGCTGGTCTCACCCTCACATTGCGTGACATCCCATAGGACAAGAAATGCCCTTGGCTATCCCTTCTCCCAGACACTGTTAGGTGACTTGTGATTCCAAGTCATCAGCAACTCTTCTAGCGTGGGCTTTTGTTGGGCTTTGTGGAGCTGCTGATGCCTGGTGGAGATGTCATGACAGTTTTGTGTGCAGTGTCCCCGATTCCCCAGGTGTCCAAAGTGCTTTTCATCCAGGCGAAATCACAAGCTCACAGAAGATAAGCTGTGAAGTTTTGGCTGTCCAAGGAAAACAAGCCATCAGGAACTATATTTATGTAAATGCCAGGCGTGTGTTGTTCGTCACTTTGTGCATCACTATGAATGTTTGATAAAGCACTGCATTATTTAAGGGTGTAGCTGGGTTGTAGGCCGATTGTTGACCAGAATTAGCTTCCAGATGATTCTTTTTTCTCTTGTTGCAAAATCTGGTGGCTCTTTGGGGTCCATAGGAGACCCTGGGGGATTGTAAGTGTCCTCTCTTCTCCTGAGTTTCTGCGCTGGGTTGCACCTCGCCAGCTGCCTTGTGTGCAATGAAGAGGACCTGGGAGAGGTTCAGCTCAGCCCAGGGCCATCCTTCCATGGTGTATTTTGGGGGGCAAACATGGGGGGCTGGGATGAAGGACAACTCCATAATTTTTCCATTTATATTGGAAATAAATAGATGCTGGTGAGCATTCAGGCAGCCACTGGGGTGTCTGGCAGAGAGCTGAGGCTGCTCCCGGTCCTGTCATGTGTGTTAGTGATGGATTCCTCTTGGTCCGTGATCATAGAATGGTTTGGGTTGGAAAGGAACTTAAAGCCTATCCAGTTCCTACCTCCCTGCCATGGATCAGGGGGCTCAAAGCCCCATCCAACCTGGCTTTGAACACCTCCAGGGATGGGGCAGCCACCACTTCTCTGGGCAACCTGTGCCAGGGCCTCCCCACCTTCATTGTGAAGAATTTTTTCCTAGTGTCTCATCTAAATCTTCCCCCTTCCAATTTAAAGCCATTGCTCCTCATCCTATCATACTTGCCCTTGTAAAAGGTCCCTCCCCAGTTTTCTTGTAGGCCCCCTTCAGGTACTGGGAGGTTGCTTTAAGGTCTCCCCAGACCCTTCTCTTCTCCAGGCTGAACAACCCCAGTTCTCAGTGCTCTTGGCTTTTACCAGCATTGTGGCTCCGGTGGCAGGCACGTGGAAGATATTTTCCCCACTGGTCCATTCTAGGCTTCTGGATTTTATGGGGAGGGGCACGGGGAGGGCAGCTCTTTGCTCTCTTTGCATGTCTTCTTCCTCTCACCCATGTTTTACCTGGCTACAGCACCCAGACTCTTAGTTTTGTCACTGGCTCCTAAGGAAGATGGATTGAGGCCGGGCACCTGCGTTGTTATTAGGTCTGCAGGCACCTTCCAGCCCCATTTGTCATTAGTCTGTGACCTGCCCAAAGGACCACTGGGAGAGGAAACTTATTAACGAGGTGTTTCAAATCAGTCCTTTCTGACGGCCCTGCTGAGTTACAGCGCTTGTTGTGGCTCACCCACAGGGTCTGGCCAGGCTCAGCGTCACTTCTTTGCCTGTATGGCTTGGAAGTGAATTGCTTTCAATAGCCTGAGCTCTCCAGGCAATCCCTCAGCTCCAGGTCTCCTCCTGAGCCAAGGAGCCTGGCCTCAGCTGCTTCTTTCCTGCCTGCACCCATGTGCTTCCCATTGCAGGGAGCGGTTGGTCCCTGCACAAGTTGGACACTTGTGCCACGCACACATGGGTGAAGCTTCTTGGCCCCATTGCAGCATGGGTTTTGGTGGTTTGCACTTCTTCTCTGGGTTAATGTTGCTCCCTTAGCATGCAGCATGGAGTTGCCGGTACTGGGAAAGGGTTATGACATGGAAAGGTGCACGTTGGGCAAAGGAAATTTCATTTCCAACTCACAAATTCCTTCTGCACTTGGGCTGCTGAGCAGGGAGTGAAGTTGTGGTTGAGACTGCAGAGGGGTCACCATGCCATGTTTCCCACTCATGCTGGAGGTTGCTGTTCCCTGCCCATACCTGTCCCTAGGGATGCTGGGACTTGCTCACACTCCCCCCCTCCTGCTTTACAGATGCTGAAGTGCTGCTGCCTCCAGGTTCATCCTCCACTGAAGGTTCCTCAGCCATGTAGGGATGGGGCTTTCTCCTGCCCTCAGAGAGTTTTCACCCCAACTGTCTCCCTGGGGCAGATTTTCTCCTGGTCTTGTGGAGTTGTTGATGTGCAGTGGAGGTCAGCACTGTGCTCTTGAGCCAGCAGCTCTCCTCCACGCAACATTAGCCTGGGCTGCTCTGTGTGCCCATTAACTCCAAATCAGGAAGCTTCCTCCAGGGTGTTCTTATTTAACTTTTCAATTATTTTCTAACTTGAGGAGCATTAACTGCTACTGAGGGTCTGCCCATCTTCCCTGCTCCTCGCTGCGTAAGCGAAAAAGTTACAAGGTGTCATAAAAAAGGGGGTGTCATAAAAAAGGATTGAAGGTTTTATTTGAGTGGAGAAGGTGGGAAGCAGAGTTTCCAGTGGCCTGGATCCTCTCAGTGCTGGGGCAAGATCAGGAAGTCTTCATGGGGCAGCATCCCATGGCAAAAGGCTTTTCCTTGCAGAAGAAGGAAAGAGATAAAGAGATCAATGCCCTGTACGTGCTGGGAGGGATGTGCTGGAAAAGTCTTCACCCTGTCAAAGAGCTGAGGGGTTTCTGATCAGAAACAGCTCCTGGGAAGGACAAATCCAGCTGGGAGCAACCCAGGGAGTGCAGAGACCCGAAAGCTTTTGAAAGATGCTCTCAATGCAAAGATGCAAGGCAGAGGTGGGGCCTGTTGGACCATGACTTTTAGGCTTTTGGTCTTTCACGATGTGTTTATAATTATATTGCATTATCTTAATTACCAACGTGGGAAGTTGGGAGCGTGGCAGGGGGAAGGGAAAGGAGGAAAGTGGAATGGAAGCGAAAGCGCGGGGTGATGAATAACAGCAGCCTCCATCGACGGGGCAACAATTGTGGTCAGAGTTGGAAACGATGCTATTAATACAATGCTTATTCATTTCCTATAATAAAAAAAAAATGGAAGTGCTTTGCAATTACCCAATTTCGAATGAAATTAACATTCCATGGCATTTTCCAGTAAACGGTTAGTTTGCACACATGAGTGGAGGCAATTAGCTGGGAAGCGATTGAGCGCCGTGACTGGAGAGAGGATGAAGGAGGGTCAGGACAGCCAGTGCTGGGTGGGCACTCCTGAGGGCTCTGAATGCCTCTTCCTGGTGGTCTCTGCATTCCCTTGGGTCCTGCCGGTGTGAGGAACATCTCACCCAGCTACAGCAAGGACAGGAGCTGCTGATATCATCTCCTGCTCTGTGTAAATGGGGTAGAACGGCAAAGGTTTGTGTTGAAGAACAAAAGCAAAGAGTGGGTGTGTGGGCAGAGGAGTTGTGGGGTGCCCTGGTGCTCCCTGAGGTCCCCACTGCAGGACTTTGAGCCAACGCAGGTCTCCATCCCCTCATCCCCTCCCATGCTGCTCGCCAGCCTCTCCCAGCATTCCTGCCTCTCGTCACACGCTTCAAGCTTTATTAAAAACCAATGGAGGTTTTTTTCCTCCCAGATTTGTTAAACTACTGAAAACTTCTGATCCTATCAGGGTTTTTTTTTTCCTGCCTCGTACCAGATAAGGACTGTGCTGGCTTTGAGCCCAGAGCTGAGGGTGGTGGAGAAGAGGGTAGGAAGCAGTCATCTCATGAATATATGAAGGAGGAAAGTACATTTGTTCAGTTTCTTTCAAAGGAGACATCTCAAATAAAACTATATGTCGTCTTCTGCTACCCTCCCCCTCCAATTTGCAATTAAAAGCAGACTTTTACGTATAAAAATCTATTTTTATGGCAAGTGATTTATTAATGCATATAATAATCTATTAATGTATTAATACCTATGTTAAAAATACACATTTTCTATTTTAAAACGCAACAAAAAGGGCTGAGAACGAAAAGAAAGAAAAAGTTGAGATGCAATATAAGTCTGTTTTTAAAATGCTCCTGGGTTCCTGTATCCCTGTGTGTAAAAGAGCTTCTTGGAGAAAGATTGATCCTCCCTCGCGTTGCGCTGGCAGCTGGGCTGGAGGCCAGCTCTGGCGGTGCCACGTATATCATTGCCCCTGACAGGTTCACCTAAGGATGGCTTAAAGATGTTATGTGTTTGCAGGAGGTGCTTAGTCCCCTGATGTGTGGGAATGTGTGGTTTTTTGTGCTTTGGTTTTGATTTTTATATGTATATTATATTTATATTAAACATATATCTCTCTCTTGAGTTGGTTGTGTGGTGCAGCCAGCCTTGTCGTGGTGTTCTAGGACACAGCGTGCCCGCATATGACATGGACTGATGGAGAGCAGGAGACTGAAGGAGACAGAGACTCTTGCTCGAGAGACCATAGAGTTTTTTAGTGGCTTGAGAAGTAGAGGGAGAGCTGAAGTTCTCAGTGTTTCTCATGTCTTTGCTGTATCCACCATGCTCTGTGGCAGGGCACCGCTCTCCAGATGTGTTTTCATCCCCATGTGTTGAAGTGTACAAATCTCTCCCCCCCCCATCACATAAGCATTGGTGTAATTACCTAATTTTATGCTACTAAAGCACTCTGCTTTCTGGAGCTTTGCACCTTCAGGGTGGCACTGTTGAGAATCAGTCCACATCCCAATTTCTGAACAAACACTCTTGCTTATTTCATGCTTTGGAAAGCAACACACACCCATTATTTAGAGTTGGTGAGAAAACAAGGCTTCCACCGCGTGGAAAACTTCCAGTATTGTGAAATTCACACTTGTCCCAACTAGGATTGGCAAATCTATTTCTTTAAATAACTTTGTAGGCCAGAAATGTCCAAAATATCGATCCAGAAGCATCAAAATGACCTTATTGAAACTCGGGAGTTTGGTTTGGATGAAGCAATTATAATGCTATTAAACTGCTGTTTACATGGTGCATTATGGATGTGGTGATGCATTAGACCTTTCGAGGCAGCATCAGTGACTCCCAGGAGAGGATCCTGCCCTTCAAGGATTACCTGAGAACTATTGAAAGCAGTTGGTGAGAGGATGGACATGGAGAGGAGACAAGGGAGCTGTGTCCTACTTGTGGCTGTCATAAATGCATGCACAGGTCAGGAGGTAAAGATTCCACCAACCTTAACTTCCAATTGTGCCCAAATCCTTTCCATTTAATCCTTGATTGAGTTTGATGTGTTCTAGTGAAACACTTTGATTCCAGCAAAGCTGCACGCTTGGTCAAGCAGCTCTTGAATTATTCCTTTCTCCAAAACTCTGGGAGCGTTTTAACCACTGGTAGTGTTGAGGGATCAATAACTTGCCTTCTAACTCTCAGAAATCAAAGAGAGAGATGGGAAAACCAGATGCTAAAAAAATTATATTTTTAAAAAATGTATTTTCCTCAATACCCAGTGTGGGAATCTTCTGTATCAGAAGCTGCTGTTGTCTTTCTGCAGTCTTCTCCCTGCAGCTGCAGGGAGCGTGGATGTTGTGTGAGGAGGGCAGGAACCATCATGTCTCCAGAGTCCAAAAACTTTAAGATCAGCATCAGAGACTGTGAGACTCTGGGAAGTTGGCACCTTTGCAGACATTAAGCCTCAGCAGTCTGTTTTAATAAGCTGCAAAAAGCAAATGAGCCATGGGGCCATCTAACTCTCCCAATTGCCCAGTGGCAGCATGAGGCATTTAGTCTGGTTTGGGGAGAAGCTGCTGCCCTTCCCCTGCCCCACTGAGGTCCAGAACAGCATTAAATGGGGCTGCCAGGTGCTCGGTGGATGTAGAGACTCTGTGGGCTGCAGGAGCATTGGCCTAGGCTGAGGGAAGTTCTCTAGGCCTCTGGGGTCCTCCAAGGCCATGTTTGAAGACCCTAAAATTATTTCAGTGAGGTTGAAGGCTTGTTTTCAAGGGTTATGGGGTAATTCCATCACCACAGGCTCCATCCTGGCTTCCCAGCCTCTGCTGACAGAAAAACAGGTTCCACAGTCAAAGAGGTTTTGCAGTTCCTTGTCCCTTGTCCTGGACCTTCGAGGATGTCCTGGGTTGGTGGAGGCACCATCCAAGTGCAACCAGTGGACCTGGAGGCATGCAACTAGTTCGTCTCTCAGGTACAGGTAGTGGATGGTTGCACCTGGGATTGTGTTTTGGAGAATATTCCCTGGCCTCTGAAGTTGGTGAGATACCAGTTTTGATACCTTCCCAAAACAGATCCCATATCCAACCTCTGTGTCTGGGGAAGGTGCAGATCTTCTGACTGTGGTGGGAGTCCCACAAGGGCTGGATGCTGCTGCTGTCCCTTCCCATCTCTGTCACAATATATTTTTACCCAAGCATGGCTCGTGTTGTTCAGTTGATGATTATTTTTTGTTGTTGTTGTAAATTTTAAGCCAAACAATATATTTTCTCACTGCAATTTGTGCCAGCAAGAAGGAAGGAAGGAAGGAAGAGAAGCTATTGGTATGAATATTTTTGTGGAAGACGTGCAAATGAATAAGGGAACCATAAGGAGAGCAAATTGCTTTCAAAATAGCATATGGGGGTGGACAGGAGGGAGGTGTACGAGGGGAACGCACGATGTGCTTTACAAAGGTACAGTGACCTTCATCTGCAGCCTGAAATCGCTGTCAGAGATGGGAGCTGATTTTGTGGAGGCTGAAGAGCCTCGTGCTTCCTCTGCTTCAGCTTGGTCCTGGGGCTGTTACGCTGCCGAAGGGCCTCGCTGTAGGATGGGGTGACACTGAGATCTGTGCCAAACCTTAGGGTGGATCTCGCCACCTCTGCCAGGCTGGAGAAGCTCTCGACGTGGTGACGAAGATGTGAGCTCAATAGCCCTGATGGATTTATCTCCTGGAAACAAGGGATGGGAGAGAAGGCGGTTTGGCAAGCTCTGCTCAAGAAGGATGGTTCTGTTCCCTCCAAATCTGCGTCGTGTTCGGCCGTCGTTGGATGGAACCGGTGCCTGGGTTCTGGTGATGTGTTGGGCTGGAGAGGGAGCAGCGTGCAGGTAGTGTGGCAGCGCCAGAAGCTGAGCCCACGTTTGGCACATGCAGTCCAGGCAGGTCCTGCAGGGGAGAGCTGGGGTGTTTGAAGCTTTGCAGAACCCTGCAGGTAGTGTGTGTTCCCATCCCATTCAGAATTATTAAAACCTTCATGGGAGCTGGGGATGCCAAGCGTGCGTGCGGTGCCTACACGACATGACACTCGTGTTTGCTGTGTAATTGTGTGGTGCCCATGGTGGTGAGGTTCTACTCCTGGCTGTCCAGGCTCAGGTGGCTGATTATAGGAAGTTCAGGTGACAGTTTACAGTGTCCTATGCCTCTTTTGTGGATGTGATGGACACCATCATAGTCATCGGGGTCCCAGCAGCCTCGGTGAGTTCTGTGCTTCATTATGTTACAGCATATTGGTTTCTTCTCCCTCCCTTTTGTCATGCTTGGCAGTGCATGAAGGGTCCTTCCTTCATCCTTGACCCTTGATGCTCATTCAGTTGAAGCCCAGCTACTTTTCATTTGTCAGCGATGATTTTCTCTGTGCTGGCCATGTCGAACTCCGCTTGCTGAGATCGTGTCGACAAGGGCTTTTCCTTTTTTCTTGTGCTTGTTTTTTTCTTCTTCTTTGTTTTATTTTCATTGCTCAAACTCCCTGAGCTCAGGGGCACAGAGAGGCCAATGATGTTCTGGCACACACGAGCTGTGCAGAGCAGTAAGATGTGCCAGCTTTTTGCTCCCATTCCTGGAATGAGCATTTGTAACGTGATCACAAACAGCCAGCGATCGCAGGGACCCTCTTCTCACAAAGGTAATTCTCCTCCCCTCTGCCTTTGGCATTCTCTTCATTGATGAACACCCGAGCAGATGCCTCTGGATGGATGTGCTGAGCGTGGTGACCAGATGGGGTACAATCACGGCACTGCTGATTACTCCCATCAGCCAAGCAGGGACCACGGGAGAGCTGTGACCTGACCACAAACGCTAGCAGAAGGCATTGCCCCCTCCTCCTCCCCTCCCACACTCCCCTTCTGGCCTCCTTTTGGTAAATCAGCCTCAGCCATGCAATTCCCGAGCTCCGTGCTCCGCTTGTGCACGTTATATATTGCACAGCCCTGAGGTTCAAATAACTTGCCATCTGTTCCTGGGGAAGCCTTGCTGGGCTCGTACCCAGGTGAAGGAGCTGCAGGGATGGGCTTCCCCCTGCAGACACCGTGCTGGTGTGCTGAGCTGCACCAGTTCCTGCTGCAGCATCCTTCCTTGAAGCCTCAGCAGAGCCCTGCAGGAGGGAGAGGGCTGGATGGGTGCTGTCAGGGCTGGGACAAGATGCTCTTTGGAGAACTTTCCCCACTCTTGGTTTCTTTTTTCTCCCCTGCGATGCTCCTTGGTGGAATGTCCAAGGCCATGGGATCTGACTAGGCCTGGTACAAGTGTAGAGGGTTTTGGAGAGCTCTGTCTTTGATCTGTGGTGCCTCAGGGAGCCTGATGTTGAATAATTGGAAGACTTAACGTAGCTGGTCCCTTGGACCACTCTCTCTCTGGAGTTCTTGTGAAATGGTTCCCACCTTCACTGCTTATGCAGACAGAGAGTTTGATGATCCTTGTCTGTCTATCCCTTGGTGTGGCAGCACTGGGTGATAGGTCCCCTCCGGATTCCTCTTGATGCACTTGCACCCACAGGCACAGCAGACAGACTGTTCTTCTCCTCCTCACAGTGACCCTGGCAGATTTTGGTCCCTTCTCTGAAGCCTGAGGGAGTAGAAGAGCACCCTGGGGTGATCTATAACCTCTTTTCCCTGGGGAGCTGCGGAGATTGCCTTTGGGATTTGCGGAGAAGAAAGGGGGAGCTGCTCTGTGGGCTGGTGTGGCACTGGCTGTGGTGGAGACTGTTGGAGGTGGCTGCTGCAGACTCTGCATGTAAGTCGAGCCCTCATCTAGAATTATAAATGACTTGCCCTGCATGGCCACCTTCTCATTTCACACTAAAATGGACCCTGCCATGTTCTGCAAAGGGAATGGGAGTCCACGGTCCAGAGCATTTACACACCTCGAGCTCACCGGATGCCCCGTGATCTGATGTGTCTCTGGACCTGGGAGATGTGGTGGGGTGGTGCACCAGCCCGGAACTCCTGGCAGGCTGAGGCGCTCTGAAGCGCTCGCTCATTCCTTATCCAAGAGGGATGTGGGGTGGCTGTAGGGCTGGTGGTCCCTGCCAGCCCCACACAGCACATTGTTGCCAGTGGGAGCTGGTCAGAGGGACTTCATGACTCTTAAAATAGAGATAGGACAAGAGGTTATGCCCTGCTAACGAGGTTATTCAAGGAGCTGACAGAGGCCAAAGCGTTTGTTAAATCTGAGAGACCTCTGTGGCCTGCAGCAGGACAAACCTTTTGATCCTGCATTTCATCTTTGCTCTTTGCGAGTGCTTTCATGATTTCCCATCACTACTCGTTGTGTGGGTGGGTGGTGAATCTTGTAGGACAGTTCAGGGGATGTTTTGACATTACTGGACAGGGGATGTGGGACAGCAAGAAGGAAACTTGCTTAAATATCAGCAAGCTGTGGTGTGGCATGGGGGATTGCAGCAAGCTGTTCCCTCAGCTTGGGTAGTGCAGCCCCTGGAAGACCCCAGGATTCGTGCTGCAGCTCAGACCATGCCTGGACTGGCTGGACATCACTTGACCAACTCCCAGGCCAGCTTTATCCACCAACCTGTAGCTCCAGACTTGCCTACCAGGGGTTACCTGATTCCCCAAAAGTACCAAGCCTTTTTGGGGATCACCTGTGAGTTCCTTGGGCAAAGGTAAATGTGACCCAAAGCCAGCTCATTGTCTCAGGGGAGGTTCTTGTATGTTTTGAACCCTTCAGGCTGTAACTTGGCACAATGCTTCTAAGTGCCCTGCATGCATGTGAGGGAAAAGGCAAGGAATAATCTAAAATGTTGGAAAGCAGCATGAAAAACGCAGTTTCAATGAAGTCACAATTTTCTGATTTCTATGGCTTTGGTAAGATTTGGAAAGTGCTGGATTTTTCCCTCTGGTGGACAGAGCTCCTGCCCCAGGGTTCAGCTCTGGATGACGCTGTCCTCTGCTAGAAAGGGGTTGTACGGGCAGTGGGGACTTGATGGCCCGGTCCTCTTCTAACCACAGTCCCTTTTCTGGTGTTGCAGCTCCTGAGGTGACGCAGGAGACAGTGGAGTCCCTGATGCAGAAGTTCAAGGAGAGCTTCCGCACCAACACGCCCATTGAGATCGGGCAGCTCCAACCCGCGCTGCGCAGCACCTCCGTGGGGAGACGGAAACGCCGGAGCCGGCCCCGAGGTAGGCTGCCACCATCACCAGCTGCTCCTCCAGTGCCCTGGGTTTGGCCATGTCCAGAGGAGCTTGGCTGGGAAGGATGAAGAAGGGTAAACCCCGTGCCACATGCTCTGGGTGGTCTTGGGAGCAGTGCCGCGCCGTGTCTCTCCCAGGGTCCCTGCCAGCTGCCCTGGTTAACCAAGGTTTGTTGGGAGTGAAATACAATTTCTTGGCAAGTTTTTATTTTGGAGGAAGGGATGAAGTTCATTTTGGCTGTAAATCACATCATTGGGACCTCTCTTTGCACTTCCCTAGTACTTGGGGGTTTTAGGACTGTTTATTTAGGGGCCGTGCAGAGGTTGAGAACAGCATTTCGTGGCTGGAAAGGCTGGACCATGCAAACCTGTGTGGGGAGGGATGCTGAGTTTTATTTGTAGCCTTGATGTCTGCTGCCAGCTACACTGGATCACCAGGAGGAGGTTGGCTGGAACAGCTCTGTGAGCAGGATTAGTCCTTGTGTTGCCTCTCAGCAAGGGAAACCAACCCTTCCTATTGCTATCGCTGCTTGAAATAGTGATGACTGTGGGTTGAAATAGTGATGACCGAGGCTGTGCGGAGGGTTTGGGTCCACAATTCCAGCTGAGAAGGAGGAAGAGGCATCAGGATCCCTCTAGGAACAAGGATGGTCCCTTGGCCATGGTCTACCCTGCACACTGCGGGACTCTGTGGCAGTGCCAGGAACCGGGAAGGAAATAGTTTTCTTTCTGTTTACTGTTGGTTTTGTTTTTAATTTATTTATGAGTCTGAAATGTGATCTTTTATTCTGGATACATTTTCCTGCGATACAGGCCTGGCGAGGGCTTTTTTTTTATTATAGCTCTGCCCATAAATTATTCACTTAGTGTGAAGAAAATGTTCTGACTCTTTAACTGGTTTAAATTATTTGGTTTGTTTTCTAGTAGTTATTCAAATAGCATGTCTGGATTTTAGCCTGCATGTGTGTGGGTGTTCTGGGGTCCGCAGTGATGCCTTGAAGTTTCTGTGACTCCCTGCTCCAGCCTCATTTTTTTTGGTTTTACTTTGCTTCTAAACTGCCTGAAGGCAAGAGTTTTTTTGGTTACTAATGGAACAAGTCAATTAATCCTCCCAGCCAAGCTTAGGAGGAGACACAATGCCTGGTTGCAGGCAGAGCCTCTGGGAGTAGAGTGTGGCCCTGAGCCAGCCCAGCTTGTCCCCCACCTTTGGGGGCAAGCACCCTCCATCTCCCACCTCCCTGGGCTGGAGCTCTCCTGCCTCCCCACAAATCTCTGCAGGATGAGGTCTTCCCGATCCTCATCCCGTCACCACTACCCCCTAGGATCCCTCTGCCCATTGATGGCCACAGGAATAGTCAGTGGATACCTGTACAACAGAACCCTTTGCTGCTCTCTATTTCTGCCCAGTTTCACATTTTCTACAGACAAGGGCTGGAGAGCAACTCGTGCCCAACATCTCTCCTTGGGATGAGGAGCTGAATTTCCCCTCCAGCTCTGCTCTGCTTGGCAATGCATTCGTGGTGCTCAGCGGGGTCACCCTCCATCCCTCCCTCCCTGCCACAGCAGCAGGCACAGACAATCCTCAGCCAAGTGTAATTAAAGCTGGACTGTCCAGCTGGTCCTCAGCAGCAGGCTCAGCCAGATGCTTGTTGGACAAAACAAATTGTCTCCCTTGGGATTCTTGTGGTGCTTCTGGCAGGGAAGGGACACCCTGTGAGCCAGAGAACATCCCAGATGCCTGGCCACCAATCTTTGCCACAGTGCCTGTTGCTGTATTTTGCTCTCTGAGTCTTTCTCAGGGTGTAGAATGTGCCCCTCAGGTGTGAGCTGGTTGAAATGGACCCAAAAGTGCTGCAAGATATTAGAGTCATAGAACAGTTTGATTTGAAAGAGACCTTTGAAGATCACGTGGTCCAGCTCCCCTGCAGTGAGTAGATACATCTTCAACCAGATCTGGTTGCTCACAGCCTTGTTCAACCTGACTTTGAATGTTTCTAGGGATGAGGCTTCTACTTCCTCTCTGTGCAACCTGTGCCAGTGCCTCTCCACCCTCAGTGTAAAAAATTTCTTCCTTATCTAGTCTGAATCTCCCCTCTTTTTTTTTAAAACCATTACTATTTGACCCGTCCCAAAAGACCCTGCTAAAATGTTTGTCCCCATCGTTCTTATAATCCCCCTTTAAGTGTTGAAAGGCAGCACAAAGGTCTCCCCAGAGCCTTCTCTTCTCCAGGGTAACCAACCCCAACACTCTTGACCTGTCTTCACAGGAGAGATGCTCCTTCCCTCTGATCATTTTTGTGGTCTCCTCTGGACCTGCTGGAACAGATTCATGTTGTTACTGTGCCGAGGGCCACACAGCTGGATGTGGGGCTTCAGGGGAGTCTCATCAGAGTGGAGCAGAGAGACAGAATCCCCTCCCACGACCTGCTTGTGATGCAGCCCAGGATAAGGTTGGCTTTCTGGGCTGCAAGCACCCAGCTAAAGATGAGTGGGGATGTCTCACTGCACCCCTGTGCTGCAGAGTTCAGCTCTCATGAAGTGAAAAGGATGGCTGGAAGGGAAGGGCTCACATTAGCTGACAAGATGCTGCCGTGGCTGTTCCCTTGTCTGCACTGTGCGCAGGATGGGTCCCGACAGTCCTGGTGCCCAACCTTCTGTAGTTTCCTTGGGTATCTGTTTCTCCTAGCAGCTCCTCCATGGATGGCTGTGTGTGCTTTCAGAGATGGTAGGGAGCTGGGTCTGGCCTTAATTGCCCAAGGCATAACATGCACCGTGGGCTTCAGGACGGGACTGTGACTTTTTGAGTCTCCACCTACAGGAACACTCACCACCACACCCTGGAAAAAAGATTTTAAGGTCTGAGCCATTAGTAAACAGTGAGCACCCCAAAAAGCAAGCAGTTCCAGCATCTCCAGTAGAGATCTCACCCCATCCACACCTTTCCCTGCAGCTCTCCTGTGCTGGAGGTTTTCTCTTTACAGCCCATGGTTAATTGTCCCCCGGCGGGCGAGCGGTTGGAGTGCTATCAGACATTAAGGTTAAACGATGATATCACAACTCGGGATGTTTTGCCTTTTCCATCCAATTGCAACCACAAACCTTTCGCCTCATTAATCCTTTGCAATCTGTGGGGGTTATTTTTCCTCCCCCTAAATGAAATTGTCCATTTGGGATGCATTTATTTCCTCTTAACAGCCTTGTGACAGTTCCGCTGACGGAGTTTGCATCCAACTTTGTTACTGGGTAGTGACAACCTGGCCTGACGGATGCATGTGTGTAATTATTTTCTCGTGGTTCAATTTAATTAATGCTTAACCTCATCAGAGCCCTACAGCTGGAACGCTTTCCCTGCAGGAACCACGTGCAGCAAAAGGATTTTCTTCTTTACAGTCCAAAAGGGCTCCGAGTGCCGCTCCTGCAGAAGGATGGCATAAACCAAACCAGAAAACAAACAACCTGACGCCCTAACCCAACAAAAACAAAGCTGGGATAAGCTTTGCCTTGCTTCGCTTCCCTGCACTAAGTGCATTTAAACTGCTGCCTATTGCTTGTCATTAAATCTGATTCTACACTAAGTGTTTCTAACAGCTCTGGGAAAGGTCGGATTTTGCCGAGAAGATCGACTTTAGGGAAAAAAACCCCAACACACCACCTTCTCCATTTACAGTACTGTGTGTCTTTGTTCTGTGTAATGCCTTTTTCATACAAACTTTTTCCCCAAACACTTGTATTGAGTGAAGTGCATTTAGAGTTTATAAATAATAGAGGGAGAGCAAGGATGATAAGAGCTGAGGTGCAGGAGGGGTGGGCTAGAAGGAGGATGTCTCCACTGAGGGCTGGCAGAGTGGGAGGCAAGGATGCTGCCTCTGAGACGCTTTGGCTTTACTGGTTCTCAAAATGCAGCCAGACTGGTACCTGGAGCATCCCAATTCAGCTGCGTCGGAGTGGGGTTTAGAGTGGGAAGCGATGTCCTGGGAAGCAGTGGTGCAGGGACCGAGGATGTGGGTTTGGCTGATGGACCACCCTATGTGCTTACCCCGAGGGATGGGGGTGGCATGTGGGGGTGCAGGGCTGGGAGGTGGCCTTGGGGGGAGGCTGGTTGGTGCAGAGAGGGGGTCTGGTGCCCTCTCCTGGGGCAGACCTTTAAAAGCACCCTGGCTTTAAGAATAAATAAGCGATTAATAGAACCTCCTGCCTGAGATGGGATGCACTGTTTATCAGGGCTGTGGCTGCTTGTGAATTAGAGGGTTTGGCTCTGTCATAAGTTACCCAGCGTTACCCTAGGGAGAAGAGCTGAGCCCGGGCTTGCTCGTGGTTTCTGCATTCACTAGGATCGCTCTGCCTCCCACCTTGCCTGGTCTGTCTGTCCTGCAGTGCCCGTAGAGCAGCGTGTTTTGCTGACGAGGCTTTTTTGGGGTTTCACCCAGGAGCTTTCACCTCATCCGAGTCACAGCATCACATCCAGCTCCAGGAGTTGGTCCTGGGTGAAAACACAGCCCTTCACACCTGTGCAAACGCTGCCATCTGGGATCAGTGTGATCCCTGTTTTCTGTGGTGGAACCCTTGGGGCTGATCCTGGTGTGGGGTTTTGGGTAGAAGGAAAAGAGAAGGTAAATGAGGAGGAAGAATTTTTTATCAGCTGAAGCCGGCGTGCGTGCCCCTGCTGCAGTGACAAACCAGAACACAGTACTTCATTTTTAAAGGGCTTTTTTTCTTGTATCAGTTTTTTTTTTTATTGACTGGATACATTTCAAAAGAAAACGTGTATTTTTTTTTTAAACTGCATCTGATTTGCCTTCCTCTGACCACGTTTGATTTTTCACTTGACTCGCGCTCTTTTCAGGAGCAAATTAATTAAACCAAAAATTTCCATTTAGCTAATTGTATGACTCTGCATCACCCTGCCAGCCCTCAGTGCATCGACCTTGCCACAGCATTGGTGGGGGAGGAGGAGAGGAGATTCCTGAGCTGGTTTTTACTGGGAATCCTGGGAGCAGAGGGAGTTGTTGAACATCCAGGAAACTACTTTGCACAGGGTAAGGGAGTGCGGAGGTGAAGTGAACCCAGTTGAGCAGGGAGATCGTGTCTCTTTAATGCTGTGATGTGCAGGATTTGACCCTTTTTCTGGAGGGAAGGGATGCAGAAAATCTTTTTGCATTGACAGTGGGGCTGTGACTGTGGGGAAGGGGGTGCGTGGACACAAGTGCCACCCAGAGGTGACACCACTGGGGACAGATACCAGCTCCCACTTCTACTACAACATCCAGCTTGGAGGGAATAAGTATTTTGGGTCAACCTGCCTTCAGACAGGAGTTATCCAAAGAGCTTTTGATTATTTTAACTCAATTATGATTTGTTTTGCATCCATTTCACTTCCTTGAGATGCTCTGTAACCTCTTGGCTTTGGGGAAGAGATTTAAAATGTCAGGTTTGCTTTTTCTTTAATGACGGAAATGCGCCTTTAAACAAAGAATACGTGTTTTTGTCTAACCAGAAGTCTCCTGGGATAACAGGGCCTCTAACTCCCCAATTTTATTTCTTTTATCCCTATGTAGCATTAACACCTACCATCTTTAATTACACCACAATAAGTGGTGTTTGCCTTGGCACCCCGCCTTGCTCCCCACTACATTAACGTCGTGCTCCAAACGAGCGCCCTGCCCCGGCGTGTGGCTGAGTTGTGATCTATTTGAACGGATTAATGAGCTTGTAAATCTGCAAACAGGATTAGAAGATAGAGAATCCCCCTTGAGCTCCCCCTCCTCACCCGTTCCCCCCCCCCCTTCGCCTGTTTCCCCCCCTCCTCCCGCCCCACCGCCTGGTCCCAGGCGGTGGGGCGGGAGGAGGGGGGGAAACGGGTGAGGAGGGGGAGCTTTGCTTTCTCTCAAATTAAATAACAAGAGTGAACTGGGTGTAAAGGGGTTGTAGCTCCTCCAAGGAGCTGCTGCAAAGAGTTGCCAGTGCATTACGGGTCCACAGCGCTGTGAAGTTGCTGTTTCCCTGTCCTCTTTAAGCAGCGTGTTTTGCTTTGCAGTCAGCTGTGGTGATTAAGATCTTTTTCCTGTTGCTTGGTGGGTTTCTCCCCCTTTAAAGAGAAAAGGAATGCTGAGCAGGCAGGGCTGCTTGGCTTTGCTAGGGTCCTCTCCCTGTTCAGCCCCATCAGCAGCTGCATTTGGGGTGCTCTTTGCTGTGAACATCCTCGACCCCATCGTGCGCATCCTCAGCCCCATCGTGCGCATCCTCAGCCCCATCGTGCGCATCCTCAGCCCCATCGTGCGCATCCTCAGCCCCATCGTGCGCATCCTCAGCCCCATCGTGCGCATCCTCAGCCCCATCGTGCGCATCCTCAGCCCCATCGTGCGCATCCTCAGCCCCATCGTGCGCATCCTCAGCCCCATCGTGAGCATCCTCAGCCCCATCGTGCGCATCCTCAGCCCCATCGTGCGCATCCTCACGCCCATCGTGAGCATCCTCAGCCCTGTAGCTCGATGAGCAGCTCCCAACAGAGGCCAACTGGTAGAGCTGATGCAGAAAGTATTGCCCCAAGCACCAACATCTCACAGGGACACTTCAGCAAGACTTTTGGGTCAGTTAAACATGAAATCAGGTTCACGGTAAGGACCAGTTGAGGATCAGTGCTCCTACAGCCTGCCTTGACTGGGCTCTGGGTACCCTGAAACCAATGCCAAAATGAATTCCAGCATCCTTGATAACATGAAAGGATGAAAGTGCATCTCTTGCAGCTGCTTCTCTGCCCTGGGCTCATGTTTCCGTCCTGACCTTTGGGTCAGAGGAGATGTTTCCTCTGCGGGCCGGGGACCTGCACGGGATCTCCCGACTCCTGTATTTATACATCCTGCACAGTGCTGGGTAATCAGAAAATGCAATATTGCTGTCACCAGCTCTCTGAAGACATCCAGCCTGAGTAATTTAACGTGTCAGCGCCATCCATCACAGAGGTGCAGCCGGCAAACAAATGTGGAGCAGCCGGAGGGGGCTGGGACAGGGGCTGGTGGAGCAGCAGCTGCCTGGTCACCTCGGCAGGGCGTGAGAGCAGAGCGAGCACTGAGATCGCTGCCTCTGTCCACCCCCAGCCATCTGCCTGCACAGAAGGGACTAAGTCTGGCTCATGAGAAGGTGGCAGAGGGATGTGCATATGTGCTGCCTGCGCAGGCAGTGTCCAGATCCTTCTCCTGGGTAGAGGAAACAGCTCTGCCAAGCTCTAGGGGGAAAACATCCCATAACTGGTGTCTTTCTCCCAGCCCTGGACCCTGTTGGCAGCAGAAGAGCCCAGGGCAGCCCCTGCTCAGCAAGAGAAGTTACCGTGCAGCAGAGCTGCAGCCCTGGCCACTTGCCCAAGGACCTGCATTAGAAGCCTGGGTTAATTAAGATTTTCCTTGCTGATGTGAATAAGCCTTATTGGTTTTACTGCTCTGCTGTGCCCTTCAAACCCCATCGCTGGGTGCAGGTGTATCACGACATGACGTATCGCTGTGATACAGGGGTCTGAAGAGGTTCTAATGGTGGATTATGGTTTGGGGTGTGAGTCTGTAAACCCCCCAGTGCAAGCACTGATCCTTCCTGCTGCTTTCAGGAGGAAAGGAGCTGGCAGAGCCTCTTCCTACCCCCACACTGGGGCCCTCCTTGAGGACACTGTATGGCCAGGTCAGGGCATGGCCAGGGCAGGAGCCACGTGCCGAGCTCCCAACATCCCTCTGGCTCCTGCCAGCCACCTCTCATCACGGTGATTAAGGATTTCAGAGGGCAGAAGGCACTGCTCGTTTTCTGTTCTCCTGCCAAGAAGTGGGGAAATTGTGCTTCTGCCTAGAATAAAAGATTTTTAAAAAACAGTAAAATATTTTAATGGCAGTTTAAAGGGCCACTGTCAACCCCCAGAGGCCTCTTTGCTTTAAACTCTGCAAGGATTGAAGGATTTCTGCCAGTTAGAGTCTGTGTTGCTTTTTAACCACCCGTCACTCTTGACTCCAGGCTCCTCCAGCATCCTGCATTGTCTCCAGCTCCAGGAGGGAGATGATGTATAAACAGTGGGTCAGCCCTGCTCCTTGCCACGGCTGTCGGTACCGACTGCTCCAGGGACACATGCTGCTGCCTGTCCTGGTGAGCTGGTGGAGCAGATGGGCCAGAGTGGGTGCTGAGGGAGTAAAGGTGGATGTTCACTATGCAACGGGGTCCTGAGTGTCCCCGAGGGCTGTATTCTTCCTCACCACTTGTCTCTGCTGGGTTTGCTGTGAAGCAAACATCTAAAATTCATCCTACTTCACCATGTAGGTGTCCTCGGGGAGAGCAGCTTCTACAGTCAGAGCTTTTCTTTGTAAATACATTGCAATACATTTGTAAAATACATTCCTGGGGGTAGAAAGCATCTTAGATTCAAATCATGATTTGTACTGTTAGTTCTTTATTCTGGATGAGGGCAATGAGGAGCCAGGGAAATCAGGAGTGGTAAAAGTCCCTGGTTACTTCTGGTGACCACAAGCAGAGCACCTGGGCTGGGAGCGATGGATGATGGCCAAATCCAGCAGCTCATCCAAGGAGCTCCCAGCTCCTCCCTGCTGCTGTGCATCCTGGCTGACAGGGCTGATTTTTTCCTCTCTGTTGCTTGCAGGTGGGATTGGGTTTGGCCGTGCCAAAGGGAACTCTGGCTCAGAGGCGGACGATGAAACCCAGCTGACCTTCTACACCGAGCAGTATCGGAGCCGGAGACGAAGCAAAGGTACAAAGTGATATTGGCAGTGGTGGTGCTCATGGGCGTAAGAGGAAGAACTGGTTGGGCACTGTGAGTGTTTCCATGGGTGGTGTTGGCTAATACTGCATAAGCCTAGGTAAGGACCTCCATACCAGTCTTTAGTGGTAAGGACATTCCAAGAGATGCTGTTTGTGTGATGCAGCACTGTGCAGGAGCTATAGATAGCATTTCCCTCTGATGTTGCTGAGGTTCTGGGTTGCTTTACTTGTTTCTAGTATCAGCTATGCTACACGTGACCTGGCAGTTCCCTAAAATTGTGATGACTGTGTCCATCATTATCCTGGCACCCGTGCAGCTGTCAGGGATGGTCACCTTGGCAATACCTGTTTTCTGCCCTTTAATTCCCATGCAAAGCATCTGTTGGACGGGAAATTTCCCAGCCTTCCTCTCGGCACAAAGGCAATTAAAAGGAACAAATTCAAAATGAGAGTTGGGGCAGGGATTCATAGACTGGATTCCCTTAGGGCTTTTTTTTTGTGAGTTTAGAGGAGCTGAGAAACTGAAATATCATCTGCAGTGTGATATCAGCATCCAGGTTTTCCTCCGGTTTGTTCAGGATCCTTGGACCAAGCGCTTTGGCAGAGGCCGGGGCGAGCTTTCCTGCTGCTGCTGCTGCTGCCTTTGAAAAATCACTGTCAGGAAATAACTATGTTGGGAAGCAATTTCAAAATTGCACAGTGGGTCTGCTCCTTCCATCTGTTTTCTGTATTAAGCCGGGCACCGGCAGAGCGCGGCGCAGCAGATCGATGCCTGCGCCCACCGCAGCAAACACGACCCAATTTGTTGCAATGATTAAGCATTCCAATAAATGCTCACAATGTGTTTATTTGAATGTGAAATTACCTCGACACCTCTGATCAGCTTGATGATTGCACGTGGGAACAAACACACGCGTGCACAAGGGTGGGTTGCATTTGTTCCTGCTGAAAGGCAGGCGTTCCATTTGTGGGTTTTTTTTTTCCCTTCCGTGTGTTTTAGAACCACAAGAAGTTCTCACTGAGTTTAAAAAGAGCTTTTGATGAAAAGCAGGGGGAGAATTTGTGAGTTGAAGTTACCTGTAGCAGTGCAAACATAGCTGCGTTAAAGGGAAAATGGTGTGCAAAAGAAGGAAGAGGGGGGTTGTGTTGCAGGTAGGGACAGGAAAAAAAAAAGACAACACCCCCATGGAATGCTCCAGGCTTGGAGAAGGGAGGCTGGAAAGCTGTCTGGTGGAAAAAGACCCGGGGATGCTGGTCAACAGCAACCGAACATGAGCCAACAGTGACCCAGGTGGCTAAGGAAGCCAGCAGCATCCTGGCTTGGAACAGCCATGGTGTGACCAGCAGGAGCATGGAAGGGATTGTCCCTCTGGACCTCAGCTCTGGTGAGGCTGCACCTCAAATCCTGGGTTCAGTTTGGGACCTCTCAGTACAGGAAAGACACTGAGCTGCTGGAGTGTGTCCAGAAGAGGGCAACGAGGCTGGTGAAAGGTCTGGACCACGAGTCTTATGAAGAGTGGCTGAGGGAACTAGAATTGTTTAGTTTGGAGAAGAGGAGGCTGAGGGGAGACCTCATTGCTTTCTGCAGCTTTCTGAAAGCAGGCTGTAGTGAGGTGGGTGCTGGTGTCTTCTCCCAGGTTACAAGTGATAGGACATCCCTGGAGGGGTTCAAAAAGTTTGTAGAGGTGGCACTTTGTGACATGGTTTATTAGGCACGGTGGCGTTGGGCTGATGGTTGGACTGGATGAGCTTAGAAGTCTTTTCCAACCTTAATGATTCCATGATTTTATGAAAAGAAATGGTCCCAACAAGGTGCTGGTGCAAGGGAAAAATTTATCAGGTGCTGAAGCAGGTTTTTTTTCGATAAGTTATTCTGAAAAACCAGACTGGATGTGAAAGTCCTTGGGCACTTTGGAAAAGTCACTGAAGTTTGGGTTGTTTTGAGCTGCCACAGGGGAAGGGGGAACAAGGTGCATGAGCAAGGTGTAGAAGACTGTTTTAATGAAAACTGGATAAATCTGTGCTTTCCCACTGCCTTGACACCATTCCCCATGAGGCCAAGTGCTCTGTCAGTCTCTCGAAACACGCTCGTGCTGGATGCCAGGTACAAAGATACTCTTATTGACATATATGTTGGCTTTGGGTTGTTTGTTTAAGCTTCCATGTAGGGCAAATATAAAAGAATAGATAAATGGGAAGAATTCCTTTCTTTTCCTTTGTATGAGCTGTTGTTCACCTGGGCAGCTTTGATGGCTGGGTTTGAAGAGAATTCAGGAGGAAGAGCTGCCTCGCACAGTTGCACAGAGCTGGCTGTTAGATCTACGTTAGTTTGAGTGATGCTGTGAGATGTTTGGTGGTGGCTAACTGAGGGAATTGTCTTGCATAAAGTCCCCATTTTATTTTCCCTCCTGTCTAGCTAAATTTTACCATCACTGCGTCCTTGAAAGGAATTTTCTATTATCCTTTCATTGACTCTTCTCTCCCTCGTGGAAGGAAAGCAATAGCTTAGTGGGAAGTCGCAGTACCAAACTCATAATTACAACTTCTGCAAAGATCCATAATTGGATGAGATCATAACTTTAATGGAGAAGGATGCATCGTCAGATACAGTTAATTCTTACAATGATGTTCCTGTATCGATTTTGCCATGGTTATGTGTCATTGCAGGTGCTGTGAGACAGTTACCAGGCCCAAGGAGAGGGATTCCTCAGGTTAGGTTTTGTAGGATTGAGCCTAGTGACTGGTGCTGTCAACTGGTCCCAGCCAATGTACCAATTAGGTGGTCTGGTTTTTACTTTAGGGGTTGTAATTCAGATGGTTAAGTGGATGTGGGCTTTGTTTGTCTGAAAGGCTGCAGGTTTCATGATGGTAAATTAGAGGGATACTCCCACAGGTAAAAATTGGGTGAGGGAGAGCTTGTTCTGGTAGCTCAGCAGGAACACAATCATTGCTGTCTGGTTTTCAGTGCTGGAATATATGGCAAAGTAAATCTGATCAGTTCAAGCACGGAGGTGGGGATGGCCAAGGCATCACCTTCTATGGTCTCAGCACACCACACCGTGCATCTTACCAATTTCTAGGTCTGTGGGATGCTCTTACAGTTATGTTCCCCTGTCTTTGGAAAGTCTCCAGAGAACTTAGAGGTGGGGAGAGTGTAAGAAATAAACTTTCCCATGGAGCCTTGGTCCTTGGCTGCTGTTGGGCGCAACCCCATCTCTGGGATTTGAGCTGGGAGAAGCAATGCAGGTCACTGGTGTCTCTGAGGAGCTGGCTCGTTCCAAGCAGGGCTCTGTTCATACAAGTCTTCAGCGAGGCATCCCTTTTCTTCACCACTGCCCTGTGTGCCCATCCTCGCTTTCCACCCTCTGCTTCATTTCAGTGGATCAGTGTGACCTCTGCTCTGGATGCAAGTGCTGAAGACAGAGCTGGCATACAGTGCCAAGGCAGCTGGAATTTGGACTTCGTGTCCTGCTTTTCCAAGTGAAACAAGTCCTGAGGAAGGCTCTCATGCCATGCAGAGCTCCATTCTCGGAGGCTGGAGGGGCCCTCATCTGGTGGTAGCTGGTTTGCGCCTTCCTGCTGACCCTCATTACTGGCTCCAGGAGATTTTCTAGAAAGTAGATCTTCTTGCAACAGGTTTGTGCACTCGAGGGCTCTGCTTGCTGTGAGGGATGGCTCTCCCCTTTCCCACTCCCCAGGAGAACTGGGAATCTCCCTGCATGCCCTCCCTGAAACAATGTGGTACCTGGATGGCTCTTTTCTCCAGGGCTGTTGGTTATCACACCTTTCCCTACTGCTGACACCTCTGTGAGAGAGAACCTGCCAGTGTTGTAGAGATGCTAATCCACATCCTCAGTTGCCCATTACAGGTGACATTAAACTTTTTGGTACTTGCTCATTTCCTTTTTATTTCTGAGCAGCGTGGGGTGTGTTCAGTCAGGTCCCCCCCTGAGTCTGAGAGAAAATGAGTTACAAAAAGCCCCAAAACAGGGAGACAGAGCGCCGTGCGCAAACCTTGCCTTGCATGCTGCTCCTGCTCCATCCCTCTTGCTCTGGGGTAGTGATTATCTCCTGCCCAGCAAAATATATTCTGCTCTGGGTCTGCCTTTGCAGCCCCAAGCTCCCCAGCTCACACGCAGTGCCTGCCCGATGGCATTTCAAATGGAGAGAAAGATGTGGAGGAGGAAGGGAAGCAGCATCTTAACTCCAAGGCTGCGCCAGTCTCCCTGCAGCAGTGGGCTGGCCCCTGGGCTTGTCAAGGACTCTGTGAGGCTAACGAGGCCCTCCGGCTCGCTGGTGGGGGGTGGGAGGTGAGAGCGAGCCTCTTCCACCTCCTTCTGCTTCCTCAGGCCCTGGAGCAGCTGCTCTGTGACACAGAAACATTCCTGCTCTTTTAAAGCCCCTTCCAGGAGAAGGTTTGTAAGGGGTAAATGAAGAGTAAATTGGCATCACATCAGGTCTGCAGGGCAGATGCTGTGCAGCTGCTGGGTTAGGGGAAACTGAGACAGGGAAAATATGGTGTTGGGCGGAGACTATGAGGGGCTGAGCATTCTGATCTTGTTTGTTCTGGAGAACCAGAGAGCTTCTGACTCCTCCTGCAGCCCAGCCGTTGTCTGAGCCCCTGAGAGCTGCTGGGTAACCTGTGTCTGAACATCTGGAACTTGCTAGGCACTCCATGTCTGAGCCCCTAGGAGGTGCAAGGAGCCACGGCAGCAGCTGGTGAGCCCCTGGGACCAGACCTTGTGCTGATGGCGCTCCCCACATTAAGCAGAAGGGTCAGGTACAGAGAGTTGCTGGAAACCCTGATACAAAGCAGAACGCTGGGTGCAAACTCAAAGTGATGCTGTTGGTACCATGATGGTTGAGATGTGGTGGAGGATGCCCAGTGCAGTGACCTGGCTGGGATCTCTCGTCAAGGGTCCTCAGCTGGCTGATGATCTTCAAGTAGACTCTGGCATCTGCTTCAGCCTGAGCTGGACCACCCCAAACCCTCTCCTCTACACTTGGGTCTGGGATTGCTTCACCCCTCTCTGTTGCAGCCTATCAGAAGAGGAAGGGGGAAATAATCCACCCTCTTTTCATGCATTCCTTGCATCCAGGTGGTGCCTTCCCATCACAGCAACCTGTTCCCATCTCCGAGACCGCAGGGAAGGATGGAAGTGGGTTTGGGATGTTCCTTCGCTGATGTCTCCATGAACATGGCACTTGGCTGTTTCCATAGCACGCAGTGATGGTTTAGACAAATTAGCAGTGTGCAATTATGTACCTTGGATTGGTGTCAGCCGTGCGTGTGTGCGCGTGTGTGTGTGCCTTGCTGGCTGGCAAAGTCTTCTGAGGGCTGTTAGAGAGATGAGAAGCTGAGCTTTGATCTGCCTCTGTATTTGGTGTTTAAAACAAGGCCTTTTATAAGGGAATATTAGGTATTCAGAGACTGTAACACATGAGGAAGCTTCGCTTTGATCCTCTCCTGTCTCAGGAGGCAGCAGACACTTATTATTTCATGGGGAGCTAAACGAAATGCAGAATGAAGTTTGGGCACTGTTCTTCGTGCTCTGTTGAGGCCCCTGGCCTGGCTGGAGCTGTGCAAATGCTGTGGGCAACGTGTTGCCCCATCTCTGCTGTGGTCCTTGGGGAATTGTCCCCTCTGGTCAGGCTCACCATGCCTGCAGCCTGCAAAGTGGGGAAGACGCTGCTGGGAATCAAATGGGAGATAAGTGGTGATAAAGCAAACATGGGTTTGGTTGCTTACGCTACTAAGAGGGAGTAATGGGTCTGTGCGAGCCTCCTGCTGTCTGTCTGGCCAGGGAAGTGCACCCCAGAGGGGATAACTGGTGTCCCAGAAGACCTGGCCATCTCCAGACTTCTGGGGATGCGATACTTCAGCACAAGAAGGACATGGAATTGTTGGAGAGGATACAGAGGAGGCCATGGAGATGATCTGAGTGCTGGAGCACCTCCTATATGAGGGCAGGCTGAGAGACTTATTGGTCAGCCTGGAGAAGAGAAAGCTCTGGGGAGACCTTAGAGCACCCTCCCAGGACTGAAAGGGGTTCCAGAAAAGCTGGGAAGGGGTTTTTTTCAAGGCTTGTTGTCACAGGAAAAGGATTAATGGTTTTAAACTAAGGGAGGGTAGATACTAGGAAGAAATATTTTCCTGTGAGGGTGAGGATCACTGGCACAGGTTGCCCAGAAAGACAGTAGAGGCTCCATTTTTGGAAACATTCAAGATCAGGCTGGATGGGGCTCTGAGCAACACATCTCATTAAAGATGTCCCTGCTCCTGCAGAGGTGTTGGACTGGATGACCTGTAAAAGGTCCCTTCCAACCCAAGCCATTCTGTAACACAAGTCTTGTCATTGCCTTCTGGAGCACTGGGTGCCTCCACCCCCCAGGCTGCTCTGTGTCAGTGCTACCTCTGCCCAGACCCCTGCAGTGCCCAGGCTGGTGGTGCAGGTGAGGTGTGCAATGACTTCTCAACCTTTCTCAGCTCTCAAAAGCTCTCTCATGGATGCTGTTTATCCAGTAGGGAAACAAACATGGACCATTTACATGGTGGCTTGTATCTCTCACAGAGCAAGTAGATACTGCATCGGCATGTAAAACTCACCCAGCACCCCTTTCCATCCCTTTAGGCAGATGTGTCTGTGCAGGGAGTTGTAGAATGGCTTGATTGGAAAAGATCTTTGAGATCATTGAGTCCAACCATACCTGCCCACTACTAAACTCTCATCTAACTGTCTTTTAAACTCCTCTGGGGATGGTGACTCCAGCAGCCCCTTTGGTCCCTTAAGTCCCAGATGGCTCTAGTTATGGGGTGCACACCTTCTCCTGCCCATACCTGGGCACATGTGTAGGGTACTGAGGCTCAGGGCTGAGGAAAGCTGGTTGTAAAGCATCAGCTGAGGAGCGGAGGGATCCACAGTTAGAGCAGTCGTGGTGCCTCAGGCTCTTTAACTTCCCTGGACTGCGCTAGAGATAACGGCTTTTACATCTGTTCCTGGAGGCAGTGTGGGCCGTTCTATTTATTTATTTATTTTTTGATTGTATCTGATACAGCCTCAGCGAGTAATTGAGTGTTTGAGAGTGAAAAATTATCTCTCCGGCTTGGCCCTTATCTTGACAGCAAAGCAGCACTTTTAATTTAATTTTGTTCAGAGCATGTGGGTAACAAATTTCACTAATCGCTCCGCTGTCGCCCTCCGCATGGTAACGAGTCTCTTGTTTCCCAGGAAGCGGAACATAAACACGGTGCTGGATGCGGGCGGGAGGAGGGCGAGGGTTAGCACAGGCTGGAAATGAAGACACGTTTCGGCGCTGATGCTCGGCGCACCCGTGGTGAGACAGATTGGGAGAACGCCTTTAAATGGGAAGGGGAAAGATTTAGATGAGACCTGAGGAAGATATTCTTCACGATGAAGGTGGGGAGGCCCTGGCACAGGTTGCACAGAGGAGCTGTGGATGCCCCATCGCTGGAGCTGGTGGAGGCCAGGGTGGATGGGGCTTTGAGCCCCCTGATCCAGTGGGAGGTGTCCCTGCCTGCGGCAGGGGGTTGGAACTGGATGGGCTTTAAGGTCCCTTCCAACCCAAGCTGTTCTATGATTCTGTGATTTGTCTCCTGGCTGGAGCATAGAGAGGAGCAGCAGGTGGCAGAGAGTGGTGGATGTCACACTGCACTGGAGAAGCTCATCCATGCATGGGACTTGGCTGCAGGGGAAACTGAGGCATGGAGAGGATGTGCTCCAATCCTGGGAAGCTGTTCCAGAGCACAGACTTTTATTCCCACCATGCTGGCCCATTTTGCATGTATTCCAAAAATAACGAAAGGAGGGGAAAGGTGGTTTGGGGTTTTATTTTTTGGCATGTCTGGCTTTGGAGATCCCAACCCAATTCCCACATCCCAATACGCAGCCTGACTCTGCCTATGGGGTGGCACTGGGAGAGCAGTCAGGACCTGGATGGGCAGCACAGTAGAGACCCAGCAGCAATGGGCAGCTCACCAGGTGCTGGAGCATCTTCCCTCCAGGTCGTGAGCCCTCCCTGGCAGCCTGGCCTCAATCAACTCTCCTGCCTGGTCTCCAAAATAAATTTAACTGTCTGACCAGCCCTTTGCACACTGAGTGCAATCCTCTCTGGGCTGTGACTCAACACAAGCTATTTCATAGAAAATGATTACTTTTATTTCCTCTTTTTTTCCTGTAGGAATAATGTTTTCGTTACACCGTATTGAAAATTGCTTTCCCTCCTCCTTAAAATGAAGCCTTCCACTCAGATTTGCCTTCATGTTTCTATATTGTAAAATTGGGAATCATATGGAGTTTAAAACCAAAAAGAAAACCAGGCCTTAATTCCAGGAGAAGTTTTTCCATTGATTTGCATGAGAGAAAATTCCAGTGCAGTAATTCTCTGCATTTAAATATGTAACTGTTTCTTTAATGTGATTTTATCTCAACTGATTCAGCACCGAGGATATGAAAGCAAAACTGACTTCATTGATTTTAATTGCCCATGCCCAAAGACATGCAAAAAATGTAACAAAGCCAGGAAAGCAAATTGGGTTTCCACAAATTCTTCCCCCTTTGCTGTGCCAAGGGAGGTCTAAGACATGCAGGCAGGAGAACCTGCCCATGGTGACCCTTCCTATGATGATGGGGCTGGTGGTGATGGAGCTGGAGGTGGGGACTGGGCCGGTGGGTGGTGACCCTGGTGATGATGAAGGTGGTGGGTCAGCAAAAACCAGCACATACATCTGTGCCCCTTCAGTCTTTTCCATTTCCATCCTCCCCTCTGCTGCCCCTTCCTTTCCCAATCTTCAGGTCTTTTCTTTCCCTCTGCTTCCCCCTCCTTCATCCTCATGATTGAAATTTGCTGTCCGTGTCTCCCTGCGAGCTGCACGCTTGCTGTTTTAGAGCAAAGGGGGGGAACCATTGGCAGCTGTATAAATAGGACATAAATACATTTATTCAGTACACGAGGCATTAAAACTCCAGGAGCACATAAAAAAGCCAAGGCTCAGGCTGCTGGAGGAGCGATGCAGACTGTGGTGCACACCAGAGCTTAGCTGCCAAATCCCTGACTATGCCATGGGATTCAGCAGCCTGACCCCAACCTCCCTGCAGTGGCCTTGCCACTCCTCAGCATCCCCTCTCCCTGCCCCACACCCCAGGGCTGCCTTTTCTACAGCCCCTCATGCTGTACTCGAGGACACCTTGGCTAATTGCTAGTGAGTAATTCATAAATGTTAATAGTATTAATCTGATTCAGTGTGTGCTTAGCAAGATCAAATCCTCTATAAATCCAGAAATGTCTGATCTCACCCTTCTGCTGCACAATGCTTTCCTCCTCTCTTCCCCCCTCTGTCTTTTCGTGTGCACCCTCTCTGCCTTCCCAGAGGTGAGATGAGTCTCCCTGGGTTTTTTGGGGGGCATCCCTAGCACTGGTGGAGCAAAGCCACAAGTTTGGAGCTGCTCCATCATGCTGGTTGCAAGGCTGAGACTCAGATAGCCCCATGCCTGAACCCCAGCTCAGATCCAGACTGTAGATGTGGGTACCTTCACTCAGGATTGGTGCAAGGCAGCAATGGAGAAGGTGTCTGCTGGAGGAGAGGCTGAAGGCAGGTGTTGTAGAAGGGCATGCAATGAAATGCCTGCTTGTGCGCTCACCTCACTTCTCAGGTGCTGCCTGGGGGGGTTCTTTGCATTAACATCCATCCCTTCCTGAAGGAAGGGGCTGTGGGGCAGAGTGGTGGGACTGTGGTGTGGGAGAGCTGTGTCTGGCTGGGAGGAGGGTATCTTATCACATCCCGTGCCGTGCCATCCAACGCCTGTGTCTCGTGTGCTGGTGAAACAGGGGCCATCTCACCGTGGAAGGGGAGGGGAGGCCCTGGAGAGGTGCAGAGGTGCAGAGCAGGGAGGGGAGACGAGCAGCACAGGGGTGCTCCGTGGCAAGCACTGCTTGCCAACATCGCTGCTCATCTTAATTGGCATTTGGTTTGATTCGACATGATCTCCCGCTTGTCAAACACCTTCAGATGTTTCTGTGTGTGAGGGTGTCCTGGAAACGCTCTTGTACCCTATTAATGAGCCTCTGCCAGCACATAAAGAAGGATCATTAGGAGAGCCCAACTCCTCTGAGATGCCAGGAGCGGCACTTTGGGGATGCCGGGGATGCGAGGAGGGCTGCGGTGAGCTCGCTGTGCCCCGGGGGTGCCGGAGGAGCTGCTCGTCCCGCGCCGAGCGCTTTCGCATGCGGCACGGCGCGGCGGCTGGGCGCTGGCGGCCGCGTTGCTAAGCAGTTCAAGCACTCGCTCTTCCCCCGCTCGGTTTCCCCATCCTTGTCTTCCTTGGGTGGTAGAAATACATTTTAATATCCGAGGAGCGGTGAAACATTCCGTATTGTGCCATTAACTCCAGGGGGGTGGGAAGGATTGCGAAGCACTTGGCGTTTAACACCCACATATGGCTAACACCATGGGCTGTGTGCTGATAAAGATGGGGTAATTAAAGTTTATTTTTTTATAGACTAAATCTCCCAAGCATGTATTTATGAGCCTGATTTAGAAACATCACATTACCAAGAGCACGGGATATTTGTGTTGCTCGTAAATCCATACGTGTTCCGAACGTACCTTTCCCCCTCTTAAATTTAGGCAGCGCTGCCAATATTAAAAAGGAACGAGCTCAGAGTTTTGTTGGGTTTTTTTTCCCCCACCTTGTCCTTTAGGTGGGCAAAGAAAAGCGTACAAAGCAGCGAGTAATTAACTGTAGGAGGAAATGATATTTCAAATGAGACATGGTGCGTTTGGAGGGGCTGTTTGCAGAGTGTTTACACCAGTGGCTCTGAATTTATCTTCATCTTGCAGCAGGTGCAAAATCTTCAGGGGGATGGGGTGCTTTGTAAGCTGTTTCTGAGCTGTCTGCAGAGGGACCTCTGTCTTTTTCAGGAGGCCAAAGCTGGGCTGATTGGCACCGGTCTTAAAGGGGGAAGTATCCTGAGTGGGAAAGGTGGTGGTGGCAGGAGAACCTCTGGCCACGGTCCTGGCTGCTCCTCGTGTCATCCAGTCTAATTAAGCTGTTGGTAATTGAATCATTGGCAGGGAGTGTCTTGGTTATGATTCTGCTCTAAACTAAAATAGGTTGCCTTTACTTTCCTCGTCTCTCCTTTGCTCTCAAAGACTGGAGGGAAAGGTTATTTCTCCCCATTGGAGAAGAAGTAAGTTTTTCTAGTTCTTCATCCTCATCGTGTGTCCTGCCCATCACTTTGCCTGCTGCTCAGGTGCAGGCTCCCCAGCTCTGCCTCCTCTTAAAGCCCTTGTGGGCCATCACTTTCTTCCCAAAGCAGCCTGGCTGAGCCCTCTCACTCTGTTACAACCATCCAAAACACAACAGAAACCCATTCAATTAAAAATATAGAGAGGTCATCTCAATATAAGTAGGATTTAGTAGGACAGAGGACTCCAGGAAGTGAGTTTGCTCTTAGCTGTACCAGGTCACCAACTTCCTCCTGGGATTTTCGGACCTTCCAAGAACCAAATGAAGACTTGTTGAGTATGCTGAGGCTCTTGGAACTCCTGAGTCCCATCAACCCTCTGTGAAGGTCTTGCATTTCATAGAAACATAGAATCATAGAATGGGTTGGAGTGGATCTTAAAGATCACCTAGTTCCAACCCCATTTCCCCCCAAAGCTTCCTCCTCTTGGTAAAGTAGGTCGATACCAGCTTGTTTGGTGGACCTGGGTTCACAAATCTGCACTTTAAACACCTCCCTGGAAGCCTGGACATGACAAGGTGAGGAGGGAAAGATCAGGCTTCAGCCAGGTAGATCTCCCATCTGTGAGGTTGTGGTTTATGTGGTACTGCCTGAATTACTGATCTTGGTTTGGGATATGCTTTTCCAGGATTCTTCCTTCAAACCTGGCAGCAAACTGACTGTGAACAATAAAGAGCTGAGCTGGAAATCAAATTTCCAGACCTGTTGTTTTGGTTCAGTTGTTCAAAGCCAACATGAGGCAGTTCTAGAGGTCAGTGATTAGCACTGTGATGGAAATGAGTGGGGAGCAGGAGGCAGGGGAATGGGGAAGGTAGTTAAAGGAGACTTGTAGCACGTTGTCCCTTTCCTTGGCAGCCAAGCTCAAACTACTTGAGCTGTGATGAGCTTTCTGCTGTGTCAAGCTCCTGTGCTCCTTTCTTCTTAGTCTTGGGGAAAGAAGAAGCCACATGGACAAATGGGGATGGGAGCTTCCAGATCCACATTCCTGCAGCTCCACTCTGACTGCAGGATGGTGAAAGCTGCCATCGTACCTGTGATTCAAGCTCTTTGTGAACAGGGGATAATGCTTGTCTAACTCAGAAGGGATTTGTGATTTAATGTTTGCAAAGCACTTTAAGACCCTGGATTGAAAGGTGATTTATAATGGTAAAATCCAGTGTTCTCTGGTCTATTGTATACCTGGCTGTGTTCAATTATCCAGATGGGGAAGCTTTTTTCCTTCTTTTTACTTTTTGTTATTATTTTTTTCCTCTTATTCTTCTTGCATTTGCCTTGTAGCTCCAAGCAACTGCAGGGTTTGTAGCAGGCACAGTATGCCCAGCGAGAGGATAAGTTTGCCTCCCAAGGAGGTGCTAACTTATGCTGATGATATGAATAAAGATTGGGAAGAAAATAAAAGGGGAGGGGAATGCAAGGTGAAGGGCACAGGAATTTGGCAATGAAGCTGTGAAATAGAGATGGGAAGGCTGTTTAGATGATGCGTGTGTAAGGAAAGTAGAGGATGCTTCATAAATAATCAATTTGCAATTTTGTTGGTTGCAGTGATGGGGTGTTTTCCAGCAGATCAGCTGTTTCTCTTGTCCTGCAAATGCTGGCTCCATCCTGCAACAAGGGGTGCTTTGGTGGGTTGTGCTGTGCTGCCTGGAAAACACGGGCTGTCATGGGATCAACCCGAGCACGAGATCCCTGCCCTGGCAGCAGCATCTCCAACAGTGGCTTTGGTCAAATTACAGGGTGTGCAAGTGCTAACTTGCTGCATGGATTTCTTGTTCAATTTTCAAACTGATGCTTTTTAAATCTCACCTTGCTGATGAGATGGTGAGAGCTGGGGAGCAAGGGGGTAGAGGCTGGATTATCTTCCAAAAATAAATGTGTCCTGACCTGAATCTTGAGCAGGGATGTGGTCAGGTCTGCTGGGAGCTCGGTCATCTCGGCTGCACCATAATAGACTGCAGTGGCTGGGGTTAATTGCTGGGCTGTGCTCTCTCCTTGGTGTTGCTGTAATCCCCAAGTGGATTTTAATCGGTATCCCAAACACTGGTGAAGGGAATCAGCTGCTCTGGGAGGTGTCTGCTGTTAGCTTCAAGCAAAGGAGGTTGTTGGTGGGAGGTGCTGAACTAGGTGTCTATGGGGCATACGGTTCAATTGGGCAGTGGTATGGCAGTACCTTGGTCTGGAAGGGCTTGGCAGGCCCTGTGGTGCCCCAGGGATGGTCTCCAGGGCTGCTCCCTTCTTGGGCAGTGGAGACCTATTGATGGGAGACCTTTGTCTGGGGCCAACCATCCTCATCAATGGAGGGTGTCTCATCTGGACATGTGCATGCTCCTGGCCTGTGCCCATCAGAGCATCCCAGTCCCCTGGGGCAGCCAAGTCTCTGTTGAACACTCTATATTGTCCAGCTTCACTCCACTGCCTGCAGAGCTTGGGGGTTGCTCTGTCCCACACAACTGTAGCTGGTCCTTCTGTAGTTGTCTTAATGCCATGCTGCTCTGAGAGGGTTTCACAGTGCGTTGGTACTTGCTGCCAGCCTCTCTAGACCTGATTCTTGAGCTCCTCATTGGCTTTCACCTAATGCTATTTGCTTCAAAACCAATTCAAATAAAATACAGGCTCCCAGGCAAGCCTGGGGTCTGAGTGGAGCCACAGGGCGATGGGATCCTCCCAACCTCATGGGGTTATTCCTTGGTGTCAGGCACATGGCCTTGAGAGGAGGGGTGGCAGTCTGAGAGTGACCCACAAGCCGTGCCAGGACTGGGTGGGTTGGATGCCTGCTTTGGCAACTAGATTGTGTGTTGGAAAATACTGAGCTGCTTTGTGGGAGAAGCCATGAGCTTCTGTGCCTGACAAAACAAAATGTGTTTTGTAATATCTCCTGCCTGTCAGAAGCAGCTGGCTCTGTAGGTTGCTTTGTTGTTCAGTGAAGTCCCCCTGTGACAGCTGAATATTTATACGTATTTGTGTAAATAATTAACACTCTTCAGTGCTATATGACATCTACAGGTGTACATTTCTCCTGTTGTTAGGTAAAAGCAAATGATGCCACAGTCCAGGCAGCCCTCGGATTTGCCTTGATTTGGTTTTCTTACTGATTTGACAAGACGTGCCAAGTAAATCAAAGCTGATGAGAAATGACGATGGCTTTGCCGGGGCAAAGGGCTCCAGGGATGGGGAGTCCTCAAGGAGAGGATCTGTACAGGGTCCAAACAGGTTTTCTCCCTCCTTTAGGAAAATATAGTCTCCAAGACGTATATAACTCAGTAAGTGAAACAACACACATGTTAAAAACCCAACCGAACAAGGAGTGATGGGAACGATGGGGTTTACAGACCTCAGGAGCTTTTCCAGTGCTACTGAGCTGGCGTCTTTGTTTTCAATGCCATGGGGTTGGGCCTCTCTTCATCCACTCAGGGAAGGGGGGATGCTGAGCAAGCCCCTTGTAGAGCTTTATTTTTTGGCCATCCACCCCTCTCTCTGCCTTCCAGGTTCGATGAAGAGCCCGGTCAACAAGATGGCGCTGACCCTGATCGCCGTCAGCTCCTGCATCCTGGCCGTGGTGTGCGGCTCCCAGCTCTCCTGCCCTCTGACCGTCAAGGTGACGCTTCATGTACCTGAGCACTTCATTGCAGATGGTAAGATCTTCCAGGGACGTGGATCTCAGTGCCTCACTGTGTTTGGGGCACAGGGGTCTCTCAGTTTGAGAACTGCCCCATCTCTTTTTGGCTGCAGGGATTCCCCTTCCCAGACAAGCGCAAAGTGCATCTGCGAGCCTGAGGCCAAAAGCTTCCCAATTGCATCTGGTTTTATTGTTATTATTATTATTAATGGAGTCTGATGGATATTCCTGTTTTCCTCCAAAGTCGCTGGCAAGCCTGCACAGACAGACATCCTCCTGTCCTGCAGCAGCGCAGCTGCTTGGCTCAGCCCCTTGCAGCAGTATGGAATGAAATTGCTATGATTTGAGCAAAAACAGAGATGTTTTGAAAAATTAGATGAGGGCTGCTGTCACTATTTATTGCTTTCTCCAACTGGGTTCCTTGCATTCGCTGTGTTTCACTGACCTTTTCTTTGTAATGTGCAGTGAGCGTCGAGTGCAAGTTTTTGGCAACACGAGGGCAAATTTCATTTTCTTCCAGCAGACGGGACCCATTATTCAGTCGGTTCCAATTCCTCAGCTCCTGCGCTCGCCTCGCTGCTCGGGGCATGTGGAGGGGGCACCTTTTCTCTGCCTGAAATGTGTGCTCAGAGCCAGTGCATTGCTGACTGCTGGGGTGTAGAGCCCCCACTTTGAGAGCTGGGATGCAGGGCAGCTCTTGTGGGGATTAACATTTTGGGGAGAGGTAGATGGTTAAAGAGGTACATTGGGACAGCAGCTGTAGGGGGTGATGGAGAGGGTCTTAAACCATCACCCTGTGACAGGGAGGGACTCACCAGTGTGTTTGAAGTGGGATTTAGCCCTGCTAAGAGTGGTTTCTTCTTGGCCATGATGTGTACTGCAACATCAACAAGGCACATGCTCTCCTCAGCCCCACTGTTGACCCTCACAGCCTCATTAATTCTTATTCTATGTGCACATCTAATGATGATGCTTATGGGATGTATGTTGTGTGCAGCCAGTGAGTTGATGTCCCCATGCTAGTGTGTGAGATTGCCTCTGATCTGATCTCTGAGGATGCTCCATAACCACCTCCATCTCTGGAAATTGCAACTCAGCCTCTGGTACTTGGGTTATCCCAGCAGGCAAAGCTTGGTCCTTAGTGGAAAGAGGAGGAGAACTTCTACTTTATGGTCTCAGCTTGGAGGAACTGAACATCAGTGGAAACATGCAAAAGGCATACCTTGAAATAAGGGACTTGTCTATGCCGTGATCTGTTCCTAAAAGGCTTCAAGGATTGTCCAAGCTGCATATAAATATTCTGAAGTCTTCACAGGCCACTATTCTGAGTAGCTGGAGAACAAAAACTTTTTGCACTTGGAAAATGAGTTTTCTTCAGTGTCAACGCATGTCCCTTTGGGATGGGCACTGCCCAATTCATCACTTGGACTGGGAGTACACAACTGGTTTTGCTGAAGGTCAACCAGGAAGGCAATGATGGAGACAGGACCTCAGCGTACCTAGGACCTGCTCCCAGTCTGTGGTTCTGACCCATGGAAGACAGTGTATCCTCAAAAAAAAACCCAAAGCAAAATGCAATGTGACTCTGTGGAATGAAAGTGAAAAGCTGAGCCTGTGCTTGTCACCACGAAGGGGGTGGCAATGCAAATTATGCAAATACGGAGAACACTCGAATGGGAATAACAATGAAATACCAATAAAACAGATTAATATCCTCAAAACTGGGGGAAATGGGATGATCTCCAGTTCCGACTTAATGACTTTTCTAAAGAGAAAGTGGCAAGAGGACTGGTAAAAACGGTTTGGAGAAGAATTAAAATGAGCTTTGTAATGAAACTGTAAAATACAATTACAAACGGCGAAAACTTTTTAAATATTTTTTATGAGAAACAGTCAAATTCCTCCCCTAGAAGCAGCCAAGACATTTTGCAGCAGCTATCACTTTTACTGAAATCTCCTCATTTTGTGCAGTGGCAGAGTCCCTTGCCTGAAAAGAGAAAAGCTCTCCAAGTTGTCCCTCCTTTTTGAATAACAACAAATCCCAAGGCAGCACCCCACTGGCAGCAAAATATTATAAAACATTTAAAGGCATCGCAGAACTCAGCTGCGTTGGGAAATTTCAATGATATCCAGGAAAATGTGGCTGGCTCTGTTTGCAGATGCTTGGCACCCAGAAAGTAGATGGAAAATAGAGGACTTGCTCCTCCCTGGTCATCTTCTGGCTGGCTTTAAAGCTGCTTTTTGCCTGGATGCTAAAAGGAGTTGGCGTGGGCATCCCCACCTGAGTGTGGTGAGGGTGGAGCTGATGGCTTTGAGAGCTGTGATCAATCTTAGGCCAACACCGTGTCGGGGAGATGGTTTAGTAGTGAACAGGCATGGTTGGACTTGGTGATCTCAAAGGTCCTTTCCAACTGAATGATTCTATGTCTCATAAATGCTGCCATGCACTTAAACAATCTGGTTCTCTTTTGTATTTTGCATGGTGATAAGGCCAGCTCTGCGAGAAGGCATTCACTGGAAACGTTCCCGTGTGGGAGAAGGGTGCCCTCCCATCCCTTTTTGAAATGCAGTGTTTCAATAGATCCCAGTAGCCAAGGAAAATCTTAAAGCGAAGCAGCTACCAACACCTCTGCAGGAAAAGCCAAACAAAGACAGAAATCCCTCTCCAAGCAGATGAAAACTCGGCTTTGAAGAAAACTTTAAATAGATGCCAACCAGTTCCAGCACGCCAGGAGCCAACGCCAAGTTGGGAAAAGGAAGCGAGGGGGAGAAAAAGCCCCATCAAATGTCTCCAGCCTTGGAGGAAAGCAGCTTTCCTTTCTGCTGCAAGCAGTGCTGTTTGAGAAGGAAGCTGGAATCACAGGATTGGAACAGGGAGGGGAAGGACTGGGACCAGAAGCTCGCTGACAGCAAAGGCTGGGCAAATATATTCCAAGCAATAGTATTAATGTCCAGATTGTCTTTATTGCCCTTATTTCTCTTGCTTCGTTTTCTTCCTTTTATTCATTTGATGAGGTGTCCCTCAACACTCCTTTCCCCTCTGAGCCTGGTCTGTACAGCTGCTCTGCTTTCATTTCAGCAGGACAGTGAAATCCAGGGAAACCTGGCAGAAGCTGCCGTGCTCTTTGCTGTCGTGGCTGGCAGAGACAGGCGGGGGGGGGTGCTCCTGTCTCCCAGAGATGTGTTGGTGCCTCTAAATCTTCTCATAAGATACAAAAGTGGGAGAATCCTCTCCTCCTTTCTCATGCTCCGGGGCATCTTGTTTCAGGACAGCTTCTCCCACATAGAGCAGAAGGCATCATTCTGTTTTTAGAGGTGGCTTGGATTTATAGAAGGCCTCGTAGTGGCTTTTTATGAGGGTATGGAAATGCAAAGCATTATTTAAAAGACCCTTTAGCGGTGTCAAAAGGGGGAAGAAAGGAAAGAGAGCTCCTCCATCCGAGCAATAAAACCCCTTATGAATATGTGAGCCACTCAGCTCTATACATTCAATAGTTGTTTTTTTTTTCTTTCTTTCTTGTAAGTAATAATTCAAAAATTAGAGATGCAGCAATGGGATCAGCTTGCGGGGAAGGCAGGGCTGGGGAAAGATACCCCAGAGGACTCAGCCTGGAGTACGTCCTTGCTGCACAACAGTTTGAAATATAGTATCAATTAAAGCTTCCCATTTTTACAGCCTGCGAAGAGGTTATATATGGTGTGGGTGGATGTTTGTATCTGGATACTTTAGTGGGAGAGGTGGGTGAGATCCTCCAGAAGGAAGGAAGAGCTGCGTTTAGTTAGGGCCTTGTAGGGCTTCATTTTATAAGCAAAAATAAAGTAAAAGGCATAAAGCAAGTTGCTGTCATTTCAAAGACATCTCAGGGCATTCCCAACCCCCTTCCCTCCTCTTCTGAAGCACGTGCCAGAGGAGAGGTGATAACCCTCTGTCTGAAACCTCACTGGACTGCGGATGGGGGCTTTCTGGAGGTCAGCGAGCAGAGGCCCTGCTGGGGAGGCGCTGCCCTCGTAATGGACTCAGCTCCCAGCTGCCTGCATTTCCTCTTCAGCCCTTCTGCAAGCACAGAGAAATCCCCACCAGGATGAACATCACCCTGCCAGCAACGGGAGAAGGAAGCAAGCCCAGTCCCACCCTGTGCAAAGCCAGGAGAGCAGTGAAAGGTGGAATTGCAACTCAAGACCATGCTTTGGGTTTGGGCGTCCAACGAAATGACAGAGTTGAAGGAAGCTCTGTGTGCCTTCTTTTATTTTAAACTTCATGCATTTACCCATCTGAACGACAGCTGATCATTAATTGTTTCATCTGCAGACTATTTCCTTCCTTCCCCCCATGACTGTTTCCTCCAAGACAACAGTGGAGTTGGATGCTGCTGTTAGCGACTTGTGTTAATTTTCCCAGTAGACTGATGTTGCTCTGCAGGCTGCAATTGTTGGACTGGCAACAACTTCTCAGTTTGGTTTTAATTAAATGTGTTGCTTTAAATTGTTTACTTTTGACATCTACTTCTCAATCTTCTGCAACCCTAAGAGGTGACCAGGCATTAGCTTATGTCTTCAGGCACTCAAGTGTTCATGTGCTCAGCACGTGCTGCGCATGCAGTCACAGAGAAATGAGCAGCAGGAGCCTCCTGCCTTCCCATTCCTTTATACAGCAAGGAAAAGCTGAAGGCACTCTTTGATTTACGTGTGAAGCACCCCAGGTTTATAACAGAAGGGTGGAGAAAGGGATCTGATCTCGATGATATCTCTCTGAGCTTCCAGAGACATGCTGCCGTTGGTGTGCCCCGTGTTCTCAGCCCCAGCTGAAATCAATAGAGGGAAATTGCTGCCTTGAAAGCAGATTTTTCTGTGCTGTTATCTCACCTGGAGTAATTTTGCTGCAGAGGTGCCTGTTTTCCTGTACAGAGACCTGGACCAGGGCTTATGCAGAGGTAATACTCCCCTGTTGCAGACTGGGTGCCACATCTGGCTGCCCCAGACCCTGTTTGTTTCTGGTGAGGTGGCTGTGATAGGGGCAACTTTACAGATTGCATTTAATTCCATCAGCTCTCAGTCGTTGGATCTCCTTCCTGTCTGCATTACAATCCTGTTCCCACACCTTGGCTGGCAAGAAAATATGAGCAAATGTCTGCAGCATTACCAGACATGAACTCTAAATATTAACATCAATTTATAAACTGTATCAGCATGGATCAAAGGGATTCCAAGACGGTTTTACAGAGCGGACGCTCTTTGCATGAAGAACAAGTGAGATTCTGGAGGCTGAAGTGCATCATGTTTTTATTTGACAGGCTTGTGATCCTGTGCTCAGCTTTTCCCCATGCTGGCCCAGCCCCCCTAGGTGTGCACCTGCCACAAGTGTGCCCAGGTGCCAGGGCAGCTCTGTTTGCAAGGGAAGGCAAATGCCTCTTCCCTTTTCCTTTACAGGATTCATGAGCAAAGCAAAGGAGATTGGTGTTGATATTTGAATGGTGTCAGCAGGTCTCCCAGTTCAGAGCTGGGAGTTGGTGCATCCGGAGAGAGATATGATGCACTCACCCTTGGGGAGGTGGCAATTCCCAGCACTTGCTGAGCTTCTACCAGCACTATTTACCTTCTAATTTGGGAGGAATGGTGAAGGAAGTCTGCAGCAAGGCACAACGTCTTTGACCAACTACCCCCTTCCCAGATGGACAGATGCAAACATCATTGACTTTTCCATCTGCAAGATGAGACCCTGCCTACTTGCAGGGGGTTGGGTCAGTCCTGACTTAGGCAATGCTTGCTTTGGAACAAGAATTCATAGGATACCTGCAGCAGCAATGACACAGCAATGCAGTGAGGATTTTTGGAGACTGCATAGCTAAGAATATGCCACTTCACTTTATCACTTTCCCAACAAGTAGCTTTGCTGATGTGCAATCTCTTGGTGAGAGGGTGGTAGCTCGACTTGCTCCTGTGGCAAATTGACTTTGCACGTGGTGCCCCTTGGTTGTGTTTTCTGCCATCCTGGGAGGATGCTTAGTCTTGGTGCTAGCTGGAAAAAAATCTCCATTCACAAACAATGTTTTTGAAAGCTTATCATAACTCATCTGCCATGTACTCTGTGATGTGATTAGATTTAGGCTGGATTTCCCCAAACCCTTGCCTATATCTAGAGAGCATCACTGAGAATGAGCTCCAGGCTGGAACGTGGGAGTTGGGAGATATGGAGAATTAAGGAGAAGCTTTTCTTTCGGAGTCTAATTTCTATCTCAGCCACTGCTGGCACAGATGTCTATTGAGGGCAGAGATGGGCTGTGACTAACTTCTCTGCAATTATCTTGTTTAATAATGCCTTTGGAGATCTCATTGCTGCATGAGCTTGACCACAAGCAGGGGTGGGAAGATACCATCTCGCTTGGGTTTGGGTAAAGTTGGCCAAGACATCACCTGCTGTGTAAAGTTAAATACATGCGTTCCTTGTCAGAAGTTCAGCCCTGGCTAAATAAAGACTGACTGCCCAGAAAACCCAAAGAAAGAGTCTGTCAGAATTATCAAGAAAGTGCAATTTAACAATTAAAATGTAACCCTGCTCCTCCCACAGGAAAGATGCTTCGAGTCTGAGCTGTAATTACATACAGATTTGTATCACTAATTTGCTTCTGCTTTGCCAGAGTGAAAAAGCAGGATTAACAGCCTTTCTAGGGCATGGGGCTCTCTTGGTTTGTTCATCAGCTGATGGGGAGGGCTGGCGTGAGCAGGCCACGTAGTTTGTGTACAGAAAATATATCCTTGAGTCAAGTGCTATGTGGGATATAAAGTGTGTGCTCTTCAGCTGATGGGAGGGTAAATGAAAGCGTGTCCATAGGCTTTTGTTGTTTTAAAAACTTACTATTGTGACTTTCTGATTAGGCACTTCATCTTGAACAAGAGAGAAATCCTTTGAAAACCAAGATGAAGTGAGTAGCTTGGATTTTAACCCAGTGTGATACTATCCCTGGGTTCAAATTAGAGTACAGGATTAAGAGTTTAACTTCTAAGGATTTGAATTATTTCAAAATTACCTAGTTTTTTGCACTGTGCACTGTGTTTATCTGTAGGTGCACTCCTACACCAAGCCTGGTTTGCAAGTTTAGGCGAGCACATGTGTGTCCTGGAAATCCAACGTCTGGTTGGCACTTCTGCATTTTCTGGAAGTAATTTAAGAAGCACAAATTTTCATTCCCTGGGACCAGGACAGCAGAGTGGGAACCAATCAATGGGAAGAGCTGATAGGAGAGGAGTTGTCTCTTTGGGTAATGTTCTTTCAAGTTTCACAAGGAACAAGGAAAGGTCTCTAAAGAAATTAAATAGGGTTATTCTTTGTACCTGCAGAAAGGGATAATCCTCTAGTGTTTAAAAATAAAAATCTGTAACAGGATTATAATTGCACGATGGTGTAGGGATGGATGCATTAGTAGCAACCTGTAGTATGACCTCCCATAGCTTTCCAACACAAAATACTAATTTTAGATGAAAGGGAGCTTCGTTGGCCAAGATATAGCAAATGGACCAAAGAAGACCAAAAGAGCAGAGGAAGGAAGAAATAGAAATTCTTCAAAAAAATAATTTTTTGATCTCTTCCCTTGGTAAAAATGAGAGAGAGAGAAAGGAAAAGCCAGACCCTTTTGGCTGCCATTTGGGTGCTTTGTTCTTTTCCCTTGTTAGATCTTTCTTCTGAGCTGCTTTATCCTGTTGTGTTCTGGAAAATGATTTTTGAAATGTCAAAACTTCAAGCCTTTTTTGTCAAGGCTTAAGCAGTTCCACTGAACTTTGAAGGAGACCCCAGCATGACAGACATGAACTTGTGATGCTGCCTTGACTGATACGGCTTTGATCAGCTTTGGAGAAGGAAGTGGGGGAAGAAACACACGCATACAAAAACCCAAACAAATCAATCCCCTGAGGAGTTGGTAAACCTCTTGGAGCTGGGAGGTGGTGGTGTAGCTGTGTAGTGATGTTCTCCATGGCACTGCAGTGCTGCTTTATAGAATCATAGAATGGCATAGCCTGGCTTGTAAAGCCAACAGTGCTCAAGGACTGTGTCCGACACCGGGGGTTCCTGGGAGGAGGTGGTGGTGGGTGGAGACCTGCCATTTTATTGTTGTTGTCCCTTGTTTGTTTGATGGTTGCTTTACTCTAAATTAACCTAAATGCCTCCATTTAAGGGCAATTTCACTGAGCTTTTGAATGGGAAGCTCAAAACTTGTGTCCAGGAGGACACGTTGGAGGGGATGGGGATAGCAGTAGAGGACAGCAGGGTGGGCAGTCTCTCTGGGTGTCCTTAGAGAGTGTCTCTGCTGACATCTGCACCCCAAGGTCCACAGGCAGCAACCACAGGTGTGCATCAAACTGTAGGCTGGGTGTGGTGTGATTTGGTGGAGTCTGAGGTCCTCAAGACAGGTTTCCAGAGGGCAGTTCAAAGCAAAGCAGGCCCCACCCCTCACTCCCCCATCACTTCCTTTCCCTTCTCCTCCATTTCCCCCAATGGAAAGGCTGGATTTGGTGAAAACAAACCTGGCTGATGTCTCTGGCAAGCTAAAGATGTTTGAAACAGCTCTTGCTTAGAAAATGTTTGTTCTCTGTAGTTTCTAAAAGGATTCAATACTCAACCTGCCCTTTCCAAGCTTTTCAAGATAGTTTTCATATGTGCTCGCTGTGACTTTTGAAAACTGTCTTCTGCATCTGGATTCTTTGAAAATAAAGAGAAAATTGTGTGAAAAGGCTTTGAAATCTTCAGAATTTTAGCTTTCAAAATATTTGTAAAACACCATTTCCTGTTATTTATTTACCCAGACAAGCTATAAAGGGATCAAGGTTGCAATGTTTGTTTGTTTGTATTTTCAATGGGAGTGAAGGTGATGAGAGTGTCTGTGAACACCTCTCAAAATCTCACTCAGCTGAGCTGTGACACACTCGGCTTCAAAGACGTGAGACATTTCCTTGCTGGAAGTTGTCCCCTCCTTCCTCCTAGGAAGGAAGGAAAGTGTTTACAGCTAACTAAAATCTTTCATTTCACCTTTTTTTTTTTTCATTTTTTATAGAATCATTAAGGGTGGAAAAGTCCTCTAAGATCATCCGGTCCAACCATCAGCCCAACACCACCATGCCTACTAAACCATGTCAAAGAGTACCACCTCTATAAGCTTTTTGAACCTCTCCAGGGATGGAGACTCCACCACTGCCCTGGGCAGCCTCTGGCAGTGCTTCACCACTCTTTCAGTAAAGAACTTTTTCCTAATATCCAATCTAAACCTCCCCTGGTGCAACCTGAGGCCATGTCCTCTTGTCCTTTCGCTTGTCGCTTGGGAGAAGAGACCATCACCCACCTCACTACAACCTCCTTTCAAGTAGTTGTAGAGAACAATAAGGTCTTCCCTCAGAAATTACAGGCTGCTGTCACATTTTGGTGTTGTTTTAAGAAGTACTTCCATAAATAGCTACTTTGGGGGGTTTCATACTTCCAACAGCAAGTAGGCTGGGTTATCCAAAGAAGATAAATATTTGGCAACAAGGCCATGAATGTGCTTTCTCCTGGTGTAGCTCAGTGTGTGTGGCTGGTGGGAAGCTCTCGAGGTCACCTTTCCATTGCCCACCCTGACCATTATGTCCTCCCCTCCACCTAGCATCTCCTGGGCCAGGATGCTCTACCAGCTTGAGTCCCCTTCGTCTTTATGAGTACTAATTATGTGACTATTTTATGCTTAATTTGTCTCTGTTACTTTCAGACTGATTGTATTTTAACTAGAAGTGGGGTTCATTAAGTAGAAATTTAATTGAGAGGTGGTGTTTTTGCTCTTCAGTTGTTGTGTGCAGAGGGAGTTGCTGTAGCTGAGCCTCAAAACGTGCTTATGTGCCTCCCAAGCCTTGGTCTTTATTAAGGAACTACAAAAATAAGGAAGAAAGCAAAATTGAGAGGTGACTACATAGATACATTCACATAAATAAACACTCTCAGTGGGCTGGTGATGCATTTCTGTTTGGTAAAATAAACCAGCAATATTTATTGCCAGTATTTAAAGCTATCTTTAAATATTCATTGACAAGAGTGATAATTATCAATAAAATGATGTGGCTCTAAGGTACTTCCTTGTGCTCAGTATTTTGATGGTTTCCAGTGGTGCTGTGGAGTTTACTCAGCAATTTACTGCTGCCATGTGTCTGATTGAGATGTGTCCTGCAGCCTTGGTGATGGAGGCTCCTGCCTTGCTGTGTCTCCAGAGCAGCTGGATCCTGGATGTCTAATTTTCATTTGCTTGAGCAGTCAGTAGCTTGGCAGCTTCCATTGCCTTTGAGTGTAGAAATGTATCTGTGAATATGTTGGTGGTGTATGAGGAGTGTAAATGGAGAAGATTTGAATTCATGTGAAATTAGGGCCCAGATTTACATGGTGCTGAGATCTCAGGATGCCTGAAAATGGGCTTGCTCACTAGGTTCTTTGACTCCAAGCTTTGCACTTTTTATATTCAACATGGGATGAGGTTTAGAAGGGCTCCTTCTTGCTAAAGCATCAGTGATTCTCTTTAAAAGAAAATCAGGAATTTGTGTTCCAGTGAGTTCCTGTGTGGTGGTTGCTGCAATTCTTTTTTCTCCCTGCTTTTTTAATCTCTTGGCTTCCATTGAGCTAAGATCTTACGCAGTGCTTAGAAAAATGATGTCCCAGTGCTTTACTAAATGATACAAGGCCTAAAGCTTCATTAAAATACATCCTGGATCTATAGAATTGCTATCCTTGGACTGTTATCTCAGGCTGAGAGAGTTGGGGATCTTTAGCCTGGAGAAGAGAAGGCCCTGGGGAGACTTTAGATCTTTCAGTACCTGAAAGGAGCCTACAAGAAAGCTGGGAAGGGACTTTTTACCAGGGCAAGTAATAGCACAAAGGAGAATGGCTTTAAATTGAAAGGGAGAGGATTTAGATTAGACGCTGGGAAGAAATTACTCATGCTGAGGGTGTTGAGGCCCTGGCACAGGTTGCCCAGGAAAGCTGTGGCTGCCCCATCCCTGGAGGTGTTCAAGGCCAGGTTGGATGGGACTTTGAGCCCCCTGATCCAGTGGGAGGTGTTCCTGCCCAAGGCAGGGGGATTGGAACTGGAAGGGCTTTAAGGTAACTTTTGCAAAACACCACTCGATGGCAGAGGGGTTTTGGCTCCCCTCTGATCTGTGCAGCACTATTATGGAGGCAGTCTTATAATCAATGTAATTGAAGATCAGAGTTAATGAGGACCTCTGCGCCTACAAAATCCCCCAAGCAACGCTGGGCCTCAGATGTTAGATAAGGAAATGATTGGGCTGAACTGAAAATCTATTTGGCTAATTAGATGATGCATATTCCCAGATGCCAGCGGGGAAAAATACATTTCACAAAATAAAGAAATGTAAGATTTTGTAAGAAAAGATTTTTTGGCAGGAAATTCACTTCTAACTCTCAGGAGGGAGAGGGTGAGCGAGTGTCTCTGATACAAGACCACTCTGATGGGCTCTTGTGTGTTGAGGCAATTCACTCACCTTCAACTAAAGAACTGAAGCGGGAGCCTGGTATCCAGGTGTCTTGTGGACATCACCTGCCTGAGCTGAGAATGCTCCAATCTGACAGAGAAAATTATTACCTTGGGCCACATTCCTGCAGATGTCTGGGAATCAAATCCATGATGCTTGAGTAGGGTAGGGGAGCATCTGGGCAGAAGTGTCCCCTCTGGTGGACCATTCACTGAGGCACGTTGATATGGAGAGGAATGGTCAAATGAAGTTCTTTGGGTCTGAATATTTGTGAATTTGATATTATTTTGCTGACCTTGACATCACATCATCTCCTGAGGAGTAGAGTGTTCTGATAGTGGTCCAAAATCCACATTTGGGTTTATTTTTTTAGATTTTTACACTCACCTAATGCATTTTTTTTTCCCACCCTCCAGGCAGCAGCTTCGTTGTGAGTGAAGGGAGTTACCTGGACATCTCTGACTGGCTTAATCCAGCCAAGCTGTCCCTGTACTATCAAATCAATGCTACGTCTCCCTGGGTGAGAGACCTGTGTGGACAGAGGACCACTGATGCCTGTGAACAACTGTGTGACCAAGAGACAGGTAAGGGAGGCTGGGAATGAGTGAAGAGCTTGGAAAGCTTGGAAATGCAAGGGAGAAGGTTTGTCTTTGGGTACTTTGATGCCCACTTGGCTCACCTCTCTGTTAACCTGGTGTTAGGTATGGAGAAAGAAGTACCAGTAGGGTCACCTCTGTGTGACATCAGCACAAAGAAGGAGGGCACAAAATTGGAGATTTGAAATGGTGAACCTGTCAGTTCATTGCTGTGGCAACCACAGGCATGGAGTGTTCATCTGCTTCTAAGTTATGTTATTTTGTTGTCCAGCCTGGCAAATCTACTCATGAGCTTGCCTCATCTCCATAACTTTCAAGCACCAGTTTTCCTATAAGTGCTCCTGCCTGATGGTTATCTAGGTTGGACTTGTCCTCCAGCCTTTCCTCAAGGAGTTGTGAAGTTTGACATCTTTCCTCATCTGTAAATGTCCTTTTTTGCTGAGCACATTCTGCTTGCATCCAAAGGCTGCCCCTGTGAAGTAGCAGCCAACCCTGCTGGGACTCTGAGATGTGGGGCCAGGTAAAGGAGAGAAGTGTAACCTTTCCTTCTGGTCTGCATGCTCCTGGTTAAAAGATGTGGGTCCTGGAGTCTACAGTGAGCTGGGAACATAGCAAACAGCAAAGGTGCAACGTGAATGAAGGCAGAAGGTCAGTGTGGGTGGGAAATTACTGCCCGTAGGGATGTTGGTTTCTGGTTTTGTCAGAAGATTTGAAGAGGGGTGGCTCACAGAGGAGAAGACTGTTTCTAAACCTCCCACTGCCACAGACTGTGCCATTAGTACATGATGCTTTGAGAGGAAGAAATCCTTCAGGGTGATGAACACACCACAGGCTGGCAAGGATGACCCTGTTCTCATCCTTCCCTGCTCAGCTGAGATGCAAATACTGCACTTGATGTTGTAAATGTGTTTTCCTGGTCAAGAAGAATTTCTCTTCTTAGTATTCCTGTTCCTCAAGGCATGTCTGCATGGAGGCACTGGCAGGCATCATTGCAGCAGAATAATTATGCTGGATGAGATCCCCAGGTAGACAAGGCCTGGGCATCACCTACAGCCCCAGTGAGGGCTGGGAGGTGGCAGCAGCCACCCTGACAGATGGAGATGGTGCAGGAGGCTCTTCTCACTCAGATGTCACAGTACAGAGGGATTGTTTCAGGCATCAGCAAAATACAGCCACCTCTGGAGGAGGGAGAAGAGTTATTCAATTCCCTCCTGGTTGAGGGCAGGAGGAGAGAAAAAAACTCTGTCTCCAGCAGAGATCGTGGGAACTTTATATGGAGCCAGACTGTGCCCTTTGGAAGATCCTCGTGGCTCCAGTCACCAGCCCCACACCATCCTTGGTGCTGAGCAGGGCTGACTGAATTCTCTCATGGCCTCTGCTGTGAGGAGCAGCTGTTTTCCTGACCTGGCCCAGCTGCCTCTCCCCCTGTGTCCCAGCTCTCCAGAGCAGCTTGTCGCTCTTGCTGGACTCCCCACGCTTGAGCAGAACGTGTCAGATCTCATTTGCAGGGGAGAAGAGCGACACTCGTTAGCTCAGGAGGTGCCCTGCTCCAATAGCACGCTGGATCCTAACTTCACCAGCTGCTCTGCTGCTCCCATCCCTCGTTCCTGTCTGCTGCTGTACACATGATGGGACAGGAGGGCACAGCAGTCCTGATCCTTCGTGTTCCTCACCTGAAATCCATCGATTGGCTTCTTTCACCAACCTCCGTGGGAGTTTGCATGTGGATAAAGGAAAAGCTGTGTCCTCTCTATGCCAGTTGGATCCACAGGGGTAGAGCAGGGCTGGCTTGTGGCACTGCTGATTTCACAGTCTAAATCTAGGACCTCTTGAAGAGGTTCAAACTTCACAAGAGCTGAGAATTAGACCTTTGGAGTTACCTATTTGACACTCTCTCCCAGGATATAGCCCCAAGCGCTGCTTATGTTCATCAGTTGATTAGCCCTTATGAGGTGAGGAGTTTCCATGCCAGGCTGGGAGCAAACCATAACTCCATGATGCACTGCGTGTATTTTTAGATTTATTTTTATTGATGTCATTCTATTTTTAAGGGTGATTTATTTTTATCACCATGAGAGAGGCAGGTCTGTGATTTTACTACAGGACATAAATCCTTCCTGGATTTCAACCTTTTTGGGTCAGGGATTTTATCATCTCTCTGAACATCACCAGCAATGGGTGCTGGGGGTTCCTCCTGTCCTTTCAGGCTGGGTGAAGCATCCATGAGGAGTAGGGACTGAAGTTTGTCCTGTCTGGAGGTTGAAAGCCTTGAAGGTTTCCTCTATGAAGAGCAGCAGAGCCATCTTGGAGGTCCTCAGGCATATTTATAGCTGACTTCAGTCTTCCCCTTGGAGAATGTGGATACAGCCTTGCCCCAAAGCTTCCTTTTCCTTACCTCAGGGTGCAGGCAGGACCTCTGGGCAGGACTTGTCCTTGGCAACAGTGCCATGGGCTCCTGGTACATGTTTGGAAAGAAGTCCTTGGGTCATGTATGCTCTGTCTAGTGAAACTCCAGCTCTTACCCCTCCGCAGCATTCAATACCTCTTTTGGGTTGCAGTTTTATTTAAGATCTGTCTGTACAATGTGCTGACTCATGACTCCAAGCACTATTTCAGTCTCAGTAATAATCCACGCTGAAAACGGAGGCTCTGAAACGCTAGGAAATACCAAAATACATTTTTTCTTGCCTGACCTTAATTTGCCTTCCCTTGTGTCTTTGCTGACTGACTCACCCTTTAATTAAATGATTGCTGCCCTGCTGATAAATTTCAAACCTGTACTGCAAAGCTCCACCTCATCAGGGCTTTTCAGAGGGAGCACCAACATCTGCACATGAGCAAAATATCTTCTTTCCCCTTTGTCCCTGTCTTGGAAACAGCCAAGCTGATTGGTCTGACGTGACTGCAGGTACATAAATAAATGGATGCTGCTGAAGGCCTTCCCCCTGCAGGTATTACATGGTGGCTGTGCCCCGGCTGCTGTGTCGGATGGGACAGGCACCTCTCCGGGGTCAGGATGCGGTCTTTGACTGAAGATGTCCAGCCAACGCCTTCCGTCCTCCTGGCAGGTGCTGACTGTACTCCTTGAAGGAAGAACAGGGGAGATTTGTCACCTTTTGGGACCTGAATTCAACTCTCCTCACTCTCTGTATTTTGGGCAGATATGGAGCACATTGCCAGCACCACCACTTGTACCACGCGCTGTATAAAATCCAGGAGTGCTGCTTTTTCCCTGGCCTCCTTCACCAGCACCGGTAGCATTTAGGAGAGCGTGGTTTTCAGCAGCATATGCACATCCTGATTTGTGAGCACAATTACCTGCTTTGTATGCACAAAGCTGATTCACTTGTACATTCTGTGGGCATCGCTTACGAGACCTGCTGGAGAATCGGTCCCTCAGGGCCATATGCTGGAAAAACCAGCCTCTGATTTTGTGCTGTCAGGCTTGCCAGAGCAGTGGCATAAATGAGATGGATAGCTACCTTGATCAGCAGGTGCAAATGTGTGGGGTTTTCTACCCCCATCTATAAATCAGGCACTTCTCATCAAAATTCTCTCCACAATCGATGGCACCACCCAAAGCAATAGGCAACGGGTGCGTAAGGACCAAATGGGATGTGGTAACTAAGGGTCTTTTCTGGAAATTGGCAGGAAGAAGGGGAAAAAAGGTTTCCATCATCTTCCAAATGGGTGCTTTGTCACCAGAGCTGCAGATGGTGCTCCTGTCCGGGTAGGACAGGGTTTTGTGGGCAGGAGACAAATGAAAGTCATTTTTAAAGAGAGCTATTTTTTAAAGGCAACTTGTTAAGGGGATTTGGAGGTTGCAGAGCTGAGTATGTATATGAGGAGATGACCAACCTTGGTGAGGGTGTATTTGTGTTTATGAAAACAGCCATTTTCTCTGGTAGTTCAATTTAATATCATGCAGCTTTTTGTGCACATCAAGTAATATTTGTTTGTTCTTGTGCACTTGTGCTATTTTCGCTGTTGGAGGATCCTCGTGTCTTTATCGACTTAGACTTGTATAAGATGAGGTTCTGTCTCTCTAAGGTATGTAGTTTAATAACTTGGTCAAAAACCATGTAATATACGATTTCTTTTCCTGTGGAGGCACAGCTTGCCTCGTGCACCAAGCAGGGCAGGAGGCAGTTAACTCCCAAGCTAATTTAGCTTCGGGCTGAAGTGTTATACATAAACAGCAATCAAAATGCATGCCTGCAAGGGGGCTGAGTTAAGGTTATCTGTGCTGTCTTTACACTCTCATTTTCTGTTATTAGAATGTTTAATCCTGCAGCTGCTAATGTTCTTGTAATGGCATTTCTGTGCTTGTCTGAAGACCACAGAGAGGGGGGAAGAGGAACGAGTTTTGCTGTATGGAGGTGTTCCCGGGCTCATCTCCCCAGCTAGACCCGTCCCAACAACACTGCTAGAGGTGGGTTCTCACCCCACTCACCACAGCAGGGTGAGAAGCCACCACTCTGGGGCAGTGGTCACCCCAGAAGATGACAGCCATGGCACAGTTGACTACCCATAGTCCACCCTCGGGACCTCTTGCTGGCATCAGCTGTGCACATGTGCCCAGGTAGAGCTTCCTTGGCAGCTGAGCAGATGATAATAAGAACAAAATCCATGCAGAGCATAAAGCCAGATGCACTCCTTGGAAGTTAAGCTTGCACTTAAGTGCTGTGATGGATCTGTGTGGAGAGGGGGTCTTGCAGCAGGGGGAGAGGAGAGATAACTGTCACGTTGGCTCCAGGTTTTCCCTTTGTGCTCTGCACCAGGTCAGGTGGGCAGGAGCCACTGTCCCTGTCTCGTTCCTCAACTACTAAACTGCTTCTACTGAAATTGCATTTCTCGTCAGGATAAAGAGACTCAGGTTTGGGAAGTGCCATCCCAAAAGGCCAGGAGGAGCAGTAGAGAAGCTTTTCAGAGAGCTTTACCAGGTGCTGCTGCCACGGTTGTTGGAGGAGCTGCAGTCTTGGCCAGAGGCTGACCTGACTCCAGGAACAGCTCTCTAAAGACACTTCATTTGTTCGTTGAAGTTAGGGATTTGGGGGATTTAATGAACTATTAGGACCTTGGTCTTCCTTGCTTGTGTTTCAGCTCCTCCAGCTCTCTTTCTCAAAAGAGGCCCTTGCTCTGCCATCCCTCAGGGACACAGCAAACTCTTTAAGGAAGGGGTTTGTTACAGGGATTTTAACTTTCCTTTCATCACTGCGTCTGTCAATGGGAAAATCTGGTGCCAGACCTTGTGAAACATGTCTTGCCCTGTCCCAGGTGGGCTCATCCTTGTCATCACACAACTGGGAGCTGCTCCTCACAGGGAAGCTGCTGGGGCACTTGAGCAGCCATGAGGTCCTGCTCTTGCACCCTGGCAGCCAGGTCGAGGTAGGCACAAGGAGTGCTGCTAGCAGATAGTCTGATGTTTTATTCGTTTAATTTAGGCCAGACTTCAGGTGACTGAAGGACACAGGGTTTGATTCACCCTTGTCAAGTTTTTGTGGGTGCTGGATGAAGAGGCTCGTTCTCCACCAGGAGCTCAGAAACTTTTCACAAAGGATAAATCAATACAGGGCTTCCTCCTGGCACAGCCAAGACTCTGAGGCCTTGACAGCTTCTTTCTGGGAGGTCGGTGGCCGTGGCTGTTGGAGGGATGGAGCGACTCATGTTGATCTGTTGGTGGCTTATGCCATGCAGCTGGTGCTCAGGGCTGCTGCTGGTGATCCTGAGCATTGCCACCACCTTGAGAGGAACACACTGGGGGACAGCAGAGCTGGAGGCAGCATGGGGTGTCCTGTGTGGTGGCAGGAGGCAGCTCATGAGCCTAACTCGAGAGCATCCAGATCCCCTCTGCCCCAGCGGGGACTCCTGCAGAGCAGCTCTGACTGTGGCAGTGGTGACAAGGGGACATTCTCCATGCTGAGCACCGAGCTGGTGACCAGAACAGCAGTGCCCAGGTGGATGATGCCGTTTGCAGCTGCCTTTGCTCCCAGAGAGGGAAGGTGGGCCATGTAGGTCGAGCTGTTGATGGGGACAAAGGCTTTGCATCTCTGTAATAGGGAAGAAGGGGGACCCTCCAGTCCTCCCACCTCAGAGAAGGCTGGTAACCCTGGAGATGGTGCCATGGTTGCCCAGAAGAGAGGGGCTTTTGCAGTCAGGGCTGGCAGGGCAGCAGCCACCACACTCAACAGCTGCCTCTGTTCACTGGAAAATGCTCGGCCTTGGCTTGCTGCCTGGCACCCACCTCCCTCTGCTGACCCTGTGGATGGAAGAAGGAGAAGTGAGAGGTGGGCAGGGAAGTTGTGCTACAGCTTCCAGGCTCAATGACACCAAGGGTGCTTTGCTGGGGCAGCTCTGTCACCTGATGTGTGTCCCCAGAGAGGAGGGGACCCAAAAACCTGGGGCCAGGCTGCGTAACACCTGGGGTGGGAGAGGCAGCCCTGATGTAGGTGTAAGCTTATATGTACAATGTTCACGTAGGTCAAAAGTTGTGTTTGTAGCCCTGCAGCCTTCAGAAACAAGCTGCCACCCCAGGTAGGGTCCTGAGTTGTCCCCAGGACTGTGTCTTTATCGCAGGGGCATGGTTCTGGCACAGCAGGGCATTCCTCTGGGATAAGGGCGAACACTGGGAAGTGTCCAGTGCACTGCTGCTGCTGTGGAGGAGAGAATCATGGACACTGGCAGCTTCAGGAGAGGGTTGATGAGCCACAGGTTTGCTCCTCCACTGCTAGAGCCCTCCCAGCTCCTTAAATAAAAATGCCAGTGACAGCAAAGAGCAGCTTTTCCGGGAGCACAGGGACTCTGGGAGTCTGGGAGCTTTGTGCTGCACGCTGGGTGGATGGATTAGGGTGATGTTGCAGCATTATCACCTCTCTCCCTAACGAGACTAACAGGATTACCCTGGCACGCTGGTGGTTCATCCCACAGCCCTGCTCTGCTGCTCCCTGGGCAGAGGATGACAGCCAAGGAGGAAACAGGTACAGCAGGAGATCCTGTGCTGGTCGGGGCTGGAGGGCTCTTTCCCTCCACATAGTTGGCTTTGCTCCATGCTGTGCCACTGGAGGTGATGAGCTCAGGCATGAGCGAGCCTCAGCTTGGGCTAACCCAGAGCCAACAGCCATGGGTGCTACTGGTGCTAGTGATGGTTGCAGACTGCTCCAGCCCTGCCCTTCTGCACCTCCAGCACTAAAGCCAGTGTGAAGCACAGGCAATGTGAGGAGCCTTGTGCTCAGAAATGAGCAGAGGAAGCTCATGCTTCCACGTGGGAACCAGGCAGACGTATTCTCAGTTTGCCCTGTTTCTCTGGGTCAGGCTCCACGTCCTTCTCACATTCCCAGCTGAGGTCAGGGGCAATGCCTGCAATGTTGTGGCACCAAGGGGAGCTTGAGCTGCACGGCCACATATCTGGGTGCCATGAGCTGGGCTCCCACACCCATCAGAGAATCACAGAACGGTTTGGGTTGGAAGTGATCTCAAAGCCCATCCAGTTCCAACCCCCTGCCATGGGCAGGGACACCTCCCACTGGATCAGGGGGCTCAAAGCCCCATCCAGCCTGGTCTTGAACTCCTCCAGGGATGGGGCAGCCACAGCTTCTCTGGGCATCCTGTACCAGTGCCTCACTACCCTCACAGGAAAGCATTTCTTCCTAATGTGTAATCTAAATCTCCGCTCTTTCACCTTAGAACTGTTCTGCTTTGTCCTATCCTGTATTCCCTGATGACGAGCCCTCACCAGATTTCCTGTAGCCCCTTTAAGTACTGGAAGGAATCTCTTCCCATGCAGCAGCCCATCACCTTGCTGTGTGTGCCTCTGTGTGGCATTTCAGGCTGAGCTTTAGTAGTCTCTTCCACCAGCCTCCGTGGGGATGAAGGCACAGCAGGAGGGATGCTGCAGGTGAGATGTGCCTGCAGGCTTTGGGGATGTGTCCTGCTGCTTCAGACAAGGGTTCGCTCTCACGAGTAGAAACTGTCACAGAGACACCATGTCACCTGTAATTAGTGATGGCAGCAGGGTCTGTGATGACATTGTGAGTAAGAGAGGAGCAGAGGAGGATGGAGAGCAGCGCTGTGGCTGCTGCTGCATTCCCATGGCCTCACATCTCCCCTCGCCCTTCCACACAGCTGCACTTGTCATGGAATAATGCACATTTTCTGAGCCTCTTGCTGGAGTAACGGTGTGGTATTTCCTGGTTTATGCATTTTCTCTCTTCAGTGGCAGAGGTGCTTTGTTAAATAACTCACTGGCCATATAACATGGGACCTCCAGAGCTGAATATTGGTATCTGCTCTTGCTAAAACTGAGTGAGCAGCAACCCTTCCTTTTGCTGTAACAGCTCGAAATTTGCCATGGATTATCCACCCTGCTTTGTGGGTGATGAATCTAAAGGAAAAGGCAGGACGATGCACACCTGTGTTTGTGTGGTGGGCAGGGTGAACAGGTTGGTGGCTGTGGAAATAGGGTGCTTGTCAGAGAGGTTTGTAGGTCCTGATTCATTTGTCTTGCATGTGCAGGACCTGTGGAAATTGCATCCGGCTTCAGGTGTGGTTATTTGTCAAACTCAGTTGTTTCAGTTGACTTTGGCTTTAAGCTCAGGTTGAATCCTAACTGAGCCTGAGCGATGCTGAGCTGATAACTCCTCTCATTTCAGAAGCACATGGGATTTAGGAGCTGCTGGTTTGGGTGGTTTGGTTGGTTTATTTCAGCAGTGTGTTGAAACCTTCTCTTTAGAGAATGGACTTCTCCTAAAGAGTAGTCAGAGGTTCAGGCAACCCCATTCCTGCCACTTCTGGGACTTTGCCAAGTGTTTCTTGGTCTGGATCCCGGGTTGGGGCTGGCTCAGCGTTGTACCCAGTGAGTATGGGGACAGATGGAAAATATTGGAGTAGCTCAGGGGGCCAAAGAAGGAAGGTGGATGCTGGAGAGAGAGCAGAAGCTCATGAAAACCTGTAGGAACACAGAAGGTTCTGGTGAAGTCTTTGGAAACCCCTCTAATTGCTTGTTTGTGGTTCTGCATACAGAAATAGATCCTAAACCATCTGGCCCAAAGAGAAGGAGTCTCCACTCCTCCAGCAGACTGCAAAGCTCAGCTGATCCTGTGCTGGGAGCCTTTCTGTCCAATCCCTAAAACTTCCAAAAGTGGGCAAATCTCCCTGGGGAAAACTGGTTCCAAGTGGTCCAGGTGAGGGGCAGGTACCTCTGTCTGTGTGCCTTGGGTGGTTTTCCCTGATGTCCCACCTTTCTCCTCCCCAGCCAGCACCACCATTTGCCCTCTCACTTACTGGAATAAACCTCCCAATAAACCTCCCAATAAACCTCCCAATAAAGCCTCCAGCAGTGGCGGCGGCTGTTGAAACTCCAAGATCTGAGTCGATAAAATCAATATTTCTGCAGGTTGATAGAGTTTCTCCTCCCGATGCCAAACTGACGGAGCAGAAAAACAAACCACTGGCCAAAATAAACCTTCCTGCACCGTGGGAAAGGGATTCACCACCCCAACCCCTCCCACCATCGACAGGGAGGGAGGTGTTCAGGCCATTTAATGCCAACCTCAGTAGTTTTTTTTTTTCCCCCTACTTGCTCTAATTTCTGTGGCAGGAGCTGAGCGCGAGCCGGTGCCCCAAGACTCCCAGCTCTGCTTTGCAAGCACTTTGAGATGTCTTTCATTTGCAGAGCATATATTTGTTATGTAATAAGCGCCAGGAATTAATGATCTGCGGCGCGGCTGGGGAAACTTGCGTACTAAGCACCCAAGGAAAAAATAACTTTTCCTTTTTTAAAATTACTGATGGAACCATTAGGACCCGCAGTTTCCTGCAGCGAGGCCACCACAGCCCCCAGGCAAGGCTAAGCTGGGCCATGGGCCTGAGCTGCCATCTCCATCCCAACTCTTTCCCTTTGGAGAAGCAATGTTCCTGCCGCTCCCGTTATGAATCATGAGGTTAGCAGCTTTTGACAGATCATAAATCAGTGCTTCGAAGTCGCTAGGACAAATCCCAGGACATTTAATCTTTAATATTAGACGTGTTTAAGGCAGTGAATATTTCATGAAGCTGCTGTTGCATTTTAGCACATCATTAGCTGTCTCTTTCTTTTTTTCTCCCTCTTTTCTTTTTTTTTTTATGCTGCCTCCCCTTTTCCAAGCAGCTCTTCCTCAAAAATCTCAGCAGTTGAGGACTCATCTTACTCCCTCCTGACAATAAAGCTCTTTACTGTAATCCCTGCGAAGCATTTTAAGAACTTGCTTAGGAGCCTGATGAGCATGCAGTTACCTGCCAGTCTATGTTATCGCCGTGATGGAAGTACCAGCATCCTCCCCAGGTCCCCACCTCTACTGGTGTTCACAGCTCATCCTGCTGTGTCATTGGTCACGATGAGGAGAGGAGGAGTGGGAGGGAAAATCTTGGCAGGAACTTGTAACTCCATGCGCAAATCCAATTATTCTTTTGATTTTGCTGTTTCTTGCTCCAGGTTATGTATTTCTACCAAACACAGAACCAATTTGGAGCAAGCATGGTTGGGTTTCTGGTGTGGGAAATGTCTTCTCCTGCTGTCAAAAGGGTGTAACAGGGTGAACCGGCACCCAGAGTGTGAAGGGGGGCAGTGCTGAGAGCCCCTTAGCCATGGGGTGGGGCACTGCGAGTCGAGAATAGAGCCTGGGGGCTTCTGCATCCTGCTGCAGGAGTTTGACCTGCAGGAGATTCTGTCACCTCATCCCAGTGTGAGGTGACAGGAGAAGAGGTGGGAAGGAGACCTGGCTAGGATGGGTCAGGAGCATTGCCCCACTGCATTCCCCCACCTGAGAGGTGCATGGGGGTGGACACTGGCTCTTCTCAAGCGAGGTCATGATCCCTACTCAGGATTGAACCACTGGCTCCAGAGCAGCCCCTCTGCCAGGGGTATGGACAGGGCTCAGCAGGACAATGTCAGGGCCTGGATCCACGTAGTCACATCTCTACAGGGAGTGTGAGCGTTCCTTAGAGGCCATCAGACAGAGGCTGGCTGAACCAGGGGAGCTGCAGGGCTGCACAGAACACAGGTTAAGAACAGACCTTTTAAATCATGGGATCTCATCCCCAGCTACAGTGGGAGCTATATCACCTAAATCCCTCCAGAAGAGCTACAGGTTTATTGCAGCTTTCCACATCACCTTGTCTTCTCCTCCACATCTCCCGGAGGTTTCAGAAGAGTCTGAAGTGCTCCAGATCTACAACAGGGACCGGGAATAGCCATGAAGAACAGAGATGGGCAGCAGGGAAAGAGCACCCAGCACCATGGTCAGTGATGTTCCTTGGGGGCAAAGAGATCTTATCATCCCCTCTTCTCTTTTAGGAGAGTGCAGCTGCCATGAAGGCTACGCCCCGGACCCCGTCCATCGCCACCTGTGTGTGCGCAGCGACTGGGGACACAGCGAGGGGTGAGTGGGGGCGTGATGGTGTCTTCGCTCTGTCCTGTCTCCCACGTTGGTGAGGGGTCTGGTTTCCTCCTCACTGGCTGCCAGTGGCCCCAAAGAGCCTGTGCCCCTTTCCCTGTAGTGTCATGTGCCACAGCTGCTCTTTCCCTCTCTGCCTCCCAGGCCGTGGCCCTACACGACGCTTGAGCGGGGATATGACTTGGTCACAGGAGAGCAGGCGCCAGAGAAGATACTCAGGTGAGTCAAAGGAGTGTTCAGCTTGGATATTTGAGAGGGGAATGCTGGTGAGGACATCCCAGTGGATGCTACCTGTTGGCCACTCCTGGCTTCATCTTGTTCTGCTGCCTAGGGGACAGCCAGTGTCATTTGCCTTTGACAAACCTGAAAGGTTTGTGCATGTTCTGCAGACAGGGAAAGTTTCCCTCTCATCCCCTTGGCCAGACCCAGCTCAGCAAAAGTGAGGACAGGGCACACATAAAGACTCCCTGGACTAAAAATAAGAGCTTGACCATCTCCATGTTTTCCCTGTCACCTGTAGCTACTCCTCTCTCATTTGGCTTTCAGGACAAGAACAAATATCTCACTGATCCCATGGTGCCATCACTGCTCTGATTTCCAGGTGGTCAGGTGCAGTAGGGGGCCACCATACACTGGGGATGCTATGTTCCTATATGACACGTTTGTCCTTATTCCAGGTCCACCTATAGTTTGGGTCAAGGTTTGTGGCTGCCTGTTAGTAAGAGCTTCGTGGTGCCCCCTGTGGAGCTTTCCATCAACCCTCTTGCCAGCTGCAAGACAGATGTTCTGGTGACGGAAGATCCAGCAGATGTCAGGTAAGAAGCAGGTTTCTTGTTTTCCTTTTGCTTGAGTGACTGCACCACTCTTTAAATTGTTATTGAGGATACAGTAATTTCTACAATGATAAGTTTGATTAATTTTCTTCCAGTAAGAAATCTGATGTGATAGCTCTCCAGGCTTTTTTGGTCCTAAGAGGTCTAGACTAGACCTGTGTATATAACAATGAAGTCTGCCAATCCAGTCAGGTAAATTGGTATGAACCTGTGGCAAGGCAATTTTAAAGTGACTTAAATCTGATGTTAGATTGTGTAGCCTAAATTGATGCATTTACCATCACAGAGGTGCTGTCATCTTTCAGAAATTCATACATCTGTCACATCCACCCAGCCTTTGATAGTCTGGGCTGGTGCTTACAAAGGGTCAGACCTGGGTGAAAGGCCATGTTGCTTGTCCAATTATTATGCAATTAGAGGTGGCTTTTTTCACAATTATTATACAATTAGAGAGTTTTTTCTTTCCCTGAGTTCAGTAAATGCATGGATGTTTCTCTGACTCCCCCACTTTGCTTGGCTTGTGTTTTAACCAGATGTCATTGGACTCGTGACAGTCTAGTTCAGAAGGGACCTAAGAGGGCATTGCAAGAGGAGAGTTGTCCTCATGGAAGGAGAAGATGTTTGCTGGGGACCAGGCTGAGGGTGGGCAAAGGGAAGTCCCTTGGAAAAGGAGCCAAGTGAAACCATTGTCCTCTGTGCCCTGGCTGGAAAGGGAGCAGCATCCTCTGCCTTGGAGGAGAGCCATGGTGGTAATTGTCCCCCTCTGCCTGGTTTACAAGGGTTAAAACTGTAACCAGCAAGGGTTTAACTGTTTAATTTCTAAGCTATTTTGTATGTGTTCCTCTCTCCTACATGGAATTAAGACTGAGTATGTGATCGTTGGATGCCAGAGAGACTCCGTGGTCTCTCCTTCCCTCCCTTGCTACTCTCTGCCTTCTCCCATTGTCTCAAGGCACTATTTCCTCACCCACAATTTCTTCTCCATGTTGCAAATCATCTGCCTGGGCACAAGCAGGGTTCTTATATCTCCCAGCCCCTTCTGTCTTGTTTTTTTTTCCCCGGAGCAATGGGATGGTGGATTTCCATTCTTCTGTCCCATCATCATGAGTCTTGGCAGGGCTACGCTTGGAGCAAGTGCCTAGAAAACTTATGGCAGAGCCAGGACTGGCATCCAAATGATCCTGACTTCCAAGTGTGGTTTTGTTGTTAATTAGTGTTATTCCCCCTTCTGCAAGAAAAGACTGATAGTACTTATCTATCACAATTTGGCCCTCTTAGGAGTGTTGTTTTTCTTATCTTCAGGAGACTACTGCTTTTTGCTTGAGAAGGTGAAGGGTTGACTTGTTGTATGTTAACATTTTGCAAGCCAAAACACCAGGAAAACATAATTTCTTTCTTATCTCTTCACATCTTTGTTAAAAATACCTTAGTGAAAGGAGAGGTTAGAAATCTTGCTTTCTGCTCCAGCTCAGTAATTGCCTCTGGTCACTGATCTTCGTGGAAAAGTCTTGGTTGGGATGGATGAGCACCAGGCAGGAGGAGAGGGTTTTCTGGCACAGAGGCTGCTGTTCACTCCCTTCATAAATGAAATCTGAACTGAGAATTCCAGGTATAAATATTGGAGTGACCCAGGTAGAATAAGGGAGGCAAGTTTGCCGTGCTTGTGTCTTACACACAAGAGATGCTAAATTATTAAAAATTTAATAAACGTAATAATAAATATTTGATGTTGAATTATGGAGGGTTTCACAGATACAGTGAAAACGGAAAAGCAATCTATTATTTCCACATTAGAACTTAAACACATCTCGAACGGGGATCAGGCTGCTAGCTCAGGGTCCTGAGCACCTGGGGGTGGGTGGAAACCAGGGTGATACCACCTGAGTGGAGTGTGATGGTGTGGAGGAGCTAATGCTGGGGCTGTTCAGGTCCACTGCAGTCTGTGAGCCAGAATGTTGTGTGATGGTGCTCACGGCATCACGTTGATCTGTCTCTGAGAACCTCCTCTGAGGTTCTTGAGTGCTTTCACACAATAGGTACTAAAAAGTGCTTTTAGAGTTGTTTATCTTGCAGCATTTTTGCTTTGTTTGTCTGGACTGAGACAAGTGTTGGAAGCTTCCCAAGGGAGCAGTAATGTGGATGTTTTGGTGGTTCAGGTGTCTGGATGATGACCTGTGGTGATTACACCTATCACTGGAGGTGAATGTGTGCTGTGCCTTGTGTAGGTGTTCAAATGCAGCCATCCCTGTGCACAGGTAGGGACCGGTTCCCTTGGCAGTGGGAGCCTGGTGCCACTGCTGTCCCACCATGCTGGCGGCTCCTGCGGGTGGTCCTGCAGCGCTTGAGCTCTTGTACAGTCACATCCCTGTGCCAAGGGGCAAATAAATCCTGTGCTGCATTGTATCTGCTGCGACACATCCACATCTCAGCACCTGGAGTGCCCTGGTTGCTCTCACATGATGCTGTGATGGCTGCTCAGTCCTGTATTTCTTCTGTGTCTTTAATAACGAGCGTAGTGCATTTCTCCTGACCTTTCATTAGTCTGACACCTTTTGGCTCTGGGGTCGCTTGTCTCGAAGAGTTTAATGGAGGGAAATTGCAGAAAGCCTGGTTTGGAGAAAACAAGTGATGAAGTCTTTACAACTCCACGGGTTAAGGGTTCAAATGTGGCCTCGCGTTTTTATGAAGGTGTTTGCGACTGTGGAAGGGACAGGTGGGGCTCTGCCTTTCAGCAGCCCTCTGGAGAAATGCTGACTCCTTGCTGCTTCTCCAGAAAGATGCTGTTCTCTGTCTGCTTCCCCAGTGAGCAGTGCTTGGGTGGGTGGGAGTGAAGGACCCACTGCTGTCTCCAAGTCGTTGGAGGAACTTCCTATAGACATGAGCCAAAGTTCCCTGCGCAATCATCCCACCAGGGGTGCTCCCACGTGTGCTGGGGCTTGACTGGGGCAGGACTTTGCAGAACTCAGCCGTGGGTTTAGAGTCATGCAGTATAAATTAAGCACAAGGGTGTTTAAAGTTAATAAAACATGCATGTGTAATTTATCAGTAACAATATGGAGCACCCCTTCTTTGACCCCGAAGTCTGATCCTCTGCACGATGAACATGTTGGTCACACATCTGGGATCATGGCAGCCGCGCTAAGGGTGATTTTTTTTGTTCATGTGATGTTGGTTAGCAGCACTACCAGGCTCTTCTCATGCTGGGAAACCTGTGGCTTGGGCTGGAGGCTGGGTCCCAGGCTGGGCATGTTGCATCCTCTGCTAGCACAAGAAATACCTCTCAGCCCCACCTTGTCACACTTGTTTTCAAGGTCTCTGTGTCCCTTTCCCTATTGCTTCCAACCTTCTCTCTTATCTGTATTGCTCCCATAGCCTGGTGGTAAACATAGTAGTCTCTGCCCTTGGCAGGAGGGTTGGAACTGGATCATCTTTAAGGTCCCTTTCAATTCAAACCATTCTATGATCCTGTATTTTTTCAAGCAAATTACTATTAGGTGTTTAATTCTTCCTCTGGCCTTCCCTGGACACCTGACCATCTCTGGTTTGGCCCTTTAGGGGGTAACTGTGGCAGCACACACTGCTCTGCCCCATCAGCAGCTCGCAGGGAAAAATTTGTCACTGAAAGGGTGATTGGCTATTGGAATGAGCTGCCCAGGGAGGTGGTGGAGTCATCGTCCCTGGAGGTGTTTAAAAACAGATTGGATGAGGCGCTTAGTGCCGTGGTTTAGACGATGAGTAGGTGTTGGTGTTGGGTCATAGGCTGGACTCGATGATCTCAAAGGTCTTTTCCAACCTTGTGATACTGTGATACTGATACTGCATGTGACCTGTACTCCCAGTCCCCAGATCTCACCACCATCAGCACAGAGCATCCCCACAGGGGGATGACAAAATCCTTCCAGAAGGGAGGAATAAAGACATCCCTTGGGACCCTGGTGGCTGCAGGGGACTGAGAGGGGAGATAACCCCAGGGGCAGAGCGTGGCACTGGCAGACGCCTGGTGGTCCTGGTTCACAGTACCACCCGCTCTGCAGAGAAGTTGGTAATTCTGGAGAGCAACTATAAATCAGAGGCACGAGCCTCAGCTGCCACCTGACATGACATAAAGCTCCATCGTTATGGCAACCACAGAAACAAATAAAAGCCTTGCCTTTGCTTGACAAGCCTTTGAGATGTCCTGATGGAGAGACAAGTGTTCAGCAGCAGAATGAATTCTCTTGAACTCGCTGTCGATTCATCTTCGTTTTGCTCCCAAGTGAGCCCCTTTGCTCTCTGAATTCTTTGCCGAAGTGCAAGCAGCTGGATTTTTTTACATTTTTTTAAATTTGTTTGTTATTTTACTGTCAGCACTCGTGGTGGCAGAGAGCTCTGCTCCCCAGCTCTGTGCCCTCATACGTCCTGTCTCGTGTCGAGGACAGGAGCTGGGCTTTTGCTCCCTGCCTGTGGCTTTCCCTGGCTCAGCCTCGCTGTGCCCTTGTGACACCGCAGCTGCTCCCATCTTACAGGGGGGTTGCAGTGTATATTTTCTGTGGTTTTGCAGTGAATTTTTTCAGGGGCTTTGCAGTGAGTTTTTTTCAGGGGTTTCACAGTGATTGGGCACTTGTGATCTTTGCAAGTCAGTGCCGAGCGCTGCAGTGCGAAACTCCCTGGGAACAGAGGAGGATGAAAAGTGAAGTGGATGAGAAAGGCAAAGAGAATCTGGGCCAGGAGATGGGAAATGGCTTTGCTGTGGCCACACTGTCGCAGTGGCAGCAGAACTCATCTGCCCCATGGCTTAGCCTCGTGCTTTACCTGCAGGAGTGCAGGGAAATGGGAAGTGCTGCAGGTGAGCATCACTGATGCTCAGGAGGTGGCTGGGACAATCCCTCTGGGCAAGGTTCTGGTGGGTTACAGGCAAGAGCAGGCAGAGACAGCCCTGCCAGGTCTTATGGCCATTCAGTGCAAGAGGTGCTAGGGGAACTTGGATTTTTTCCCCTTTTTCTGCCTCTTGGGATAGAGCAGACTGTGATTTTTGGGTGCTGGAGGGACCTTTAGCCAGGAAGTCAGGACAGAGGGGAAATACTGGCTTTGGGCTGTTCCTCAGCAAATACCTGGTGAGCTCCTGCAGAGCTTCTTGCTCCGTTGGTGCTAGTAAAGCAGCTGTGAGCTGCTGGCAGTCGGTGCCCCTGATGAATGGATGGCTTCACATGATGGAGCAAATTAATCATTGCATCACCAGGCACAACTTACTCATTTCTGCAAAGAGGGCAATTCATTACCCTGCACATCACACAGACACTGTCATCCTTGCAGATAACGTCCCTAGCGCTCTGGCCTGGCCCTCTTATCACCCCAACACGTCATCATCTTGCAGAAGCAATGGAGAAGCAGCTTGTGGTGCTTAACACAGGGATAAAGTAACCCTTGACCTCATCCTCTGCAGGGAAAGGACAGATGCTTTACATAGAGGCAGCCACCAGCCCCTGCCCTGCATCTGTCAGCTTAGCATCATCCCGGCTGCTTACGGGGATTTTTCCTGCTCCCTGCCTCCTGCTTTGATTTATGAGAGCAGGTTAGAAGAGTCAGGTACATCTCACTTGCCTACAGGGTGACTAAGTAGAGACATAACCTTGCAGCAGCCACCGAAGGGTGTGAGCAGCAAAACGAAAGAGGAATTATTGGAGTGGTGCAATGAGGAAATAGGGAGGGGGGACGTGGCATGACAAAGACTTGAGCTGAAATCACCCAGGGAGTATCTAGTGTAGGTCAGAATTGAAATGGGCTCAGCCAGCAGCTCTGGGAGGGTGCAAGGACCTCACTGCCCTCAGCTTGTCCCTCGCTGGTCCATCTCCAGCTGTGGAATCTTTGATGCCCAGAAGCAGAGGGACATTTCAACCCTCTCTCTTCAGGGCCTTTTAATGAATCCTGCTGCAGTGGTGCTGAGTTTCACTCTCTGTGCTCCTGTCCTTTGTACGATCCTGCCACATTTTTGAGGTCTTGGTGCTGGGCTGCAAAACTGCACAGAAAACGATCAAAGCTCTTAGGGGTAGTGGATGTAAATCTGAACCTGGCTTGTAGGCAAATCCATTGTAGGCAGCACCAGCAAGAGCTAAGAGTTTGGCAGCTGAGCAATTGCTGTTCCTTTCGTCCAGGGAGCTGCAGAGCCTAGGAGGGAAAAACAATCTAACGAGTGAACAGATTTTGTTTATGTATTTATTGAGACAATTAAAAAACTCCGACACCCGCCAAATAGGCAAATGCTGTCTCACACCCAGAATGATTCCTTTTAATGTGTCTGGGATCTCCCATAACAGAGTAGGGTTTGGCATTGGACTCTGTAGCTACTCCTTACACCAGATCTGCTGTAGCTGTGTGTCCAGCCAGCTGCAGGGAGCAGGATCCGTGCTGGCATTGAGACAAGCAGCGAGTACAGAGGGTTTGGAAAGGGGAGCAGGGGCTCTAAAACACTGTGCAGATGAGTGTGCTTAGCAGAAAGGGAGGTGCAAGGCTGCAAAATCAAACGTTGGGTTTCTTCAATGAAAGCAGTTCTCCCGTCCTTGTTTGATGGTGTTATTTGGTTTTATGCTTTGTGTTAAACATTGGCTGAAGTGTGCTTTGTAACTGCCTGTTCGAAGTGCAGCCCCGTGGCCTCTCTGTTTATACAGCCTGTCTGTACTCTTTTTCCTGAATTGCATTTCCTCTCCCATTCCATCTGAGCTCTGTTACCTTTTCTTTTGTGTGCATTTCCTTCCTAGAAGGTTTGCAGGTGGGAGAGGGACCAGGCAATTCATCCCCTGGCCCAGACGGGGGTGGCTGTATGGAATTGTGGTGCTGGGACAGTGAGGACCTGTGCCAGGGAATTTCTGCTCTCCTCCTCCTCCTTCTCTTCCTCTTCTTCCTGTGGTGGGAGGGAGCTGTGATGCCTTCAGAAGGGATGAGGTTGCTGGGGATGGACACAGAGGTATGAGGCTGGCTTGTGAGCCCCAGCAAGTGCAGAATATTTTGGATGGCTTTTCCCTCTCATATTTCACAGCACGCCAGCCCATATCTCCTTCACCAGCACATGGAAGCCTGGCCTCTGGGCTAGGGATGGGAGCTGCACTCATGGGTCAGAGGAGACAGTAAAGAAACAAGAATGGTGGCAGGGACCAGAGGGACAGGATTTCCTCATCTGGGAAAGGATGCTCTTAGTCCATACCCTCTCTCTCAGGGCTGTCCTCAACACTTTTATCCTAAAGGCCCCAAGATGCTCTAGGGTGAGGTGGGACAATGGCCTCTCTCCTATCTGGATGCACAGCTCTCCTTTAGCTTAGCTGTGTCACCAGGGTTATGGTCCTGGTTGGAGCAGTGACACTGGGAATGGATTAATACCTTTTCTTCAGCTATTTCTTAATGCAACTCAGTGGAAAGAGCTGGCACCATCCACCATCAGTTCTGAGGAGATTTCAGAACTTGCCTGGACCACATCTGCTCCTCCTTTCTTGCTTTTGTCTCCCATAACTACCGTTGGATCTCTTCATCCAGAGAACACTAATAAAATTCAGCCGAGCCGAAACATTCCTGGGAACACGCCAGGAACCTGCGACAGGCTCTGCAGCCAGAGCAGGGAGGAGAAATCATCTCGGTGGAGATGATGGGAACAGAGGTGGACACGGGCAGGGGAGTTTTATCCTTCTGCTTCAAGGGCACTGTGAGAAGGCACTATCTCTTACTGCCTTGGAAAGGACTCTTGGAGAAGATGGACACATAGGTTTATTTTCAAGGAGAGTTTCTAATTCCTGAAAGGAAGAGAGGATGCACACGTTGCTGTGGAGGAGCATGGTTCTTGTTGTGAAGGGGTGAGGGAAGGCAGCTCTGTGCAAACCAAACAAAACCAAGGGGAAAACTCCTGTTCAGGTTTCACCTTGGGGCAGGCAGCAACGTGGACAGGCAGGGCTGGGCACCAGGGCAGCCACAGTCACAGCTGGCAAACAGGGATGGCTGTGCTCTCCAAAGACAAATGAAGTTAATTAGTTTCGACTCCTGCTCTTGAGCAGCCGGGGCCAGGGTGATGTTCTCATCAGCTCTGGTGGGCTCGGAACGGTGCCTCACCACCGCGGCTGCTGCTCTTGAAGGAATTGTTCTGCTCTGGGATGTCATCCCAGCTCTTGGGGTGATTTATTAGGGCAAAATGCTCTCTGTTCCTCCTGCTGGCCTCAGGTCACCTGAGAGAACCATCTGTGCAGCAATTCTCAGACAGCTCAGAGTAACTTTCCTTGTGCTGTGCGGGTTCTTCTCATTCCATGCAGTTTGCGGATGCAAGAGAGATGCTTTACAAGCTCTCCATGCCCCCCTGACCTTCAGGGGAAAGGGTAAAAGCATCTCAAAATGAGGTTAGAAGGATCAAAAATGCGTGGTTTAGAGGCATCAACATTGCACAGAGCAGGGGATGCTGTGCCTGGTCTGGCATTGCCCGTTGGCTTAGAAGACCTTTCCATGCTTGGCCACCACTGGCTGTCGGGGCTGCAGCCGGGCTGGACTTTGCATCAGCTGCAAATCATCTGCTCTTTGCCTCTGCTTTGCTCAAATTTTGCATCATTGCTCCTTTTTGGCTGTTTATTTGCTGCTTACTCAGCTTCTCCCTCTCTGATTTAGATGTTTATAATTACCTCTCAGGTCTTTCTCTGGTCTCCTGAAAGCTGGATGCTGGCTGCAGAGGAAAACCAAAAGCTTTCTTGACTCTTTCCTGCTGCTACATGTTTAAACCCTGGAGGTCTGGTGGGCAGTGGTGCTTTCCTGGGCTCTACACTGGAGTGCATTAAGCTGAATAATATTTTTTAGGGACTGAATCAAAATGTGATGCTAAAGTGGAGAGTTTGGAAGGGAGGGCTGAGGAGCGAGTAAAGGGGAAAAAAACCACCCAAAAAATTAGGTGAAGCCTTGAAAAAAAAAAATCCCATCTTGGGAATTGCCCTGCTTTCACTGCCTGAAGAATTACTGTGCCATAATCAATTCAGCTGTAGACATCTCCTGCAGTGTTTTTGATATAATGAGGTGCTATTGGCTGCAACCAAGTGCCTTTTATCATAAGGCAGATGGGTGCAGTTAGGGACCCGCTGCCATGCCGTGCCGCAGGCTGTGCCGTGCTCGAGGCCAGGCTCTGGTGGGGCTGAGCTGCACTGGTGGTGGCTGGAGTGCAGGTGGGGAAGGCAGTGCTGGGAGGACAGGATGGGGATAAGGATGCTGGTGGACCACAAGGTCTGTATGTAATTTGTCAAGCGCGTGCTTCTCCTTCACTGGAAGAAAGAAAAGCAGGTGGTATTGAGCAGGCTTTGGAGGGGAGGCACGTGGTGTGGTGAAGGGTCTCTGCTTGCATCTAGGGCACATTCAGGTCTGTTGGCACTGAGAGTGAATTGGTTTTGAGGGAGAATGTATCCATGTCTCTTGCAAACAGGAGATCCAAGCGTTGCACGTGGGGGTTTGTCCCAGGCGTCACATCGCCAGGTCATTCACTGCCAGTTGGTGTTGTTTCACCTTATACGTAAGACAAAACTGGCTCAGGCTGGGGTAGCATCTCCTGGTGCTGCTCACCCTCCTACTGGTGGCTGTGCCATGGGCTGTCCCCCTGTCACTGCCTTGCCACGTCCATACCAGCCCTGCCCTGCCCCTGCCCTGCTGCAGGGCTCTCTCCCAGCAGCAGCTCACCGGGAACCACGCTGAACCCAGCAGCACACAATTAAACCCCAGCTAATACTTCCCTACTACTGTGAAGGGCTTAAAATGACATAAATGAAGAAGCTGAGAATTAAGGCAGGATACTGTGTAAATATGCACTGAGCTTTTGCAGTGAGAAGTCTCTTTATTCAGTTCAGTCCATGTTTCCTTTTTAATCAGAGTGTATCAAGATAGACCAGAGCTGGAGAAGTTGGCTCTGAAATGGGAATCCTGTGAGTTTGGACCCAGATTGAGGCTATAGCTGAGTAGTTTATAAAGGGTTAAGGTTGTGGGTGGTTTAATACAGGGATTCTCCACAGATAAGAGTCCAAGGGGTGAATATGTTGCTTGTAACCATCCATACCAGACACGATCTGGATGTGTAACAGGTCCCTGGTGTGTGTTCAGGCTCATCTACACCATTGAACTCTGTGGAGCAGCTATTCTGCACTATCTCCCCAGGTAACCCTGCCCTGAAAACACTGTGGAAAGGGATAGAGTTATCCCTCCATGAGGCTCTAGATCTCATCCTCCCTTTTGTTCCATATGTGCCCATGCTGATAGCCTGGAAACTACTATTAACCCTTTATTAACTCAAAACCTGCCCTTGTTATGTAGTGTGACCATTAACCTCGATAGCACCAAGGCTGTTTTCCCAGGCAGCAGTGTCTGCAGAGGCTGAGTGAGATGTGGGCAGGCAGGCTGGGCAGTGCTGCCTCTTGCCTACAAGCCTGGGTGGTGGCTGCCAGCCTGGCTCACAGCCTGGCCATGCCTGAGGTCTCTGTGTAGGGACTTGGTGGGTATTCAGTGGTGGTACCTGCTTCGATCCTCTTGTTCTGTGGCGAAGGTTCCTTTTGGGGAAGCTGTGGGTTTCTGCTCAGCTCCTGCCCACAGCCAGTTTTCATGGTGGCATTTTCCCTGTAAGTTTGCAGCTGATTTCCATTTGGGTCCAAAGGATGTCGACTGTTGTCAGTATCTGTTGGACCCTGTTAAACCTGCTTTGAGTAGTTGGGATGGGCACTAAGCCAAGCCTATTTATTATGGATGGACTTATGGCTTATGTTCCCCATTCCTACAGAGAATGGTTCCAGTTATCATCCTGCATCTCCCTGTGGGAAAGGAGACCTCGGGGTCCTCCCTGCCCCACAAGACTTGCTCTGTGAGCTGAGCAATGGGAGCCTGGGTGGGAAGAATTACCAAGTCCTACAACTTTGACACTGGAAAACTTTGTTGCCAAACTCCTCCATCCTCCAATGAGAACATTAGTGCAAATACCAAATGGGAACAATCCCCAAATGGCTTAAGAAAAGGCGTTGAAAGCTCCCTGTGCACCTTCCAGCCCAGCTCAATAGCTGCTTTTGCACAACTTCTAAGCCACCTCACAGTTTCATGGCAATCCTTACCCATGGTGGCTTTGCAAATAATTTCCCTGCATCACTCTATCAAGTTATCTGTTGACATTCCGACAGATCAGGTGTTTTCCTTTCCTTAGAAAAAAAAAACAACACAAATTCTCTTATCACAGGAAGATAAGGGGTGAATCTGATACAGCTCAGAGTCAACAGGCAGACACAGAGAGAGGCGATAGGTCCAGCTCCCTGTCCTGCCTGGCTGCAGCTGATGTGCTTTGATGCCCATCGATGGGGGTGATCCCTGCAGGGATGTGCCAACTCCTCACTGGGTCCATGAGCTGTGCAAGCCACCTTTGGTGTACCCTGAGCTTCAAATCCTCCTTGGCTCAACCCATCCCAAAGGTCTCTGGTCCCCTCCCAGTGCAGAACCCTCCTGTCCTCCCTGGAGCCACCTGAGAAGGAGGGAGTCCTACCTTCTCCCAGTGCCAGAATCAATACCAAAGGCCTCCATTAATATTCTAGGAATGGCAGAGAAGATTGACTGCCTCATTAGCAGGCATCGTGTGAAACTCTGACAATAATTAACAACTCAACGGTCTTATTTGCTGGCCTATCACAGAAGTATTCAATCAAAAATGTAATTTGCTCGACGCTCCCATTTACCATAAAGAGAATATTCCTTCAAAGTTTTAAATAGACTAATTAAGAGGGAAGAAATACAGGGGAAAAAATTATTAACAGTATAGTTTTAATGGGAAATTACTGGAGCATATTAATAATGCAATAACCATTTTTTAACAGCTGTCTGTCAGTTTGTGGGCCGGGGTAATTAAATTAGTCACTAAAGGGTTAGTCAAATTAGGTGTCGGAGAGCAGCGCCAGGGCTAACGAAGGCACGTCAGGCTTAATGCTCTGGTGCACAAAGGAAGTTGAGATGCTGACATTCCCAGCAAGACCCCTACGAGGTCCCTAAGGACCATTTGGAGGGAGCCCCTGGTCACTGGCATCTGGCATGTCCTTGGTTTAGATGAACCGTTCGTGCTTGGTGATGCAAGGAGCAGGGCAGAGCTGTGAATTGGCAAAGGCTCCGTTGTCTCCAGGGAAATAATAAGAAAGAGTCTTATCTGAGCATGAGCATGGCCCAGGGTGGCCTCTGTGACGTCTGCTTCAGCCTGATGCTGCTCAGGTTTTTAATCTCTTTCCAAGAGCCAGAGGCAGCTGTGCAGGGGCTTTTTGACAGTTGCTTTCAAGGCTTCTATATTCTGCAGGTTTCAGGCTCGCATTCCCCCTTCCTCCACCCCTTTGCCCCTTTTCAAATGAATTGCAGTTAATTTGGGATATTGTTGAGTCTGAAAACACATCTTTCTTGCTACAAGTCTATTAAAAATGTATTTACAGCTCCATAAAGCAAAGCCAGCTGTCAAGGTAATGTCCTGCTGGCTCCTGTGTGTTCAGGGCAGAGAGTAAAGATTTGGAGAGGTACTTGCTTGCATGATCACAGTGAACATTTTAAGCTCAACAGAAATGGTTTGTGGCTGAGGAAATAATTGTGTCCAGCCCAGGGAGGTGAACTTGGGAAGCATGGTACCTGGGGAGTCTGGGGTGCTTGTGTTCCAGTTCCCTTTCCTTCTCTGTTCCATAGATCAGGATGAGGATGCTGGCTTTGAGTGGGAAAGGATTACTCCTTCTGGTGTGTTTTTGGGAGGTTTGAGATGTTTTCTCCATTTCATATTGATGAAGTAGGACCTTGTCTATATTTTATGTTAATGTAGAGAACCAAGCTGATTCAAAACAGTAACAAAAGCCCAGAGAAAAATCCTCACCTATCAACAGTGTGGTGACTGGGGTGTTTGGAGGGCATAGAGGTCTCTAAAACCATGGTATAAATCATGCAGAGCAGGACATAAATTTCCATATATCAGTTAGATGTCTGACCTTTTCCAGGCAGCTTTCTTGCTCTGGTTTTATAGAGAAGTGCTCTCAAGATTTGAAAGTGATAGAGGTGATGGCAAAGCCTGTGCCTTCCCATGAAAAGTTTCAATTTTCATGAATCAGTGGGGAGGTTTTTTGCATAATTCTTTCTCCCATCATCCCCATTTAAAATTTAAGTTAGCTACAGAGACAACCCTACCTGCCTGAAGTGCTTGGGACTTCCTGCTCCTCTTCTTATATTAAGATTGATGTAAAGCTAGCAGTTGCTTTAACTGGGTGATTTGGAGGTAGGAAATGTGCTCAACGTGGCACATGGGGTGAGACAAATACTTGGTGGAAGCAGCTCTTGCTCAGAGAAGTGGCTGTCCCATCCCTGGAGGTGTTCAAGTCCAGCTTGAATGAGGCTTTGAGCCCCCTGATCCAGTGGGAGGTGTCCCTGCCCGTGGCAAGGGGGTTGGAATTGAATGGGCTTTAAGGTTCCTTCTGGTTCAAACCATTCTGTTTCAACTGCTGACTCTTCACATTGCTTCAAGAGAAGAATCCTGGGAGAAGGGAAATGGTAAAACCCATCAAACCCACCAAAACACCTTGATATCCCAAGAACTGCAAACCAAATGTTTCTGCCCATATTTCAGCGAGGTGAGAGGCCGGCCTGGGCATTCAGAGGAAGGCAGGCCCTCCTCTTCCTCTCGTGTTGGAGAATTACAAGCCATATAGATTATTTTTATGACCGTCTTACTTCCAACTGTGCCTGCACCATCTGTTCTTCCCCAATTACGGATGCAAAAACCCAGCATGTTTCTCCATTCTGGCAGTAGAGAATGAAATATAACCATTGTAAAAGGGTGTATATCCTTTCAACAATGCAGTTAGCACCTGCAGTATTTTGCTCACGCTTCCAGCCCACATTGGTCAGGATGCTTTGCCTGGTCTCTCTGCGCTGCTCCCAAATGATGTCCAGATCCGTGGTGGCAGAGGGAGCTGTTGATAAAACAAAGAGGCCAATGTGCTAGATGATTTGTCCAAGGTGTGTGGGGCAGCTGAATTATTAATGCTGACCAAGTGTCTTAAGTTCTACAAAACCTGACAAGAACCTCTTACCTCCAGTACAGTGATAAACAGGATCGAGGCACAGTAGGAGGGAAGGAATTAAGACAGGACATCAAAGACTGGATTCCGTCAAGTAAATCGTGCCATTACTTCAGTAAAAGAGCCCCTAAATGTTTTATTAGGGATTTTCAACAACTACCAAAATTAAGATGGAAGGGATGAATTATTAAAAAATAGATTAACTAAACTAGGCTCTGAATTAAACATGAAAGGTACCTATCAGGAGCGGCGTGGCCACTGTGTGCTGCAGGTTTCTGAATCCTATAGCTAGGCACGATGTGGAGATGGGGAGCAGCGGTGCAGGGGGATGGAGAGCTGCAAACTGCTCTGCTGGGTTGGGGTTGCATTGCCAGGGCACGGAGAGATGGGCTGCAGGGTCAGGAGGACAGAGTGCCAAGTGCTGCTTAGGAATCTAAGTTTAGTAAGGGGACAGGTGTGGTTGGGCTTGATGATCTCAGAGGTATTTTCCATCCGGATGATTCTATGATCTAAGGAAGGGTTTTCTGCCTCAGAGAGGTGCAGGCTGGATACACGAGATGGAGAAAAGGAAATAATGTTTGCCCTCTGTTAAATAATGCAGGAAACATAGGTACAAAAAGGTGACTTGGCTGAAGCAGTTGAGCCAGGAACTGAACTTTCTCTTGCTATGTGCTAGTCTGGTGTTACCAACTCAAAAACATCTATGGCAGGAGGAGTGAGCCGGTGTATAGCTCAGGGGTGGTGGCTGGTACTGGGGACTCCCGACCTGTTCCACCAGTTTCGATGCTCACAGTGGGGTAAGAAGGGCTTTTGCAGAGTTGGAGGACTGGGTGGGTGAGGAGTGCTCCCACGGCCCCTCCTGTGCACACTTAGGAGGATGAGGATGCGGTTTGGGTGGTGCCAGCAGCTGGGCACAGCTGGTGCTGCCCTGGCTGGACCAAGGTGCCTGTTCATGCCTTGGCAGAGTTCAGACAAGCTGTTCTGCCCCCAGCTTGCCCCATGTCTGCGGGGTCTTGTGCTACTTTATCCCACCCGTCAAATAGAGACGATGCATTAATCACTTCCTAAAGTGGCCGTGTGATCTGAATTTGCTGTTTAAGTGCCCTTGCAGCACGATCTGTCTCAACGTTCTGCACGCAGGGCTACGACAGCTGATGAAGGGAAAGCACAGGCAAGAACAGGGAGCTGAAGAAATGCTGTTGTCTCTGTTTTGTTTTGTTCCAGCCCCCAGGAGAGTGGGAGCATCATCTCCAGATGCTAAGCACAAACTGTGGTGAAATTTCTATTTGCTTTCTCTCCCTCTCTTTCTTCTTCCCCAGCACTTTCAAAGCTCTTACGTGCATGTCTACAGTCAGACTCCTGTGAACACCAGCAGTGGTACAGCTGCTGGGAACCATTCAGAGTGTCTACAGTAGCACTGCTTTAAAGTGCGCTCTGATGGAACACGCGGAGGCTTCATTCATAATAATAATACAACACAATTTTGCAGTCATAGGCTGCTTTTCATCTTCACAACTCAAAAGAGCATTAATTAACTGTGCAGCACGGTGGGAGGGAGGTAGTTGTTGTCCCTGTGTCACAGATGAGGAGTCTGGAGTGTCGATACATCCCATGAGCTGCCTGCGGTCACACGGTAATTCACCATCCGAGTCTGCAGTCGATCCCGAAATGCCAGCTCCTGCTCAGGGCTTTATTCCTGGGAAGGCTCTCTGCTCGTCTCCTGTGACAAATCAGCCCCTCAGGAGTTTTGAGGTCATCTTCATTTCTTTAAACTAAGTTTGAGTTTGGAAAGATAAAGGTGAATATTGCTGAAGTTGAATTTGAGTCAACGTTTTAGGCCAAACGCTGAAAGCAAGTTTATTGCCCTCGGGCCAGCAATCAGGAAGCATTTTGGCTCTGGGGTGCTCTTTCCATCAAGAGAAAAACCTGGAGTTAAGCTCAGTCTTGGCTGTGATCCCTGCTTTTTGTAAATAGGTATTTTTGCAAATTGGTTTTTGCAAATACACATGGAGAAGCCAGTTTGGATAAAATACTAAAAATACAACAAGTGACTGTTTTCTTGCTCATAAATCCTCAGGTTTTCCTCTCTGGTGATCTCTTCTTCTCCAGATCTCCTACTTGACTCTTTTTCCAAAGGTCACATTCTCCGAGGCTTGCTCCTGCTGCTGCTTATTGGCAGAAAAATCAATCTTTTGGCCCTTGTGGATGTAATCAAAGAAGAGTTTTGGCCTGTGTTTTGGGAGAGATTTTGTCTGAGAGGCTTTGGATAACCCTCATCTGTCTTTGCACTTGGCGTTTGCTCGGCATCACTCTCAGTGCTGCTGCAGGTAAGGCTGTGAGGTCATCCTGGGAAGAGGAGCAGGGTGCACGTTGCTGTGGGTTTCAAGGTGGGATCAACCTTCCTTCACCACCTCCAAGAGCCCAGGTGATGCTCCCAGATCCCCCTTCTACCTGGAAGCACCAGCTACTGTAGGCTCTCATGGATGCTCCTGGCAACCATCAGAAGATCTTCACCCTGCCCTGGCAGAGGGGCTTTGTGGGGTCCATGGTGGGAGCCTGGGCCCCAAACAACTCTGTATGTCTGTCTCTAGTGCTGTTCAGAGGAAGCAAATTGTATTCTGGGCATCCTCCTCGGCCCCATGGGGCAGACCTTGGATTAGCATTTAGTCTCCTTAATTAAGACAGATGCTAAAATAAAGGCAGCGTGTGGAATGTGATGGGTAGGAGAAGGAGGGTGGTCCTGCAGGGTGCAAATGTTCTTCTTGTCTTCCCCTTCCCACCTCCCTCCATCCCCTTTTCTCCTCTCATCAATCTCCTGTTGCTAAATGTGCAGCTGGAGAGCAGGATCCCAGGCAAACTTCTCCTTGATAGCTTTTGACAGACCCAATCAGGCAGGAGTAGTGATGACCACGTCGCACGCTCCTCTGAATTGTAGTTCAAACCAAATATCCTTCAACATGACATTGGCAACAGAAATGACCCTGATGGCTGGGATGTGGCTGGTCCAAGGGGATGGATGCTCCCATCTCACATGCACCTGCCTGCATCTCCCATCTCAGGCCCCCAGTGCATCCCTTGCAACCTCTGCCATAGCCCAGCTCTTCTCAGTGCCTTAGATGTGGGACACTTCATGCTGATAATTGAGCTCAGGGAAGAATCTGCCAGGGGGTGTAGTCTCTGCCTGTAATAAATGCATATATTCTTTATATTCTGCTTAATAATTCAATAGCACAAAAGTTTAGAGATAAAGGGAGGATGTCTGTTCTGGGACACTTCACAGCAGAGTGAGTCCAGAGGGGATCTAAGTTAAACTTCAAGATCTATGTGTGTGACCACGGTGCTGCCATTGATTTAACGTCATCATCTGTTCCTTAGAGGTGCTTCAAGTAGTGGTTTATTGTTGGGAGGGGGTGGGCTTGTGGATAAAAAAAATAACCCACCAAAATAAGGAGGTCGATCTTCCAAAGTGATGTCTCCTTTGGAAACCTGAGTCTGGGACTGGTGAGCAACCCTGGGAGTCTGCTCAGCCCTCTGCATTTCCACCCATTAATGTCCCTGCTTGGCAGATCTAAAGTAGGGTAGCTATGATGACAAGAGGCTAAAAGATGGGACAATGCAGCAAGGACAATGAATCCTGTTGTGGGCACTGGGATATTGGCGTTTTATAATTTATGTCTCATGGTAGATCTGTGGTCGTGAATGTCCCATCCCTGGAGGTGTTCAAGGCCAGGTTGGATGAAGCTTTGAGCACCCTGATCCAGTGGGGGGTGTTCCTGCTCATGGCAGGAGGGTTGGAACTGGATGATCTTTAAGGTCCCTTCCAACCCCAGCCTTCTACTAGGCAAATAACAGGCTCCTTCTTCTCTCCTTGGCATCTACTGCAGGTAATTCCAAGTACTGTAGGCTGGGACTGATTAGTCTGTGCTTAGGTGTAGCTTAGCTCATCCCTTGATGTGTATCTGAGCTGGTTCCTAGGCTGCCTGTTCTAATCAGCAGAGACCTGGTCCGTGGGGGTCAGGGCACTGGCCAGCTCTTGCTGCCATCACTGACTGCTTTAGGGCAGAGGAGCATCTCCAAAATGAGTCAGTCTGAGCCCAGTGAGTTTGGAGGCAGCCCAGAGTGATTGGCCCTGTGTATGAGTGAGGTTACCTTGGGATGGGTGAGCAGAATCCCATCCTCAGTGTCTCTTGGGAAAGGGTTGGTCTGGCCATTTCTGGACCAGCAGCAGTCAGGTCTCAGCACTTCACAGGCTGCATGCCCACTCCAAGGAAATGGCATTGGCACCATCAGATGCTCATTTGCAGGAATGCAGTCCCATGTAGTCATTTCTTGGGCTTTGGGTCTGGGGTCTTGTGTTTTAAGCACATCACACCCAGTCCCACAGCAGAGTCTCAAGCCTTTCCCAAGTGGAAAACCCTTACCCCTTACGTGAGATACAGACTGTGTCCTGCTTCAGCTTCTCTGCTACTTGAAGAAGAGTCCTCAAGTAAATGATGATGTTCCCTGTTCCACGTTCAACTCCCCACTCAATTTATCTTATTTATTGAACCAAGCAGAAAGTCAATGTTTTCTTCATCTGCCATTTGCTTTGATGGCAGCCAATTTGGTTCAGCAGGAACAAAACTGGATGCAACAGGATTCAGTGCCAGATTTTTCTCCCTTTTTTTTCCTTCTTTTTTTTTTTTTTAAATGCTGATTATCCTTTTTTCTAAACCCACCTGGCCCCGGACACAGCTTGACAGCCGCCGCTCTACGATATTGCTGCAGGCAAGGCTAAAAATGTACAGCAATTACTCCGCGCGTTGGCAAGCCGGGAGGAAGCCTGGGGGTCAGCTCATTACAGGCAGGCATTGCTGTGGCCAGGGCTGCCTGCTCCCTCCCAGTAGGTGCACTTTGTTTGTGAAACCTTGACCTCTGGGGGTTTCATGTGCATTTGAAGCTCTGCCTCTTCCTCAGAAGTCCGAAGGCGATGCTTTGCAGCCATCGCCTGGATCAGAGGTTTTCAGGCACAGTGCCGTGGGCTCACTGAGGCTCTGGTTTGTGATATGGGTGTGAAAGGGGATGAGGAAAGGTTTGCTCACCTCTCCAACAGGTTATTCATGAGACTGCAAGTCAGGAAGGGTTCATTGAAGTGTGTTGAGGAGATCTGTCCCGTGAAGAGGTGTAAATACAGCTTTTGCCCCAAAGAATTCGCGAGCTGGGGACAGCGTGTGGCTTCTTTGAGGTCTGTCCAGGCAGTGCTCGCTGCTGCAGGTGGTACATGTTTACAAGGGAGATAGAAAATAAACCCTCCTGGCAATGTGGGTGCAGTTTGAGGTCATAGCCAAGGTGATTTGATGGGATATGGCTACTGTGCAGGGTGGTCCTGACCTTCCCCCAGCCACTGATGCCCATCACTTCTGCTGTGCCAGTGATGACATCTCTCTGATCTTTGGCTGAACTTGTTTTGGGGTTTTAAACTGGCAGAAAACCCTTTTTCTCCATGGTAGGAAATTATTTGCTCTGATGTGCTCACATCTCCAGATAAGAGTGAGATGGGTCCCTACCAAAGGCAACTGCAGATCAGGATGCTCCTCCTCCATGGAGATCGTACCCATGGAGGTGGTGTCCTCAGAAGGTCTTGGTGACTGGTGGCTTACCAATGAGGGGTGCTGCCCTTGTGGCAAACCCAGCTGTACTCAGAGGAGCTCCTAATGAATGCTGGGCACCTTGGAAAACATGGTCTGCATTGGGTGCCTAGATAAGAGCTGAGTCCTTTTGAAAAATGGCCCCATATGGACAGAAAATCCCTATGCAAATCTCTCCCCAGGTATAAAACTAATTGGATTCCAACTTCAAAGACTACTTCTGGAAACAAGCTGTAAATAATCTAGTTGTGCCTCAGTTCCTCTGTCTGTGGACATTCACCTGGCTTTTTCAAAGCCAGCGAGCATTGCTGATAGAAGGTGCTATATATAGCAGCAAAGCTATTCATATATGTATACGTATGCATAAATGCGTCCCCAGCAACTGACCCAGGTGTGTGATGTTTTCTAAAATACAGCTCATGGGTTTGATTCTCCAAAAAGCTCCCTTTTTGCTTCTCTTACCTGTCTCTTCATGCAGCCGTATGCACCCACCCAACACGGGATGCTTGCACTCTGCTTCCCAGATTTGTAGGGAGTAAAGGGGGTAGATGGGCTCGGATCACCCCTGGGATGTGCAGAGGGTAGTGAGGGTCACCCAGCTGGGGGGATTCAGCTGGGTGGTGCTTTATTGCAGAGCCTGGAGCTATATGGGGATGCTGAGCTGCTGCAGCATTATGGAGCTCACGTCTCCATGGGCCATCCTGCCTGTGGCAAGTGTCTCACTGGGGTAGGGATCTCCACTCCAAACACTCATCCTTGCCCATGTGGGGATGGCTGATCCCCGGCCTCCAGTTTCCCTGGCGCTCGACGCTGTCTGTTCCCAGCGGGTCGATAGGAGCATCTGTGAAAATCAGGGCACGGATGTCTGATGCTGCAGCCCTGGCTGTTTCCTATTTATCTAATCTAATTCTATCGGCATCTCTAAAGCGCTTATCACCACCACATCTTGGCACTTCATACGTATCTTGGAAAAAAAACCCAGTTGCTGTGTAATGAAGGTGGTTGAGTCTGGGATGTGGCTGCTCCCAGTGCCTGGGTGCAGGCAGACAATGGGTTAAAGGATAAACCCCTCCGTCTCCCACTTTCCTTGCACAGTCCAACTGTCCCTGGTGACCCTCATGAACTGCTACAAAGTCAGATCCAGAAGAGCTCATTAGAACAGAAATTTGCCCCAAATACCCTAGAAGGCTATAAAAGGGAAGGAAAACCCCAGTGACCCATTTGTGCCTAAGTAGATGTTCAAGTCTGAGCCCCAAGCTGGGATTTTCAAGCTTGCCATTGCAAAATGCTCAGGATGATGAAAGGCAGATGCAGACCCCATGCTGTACCTCAGGCCAGGTCCATCCCCAGTGCCCAGGGGGTACTGCAGGTCACCTTTACCTCTGTGGGGCTGGGGGCTGAGCTGTGGTGTGTGGGGCTGTGCCCATCCTGGGGCTGGGCTGGGCTCCTTCCAGCTCCTCTATTTATGACACCTCCGAGGTCCCACCAGCAAACAAATTCCTGGTTTCTAGGTGGAGAGATGGGAACTGCCACAACCAAGTTCTCTTTTGGGCTAGAATAAGTCTATTTTAAATGGAAGCATCCTTTACCCTCCTCCCTTTGGGATGATGAACAAGCAGTGACCTGAAGTTGTGGTTTTCTGATGGCTGATTATTTTGAAGGGCAAAAAGGGGAAAGTGGCTGGATGCTGACTTTCTCTCCAGTGTCTGATCACCTCTGTGTTGGAAGGAGATATAGGTGAGATAGCGAGGAGATGCCCAGAGCTCATCAAGGCAGTGAAATTAGTGGCATTTTTCACCATTCCACATAGAGTTTGTGTGAATCTGGTTTATTTGAACCAGCTGAGGCAGGGCTGCAATCACTGCCTGGTTCTGGGGTGGCCTGACCCATCTCATGATGTTCTCAGCCTTTAATAATTTAGGACGAGAGATCCCAGGCCTTCTGTCTGGGCTTTCGCTCGCTTGCTTGTTTTTCTGATTCCTTTTTTCTCCCCCAGGCAAAACTGTTGCAGAGGATTGAGGCAGGCGTTTTGTGGAGGGTCTATGTTTTACTGGAGAAGAACCACCTTAATTTGGCCAGCTTAAAAGTGGTTTTGAAAAACTTGAATCACTGCACACGGCGTGAAGTCTTGTTTGATTTTAGCAGAAAGAGTCAGCAGCAAATGCTCTGTGCCTGAGCACAGCCGAGCATCCCTGCTCCAAAATGCTGGTTGAGGGAGTGAGGGAGGGCAGCAGCTGGCCAAAAATACCAAGAATGGGTCTAGCAGGGAAGGAGGACTGGGGGAATGAGGGAGATAAATGGGTTCTGCTGGGCCAGAAGGAGGACAGTGAGCAGGATGGTGGGAGCCTGCTGGGCCAGGTGAAAGGATCTACACCTGGGTCTGGGCAACCTGTGGTTTTAATACAAGGTGAGGGATGATGTGATTGAGAGCAGCCCTGCAGAGAAGGGCTTGGGGATGCTGATTGATGAGCAGCTTGACATGAGCCAGCAATGTGTGCTTGCAGCACTCTGCTCTCATGAGGCCCCACTTGGAGTCCTGTGTCAAGTTCTGGAATCCCCAACATAAGAAGGGTTGGAACAGGTCACAAAGGTGATCCAAGGGTTGGAGCACCTCTGCTATGAGGACAGGCTGAGAGTGTTGCAGTTGTTCATCCTGGAGGAGAGAAGGCTGTGGGTAGACTTTAGAGCAGCCTCCCAGGACTGAAAGGGGCTCCAGGAAAGCTGGAGAGGGGCTTTTTACAAGGACTTGTAGTGATAGTACTAGGGGGAGTGTCTTTAAATTGGAAGGGAGAGGATTTAAATTAGACATTAGGAAGAAATTCTTCACAATGAGGGTGGGAAGGCCCTGGCCCAGGCCAGGTTGGATGGGGCTCTGAGAACACTGATCCAGTGGGAGGTGTTCCTACCCATGGCAGGAGTTTGGAATTGGATGGGCATAAGGTCCCTTCCAACCCCAAATTCTATGATTCTATGATTTTGCTCTGCCCATCAAAAACTGAGTGATGCTGCATCCTGCAACTGCTGCTGAAAAACATCCTCTTTTTCCAGACTGAATATCTTCCCATTCCTCCCTGCCCAGAAAAAAAAAAAACAAAAAGCCTTATTAGGCTCCTCTTTAGCAAACATTATCAAGTTTGCAGAACTCCAAAGCTCGGAGGTGTCAGGGTCAGTTTGCTGTGCAGCCTTCAGGCAGCCCCTCTGTGCATGGGCATTATTAAACCATCTTTAATGGCATGATCATATCTTACCTTTTCACCTTTGCCTCGCTCAGCAAGGCTGATGAACCTGCTCTGGGAATGATCTGCATTAATGTGGAGTTGTAAAAACTTCAGCTGAAGTCAATGAGAGATGTGCTTTGAGCAGGGAAAGTGTCATTTAATGCTAAGCACTCTGAAAAATCAACTCTAAATGTCTCAGATTTGGTGCAGGTAATAGTAGATGTTTTTTACATTACCGTTCCTGGGCCTTCACTCCCTGTCTGCAAAATTGGGATGGTGACAGGGAGATTTGGAATTTAATCACTTCATTGGTTGTGATATAGTGCTACTTTTTGGTCTTGAGCAAAGAAGAGACTGCCCATGAGGAGCTGAGTAATTGTGCATGCAGAGCAGTGTCTGAATAGAGTATGGTAAATTAGGAGCTGTGTGTCCTCCACCTGGGAGGCTGCAGATGAAGCTCTGTAGGGCACAGAGGAGCCTTCATAGGTGCCTGAGGCTGAGTCTGAGGATGTCTAGGTGCTGAGCTCCAGACTGTTTCAGGCACCCAGACACCTGACTGCAGCTCAGCACCATCGCATTTGGTATCCTATAGATAACCCTCCTGTATGTGGCCTTATCAAAGTGCATAATTGCCAGAGACTGAATTAAGGTTGCCTTGGTAACCTGGGATCTCACATTTTTTTTTTAAGTTTTGAGCATGTGGCTTTGCAACCTTTATGATTTCCTTTATTACACCACTTCTGTGGGCACAGACCTCTGGGTGCCCGTGTCGCGTGGCAGTGGCTCCTGTTCTCGGGATGCCTGAGGGACCTTGATGTCTTGGCAGGATCCCTTTGCCAGTGGAGATCCCACCATCGAGGTGGGAATAGCCTGGATTTGGCATGCCCCATGGAGGACTTCACTTCCTGTAAATTTAACTGTGGGGTACTGTGCTTGGCAGCTGCTCTGGGCTGCAGGAAGGCAGGGACACTGGGTTGTGCCTAAGCCACCGGTTGCACGAGTGAGGAGGGGGTGATAGCAGAGCTCCTGGTGCTTCCTTCACAAGCTCCTGCAGCAGTCTGATCCCCATGAAGGATCTGGTAGTGGGCTGGCTGCTCTTGGCCTCCAGGGTGAGGTCACAACACATGCTTCTAAGGTTGGAACTGAGGTTTTAATGAACATTGAACTCCCCTCACTGCCCCCCTCTCTGCTCCTATGTCACAGTGTCTTTCGTATATCCCTCTGGACAAGCCTATGGGACTCCTGGCTGGCCACCTACACAGTGCCAGGGATGGTGTTTAAGTGGTAGGGGTGTTAGAAGTGTTCTTTGCTGTCTCCACATCAGCCTGTGGAAGGTCTTTCCAGCAGCATCAGTGAGGTCTGCTCAGCTCAGAGCAGCTCCGTTGTGGCAAGCCTTGAGCCCTCCCTGTGGTCCCTCCTTTCTCCTTGTTTCCTTCCTCGTTATCATCATATGATCTCTGAGTGTGGAAAATACCTCTCCAGTTGTTTTTTTGTTTCTAAACTTATTTACAAGTTTAGTGTTTTGAAATTAATGTTTTGAGAGAATGGGATGAAAGGAATTGCTGGGCAAACTGAACTAGTAAAAATACTAATTAGCATAGAGAAATCATTTGATGATTTTCATTTTTGTATTTTTAATTATTAATTAATTGCCTTTACTGATAACCCCTGTGCCAATAGCATGATCCAATTGGCTAGATAAACATATTACTTTGTGAGATAATTAGTGTTCAATTAATCCATAATACTACTGATTCCATGTTGAACAAGGAGATTCCACTTCTATTAACTATTTAGATTATTAATATTTGAAGCTGCCTAGAACACTGTGACAAAAGGTGGGGTTTGGTTATTGCAGTGGTTTGAGGGGCCAGGTTGCTCCTTACTGAGCCTGGAGCTTTCTGTTCCTGGTGCTCTAAATACTACATTTCCTAAATTATTTAATTTCTTATGATGTTGAAACTGTGCTTTCCCCATGCTTCTGGTTTTCTGCCTTTTAGATGTCACTTTATAAAGATTTTCTTCGCAGCTGAAGTTTAGAGGAGCAGTTTAGGGAAAGGGATGGGCTGGGCTCATCTCAGGTAACTTCACATGCTTCATACCCTAATAACTAAAGTTAATAAAACTGAATTAGGTGTGCCTGGCTCTGGCTGGTGACATAGTTATTGGAGAGAAATGGGTTCCTTTGAAGCTGAAAATGTTAACTGGAGTGTCAGGAGCAGTTGTGGTGATAGCAGCAGGGAGCCGGGGCTCTGCAGTTGCATGGAAGTGGGGAATTAGTTTTGTCAGTTCTGGTTGCCTTCAAAAAATGGAGAGTCACACCCTCACCCTGAAGAATTCACTCTGTATGAAGTTTTCTGCAGGTGGAAAATGCGCAGGAGCAGAAACATTTGCCCACTGTAGTGTGGTGGGGCTGAGCCCCTGCGGCCTGCCAGGACGTGGCCACTGGGACTCCAAAAAGACATAACAGGAGGATAAAGCCTGGGACTTCAGAAATGGCTGGGAAAGCTGTGTCTTAAATAACTGCAGAATGAGGTGGTGGGGATCTAGAGTAACATCCATCCCTTTTGCTGTGACATGCTACAGCGGGACACAAAGAAGCCTGGAGAACAGAAGGCTCCAGGGAGACCTTAGAGCAGCCTTCCAATAGCTGAGGAGGGCTCCAGGAAATCTGGGGAGGAACTTTTTACAGGGGTCTGTAGTGATGGGATGAGGGGAACAGCTTTAAATAGGAAGGGGGAAGATTTAGATAAGACATTAGGAGGAAATTCTTCACAATGAGGGTGGGGAGGCACTGGCACAGGTTGCCCAGAGAATTGGTGGCAGCCCCATCCCTGGAGATGTTCAAGGCCAGGTTGGATGGGGTCTTGAGCATCCTGGTCTTGTGGGAGGTGTCCCTGCCCATGGCAGGGGGTTGGAACTGGGTGATCTTAAAGTTCCCTTCCAACCCAAACCGTTCTGTGTTTCTATGATTCTATGATGCTCAGCAGTGCTGTTTCTTCTCCCAGCTGGTGTCTCCAAGTGCTTAGTGTGGATTTTCTGTCCCATCGAGTCCCTGTACCATCCCTTCCCATCCCACATGTTGCTGTCGAGGTGCTTGACACACAGGAGCATCCTGAAGGCACCACCACAAAGGAGATGCAGAACGTTGACTCTGGCATTAATTAGAAGCTGCAGTGAAGCGGGGGCTGACACCTGTAATTCCCAGCACGCGTACTGACCGTGCTTCATCATCCATATTAAGGCTCACGGGCCTTTTCTGAAACCTCCCAGCACTGAGGTTGCCTGGGAGACTGAGCCAGCAGAGCCTGTGTTTGCCTTTGACTTGTGTGGAGTTGAAGTAGCGACCATGATGCTTCCCTGAAACAGGGCTAAAAAATGTTTGGAATTATAACTCTCTTGTGTATCTCATCCATGACATCGTGGTCCTTTGTATGGCAGAGCTGTGCCACCACTGAGGGGGCTGCAGCAGGACTGGGGGGGGTCCTGGCAAGCCCTGGCATCTTCCAGGATGTGTGCTACGTGCAGTGGGCTTTCTCAGCTCGCTTTTATTCCGGTGTCTTTGGTTTTGCTTTGCTTTGCTGTAATTAAATTTCTGATCCTTCTGGTTGCTGAGATGAGCTTCTGGGGGAGCGATGGTTTTATTGAATCACTAGCAAATTACTGAAGCGTGGTAGGGAATTTTTCACACTTTCAACCTCAAGGTTTTTGGGAGAATGATTTTGCAAGTGTTTATTATAGTATTACCCCAAGAAGTGCGACTACCAGGAAAATTTATAGTAAGCAGCTCATCGGCAGTGGTGCGTCAGTGTAGCTCTGTTGAAATGTCTTCTCCAGCATCACTCAAGTAAGGATGATATCTCCCAGTTTGGGACCTGGATGGTGGGTTTTCTTCAAATTAGAGCAGCTGAAAAGTGTCTGTGATACACTGGGCAGAAATTCAGGATTTCTACATAAAATAATAAGCCTGCTGCATGCAGGCACAGCTTCAGGCACGGTGTTAAAAAGCCTGGTGGAAGTTCAGCTTAGGTGTGTTCAAAGCTGCCACCAAGACTTCAGGTCCTCCAACACCAGTGCTGGAAATGATTAGCTTTTCCCAGAGCATCCTAGTGGCTGGTGCACAGCTGGATTTGCCTGGGAGATGGCTCGTGGCTGTGGGAGATGGTTGCTGCATTCACTGCAGACATACTAAATGGTATAGTGGGTGCAGGAGAGGCCTCTAGACAGAATGGTTTAGTTTTGCAGGCAGAATAAAAAAGAAAAAGGTTAAAATCCTGAAAAAAAAATCACATTCTCTTGTCTTTAAATCAGAGAGCACTTTCCTGAGGTAGCCACACATTTATCACAATTAGGGTGTTTAACTCCGTGGCCCTCTATGTAGAATAGCTGAGCCTGTGGTGCAATCAGACATGGTTGGAATTGTACTGTGAGTGTGGAAAGTGCTAAAAGTAGTAAAAATGATTTTGAAAGTGTCTCCAGTTGGAAATCCAATGGTGGTGAAAACCTTTAATCCTGATCACTTGTTGCCTCGGTTCCTCATCTTAGGCATGGAGAAAATAACACTGAAGCTGTAAGAATAAGCTAACTAACTAACATCTGTGAGATGCTGGGGGTTCTGGGTGCTGGGTCCTCAGGAGAAGGGATGGCTCTGCCTTTGCAGGTGAATGGGAATGTCATGTGCTGAGAGCAGAGCTGGGACCGCAGGTGGTGGCACCTGGGAGTCCTGTGGGCTCTGCCTGCAGCGTGCTTGTCAAATCCCAGTGCTTCAGTTCTGGATACTGGGCTTTGGAGATGCAGTTTGGGGTTTTAATCAGTTATATGTAATGCTTTTATAAAAAATGTGGTTATAAGTTGCAGCACACCCTCAGCTGGGGTGTGGGTGTCAATCAGGCAGGCAGGCCCTTCATGTCCCTTTCTGTGATGAATTTTACTGGGCATTGTGTGAATGCTCTGAGCTATTCCCAACTTTAACAAGGCCAAACATTGCAGTGCAAGTGGCCAGGGTTGAAGGGCTGGATTAGCTTTGCTTCTGCTACAGTCTATAATTCCCCCTCCAATGTGACATTTCAAGCTTGCAGCTGACAGCACCTGCCCTTCCCAGCTCACCATCTCCCACCCAGCATTTGCAATTCATGGCTGGTGGAGAAGCTTCCAGCCCACGTGGCAGCAGACAAACAGAGGCAGAACCATTTGCACAGCAAGAAGGCTCGTGCAGGTCCCACTCCCACCAATCCCATTAATATCTTTCAGTGGTTTACTCTGAAACTTGAAGAAGAGTTTGGCAACTTCACTAATGGTTACTCCACTCTGGTGGGCTGTCAGTAGTGAGGAACCAAGCCCTTTCTCAAGGCTTTCAGCATAGCAGAAGTTTTGTGGCCAGAGCTGGTCAAAATTACTCAGGCAAGCAGCTGTCGGGCTGAAAAATTCAGAATTGAGGTGTGAATTTCTCTGTACTGTTTTGCACATCAGCTCTGAGGTTCTCTGTTGAGTGGGGTCTTGCCAATGGAAGTGGGAAGCAGTGCGAGATGCTGGACATGAAACATCCGGGCTGAGCTGTGCTTGGTGGGTTTGGGTCCCTTCCCTGTACCAGTCCTTCCTTTGGATTGAAGATGCAGGTGACACAGCATCGTGCCTTTTGCTGCTAGTGTGCGTGGCCTATAGAAACTTGTGGACCCCAAATCTGCTCCTGATCCCTCTTCAAACACAGCTTGGGGAAGCAGATGGTAGAGCAGCACTGACTTAGTCCCCAGCTCCCATCCTTTTCTTTGCTTTTCTCAGCGATGGTTAACTTTATAAGACATCAAAGTCTTTAACCATTAGCAGGCAATAAAAAGGGGCAGCTGAGTTGGATAACACCCCTAATCCCCTTCCAGCATGAGCTGGGGAGAAGAGCCACTAGGAATCTCAGAAGCTGAGCACTTTGGAGGCTTTGAGAATTGCATGGCGTTGGTATTTCATGAATAAATAACCCCCAGCGATATTTGTGACTGCTTCATTAATGAGGGGTTGGAACAAAGGAGGAGGGCGGAGAAGAGTATTTTTGAGGTAATTGAAGGCAAGTGCAGTAATGGGAGCTTGGCCAAGGGCTGCAAGAAGATGAGTGCCACAGTCTGTGTTGGGTGGAGAGCTCTGCTGTTGTGCATTGACTGACCTTTGGTGGAAAGAGAAGTTGTTGGAAAAGGGGCTTTTACTGTGTATCATGAGTAGGTCCTGGCAGAGAAGCATTTGATTCATTAAGTGTATCATTTGGAGGTCTGTGTGTGTCTTTGGGAGGGGTGCAGAGCTAGAGGAAGAGTGTGTGCATGTGCTCATAGACACACGTGTGCTTGTAGAGGGAATCTGGTACCAGAAATGAGGTCACTTACTCCAAAAACCCCTTTTTGATGGGACTTGGAATCTGCTTCAGGGCAGTGGGGAGTTGTCCTGTCCTTCCAGCACCCTGGTACTTGTGGCTCCAGTGCCTGGGTCTGGCCAGGTCCACTGGTAGCTTCCTTAGCTCTCTGGTGTGCTCGGCATGAACTGCCGAGCCCTTCTCCGTCCTGCCTTGTCAGATCGGATCTGCGGGTCAGTCTGTGAAATTCAACACTGATAGATGGAGAACACCAGAAGAGAGCTGTTCTTTTGCAGGCAGTTTGTTCTGCAGGGAAAGTGATTCATTCATGAGTGCCAGCCTAATCTGGGGTGCTTGGGTGGTGGGGAGGGGCGTCTGTCCCCAACAGGCTCCGTGCAGTTGTGGCCAAACACTGCCTCAAGCATCCCTTGCCTTGTCAGCTCTCCAGGGCCAGCTCTGGGATTTGGAGGCTGTGGTCCCAGTGGGCAGGAAGGGACAGGCAAGGGTCACTGCTGGAGCTGTGTGGGTGGAAAATCATCTGCTCCATGCAGCATGTCACCTGTCTCAATGTTGCTGCGGGGTGGGGGGGCAGGTAATTAATTGTTGCTCTTCACTCACTAAAATTAAAAGGAGCTGCTGAGGCTGGCAGTGCCAAAGGCTCAGCAACGCCTGCCTGTGCTGAGCCAGGCTCTGCCAGCCCCTCCAGAGGCAAATGAAAGCCAAGTTTGCTCCCAGCTCACTCAGAGCATCGTGTCAGCCCTCTCATCTGCTGACATCCCCCTTGTCAGGGCTCTGTGTTGAAGTAATGCTCCTCTAATCTAATGACGGCCGACACAGGAGCGATCCGGCCGAGCAGGCTCCCTCCATCTGCAGGCAGTGCTGTCACCCTGCTCCTCTCACAAGTGACATTTCAACACTTCCCTTGGGCTCCTCTTCCCCACCTTCCAGCGAGGTTTGTATTTTAATTCACTTAATGGCTCATTCCAGCTCAACAACCCCTGCCCATGCGTTGTCGAGGGTCATCGTTATGCCAGGCATGATTTTGGAGAAAAGTCATGAAGGAGGATGGGGGTCACTCTTCTCCTGGCAATCCACCCACGATGAGAAACCCCTCGGGAGGACCAGATGGGGCTGAGTATCCTGGGTGGGCGGTGGAGGAGTTGTCATGTCTTATTGGTATTTTTTTTTTAATAATTCTCCCTACATTAATTAACAGTGGTTTTGGTGAGGAAATAATATGCTCTTTCTCTCCCCCCATCTCTCCAGCAGAAGTACGTTCCTGATCTAATATATTCTGCCTTTCTCACTCCCTCACTGCAAATTCTGATGGGAACAGAGTGCTAATAGAAAAGGGCCTCTAAAGATATTTGAAACATGACCAAGAAAGGACAGAGGGAGATTCAGCTCCAAATATGCTGGAAAATCTAGGAGATGAGGCCAAGAAAGGGGAAATATCAGAAGCCTGATCACCAAGAGGGAAAAGTTAATTGGGAATCATTAATTGGGGTGGAGGTGGGGAGTGCAGACATGGATTGGATATGTGGGGTGGTGATGCAGCTGGGGGCACCGCAGTGGGCACAGAGCTACCCTGATCCATGGTAGCGGAGAAGCTGCTCTCCAAATCTGTTCAACCAGAGATGTGACAATTTACCAGTTCTTGCTGGTTTTATGGTGTTTTGCTTGTTGAAAGTCCCAGCTTCTGGAATCCTACAATTGCCTGGAAATCTGGAATCTGGAAATCATAGAATCATAGAATGATTTGGGTTGGAAAGGACCTTAAAGCCCATCCAGTTCCAACCCCCCTGCCATGGGCGAGGACACTTCCCACTAGATCAGGTTGCTCCAAACCTGGCCTTGAACACTTCCAGGAATGGAGCTTCCACACCTTCTCTGGGCAACCTGTGCCAGTGACTTCAACACTGCATAGGGCTTTGTTCCTTTCAGTTTGGTCTCTGAGTAGTTTCTGGCCCTCACGTTTGCAGGGAAAAGCTCGATTACGCCTTAGAGGCTCAGAACGCAGAAGGCAAATTTAGGGGAGGAAAAAAAACAACCCATCCAGTGACTGATTTATTTTTAAAATCTCATCATTTTTATGCCCATCTCATTATATTTTTTTTTAATGGCTGACTCATGATTTTTTTGAGTGTTTGGTGTTGGCAGGGCTGTGTGCGTGAGTGTGACGGCGCGTGTGCGCGCAGGGGCCCTCCGCTGATGGGTAATGCAGTGCTCGTTTGAGGCAGCAGTGCTGTGGTCTTCAAGGGCTGCTAAATATCCCTTCACTGCTGTTTCAGTGCCAAGCACATGGTTTTCAAATTAACCCCTCCCATAAAAAGAAAGACAAGCACCGAGTATTGAATCATCATGTGTTTTTTAGGTGCTGATGAGAGAGAAGGGGAGATACAAAGGGGAGTAAACCCCTCTGTGAATCCTGGCATTGCCTTAAGGAGGAATTTTAAGATCACAGGGGTCAGGGTTTATTTTTAGCCACCTCTGCATAAAGATATAATAAATAGCCTGTGGAGGTCAAGTCTGTTGCCACCAGTGACTTGTTCCATGACCTTGGTTAAACTGCTTTGTCCCTCTCCTTTCAGTAAGAGGGTGACCAGGTCTGTTGTCCCAGATGGGTTGCAGAGATGAGTTAATATATAACACGTGCTTTGAAGATGAAAAATGCCTTGGAGATGCTTAAAGCTCTCGACAAGCATCTGTGACCCTTTTGCAAGCACCCAGCAGAAAGCAAAGTGCTTGAATACTTTGTCACAGACAAAATCTGCTGCGTGTGCAGCTCGGAGAGGCACGGCTGGGAGCTTCCCAAGGCTTTACATGACCATGAATTCATTGGTGTTTATGCTTCTTGCTTGCTTCAGAGAGGGGTGTCACGGTGTGGCTGTGCCCGGGGCTTTGCAGAGCAGAGAGCTGTGCCTGCACCCATCCCCACGTCCCCTGCTCCAGGTCCTCATTGCACAAGGCTGAGCTTCTGTAATCCACATCCCAGAAGTGCAAAGCCAAGTTTCCTATGGCTTTCCAGCTTCAGCGTTGTCCCCAGGTGGCGCAGGGTGTGGATGCTCAGGGAGATTTGACCCAACTGTGAAACGTTCAGGAGTTTCACTGTTGTGGATTTGTTGTTGTCTGATATTGGGTTGGGTTCACACACAACTCCAGGTTGTTAATACTCTCGTTTGCCAACTTGCATGAAAATAGTAGGTGGTATCTTTGAAACCCTGTAACTACTTGGTTCTCATCAACAATATCAGAGTTATGGAGCAAATTTATTATGTATAGCATAATCACAAAGCCTTAATTTTCTTAGAAAGCCTCTTTTGATTCACTTCTGCTAATGAAAATGCCATGATTTTACTAGAGCAGCCCTCTTTGTGGACACAGCATTGCCCTGCCTGTGCCATGTGCTGCCAGCTCCCTGCCAGCCCTAACGGTGCCTTTTCTCTCCAAGGGAAGAAGCGATGCTGTCCACCTACTTTGAAACCATCAATGACTTACTCTCCTCCTTCGGGCCGGTCCGAGACTGCTCCCGCAACAACGGTGGTTGCACTCGCAACTTCAAGTGCGTTTCGGATCGCAAGGTGGACTCGACGGGCTGCGTGGTAGGTACCAAGGCTGCTGGGCAGCAGGGCTGGTGGCTGCTTTGGGGACAAGGTCAGAGGAGGACGTTGCCTGCTCCCTCTCCAGGGATGTGGCCGAGGGGTGTGTGTGCTGGTGTTGGGCTTCTCCCGGCTCTGAGGCCTCCGCAGCAAATCCTTAAGAACCTCAGGGAAGGAGCTCAGGGAGCAAAGGAAAAATGCTTGAGGGTGATAGTCATTTTCCTGCTTGTCAAGAAAGCACAGGCTGAAAGCAGTCTCACTTTTTCTCCTGCCTTAATGCTTCCCAGCGTGGGAGAAAGATGAAGCATCTCCCCATCCTCTCGCTCTCTGGGCCCTTCTGACACCTTCAGAGTTTTGATTTGTTTCTGAACATGCCAGACAACCTACTGGGTACCAGGTTTTGCAGTCTAAGACCTCTTGGAGCCCAAACCATCAATTTGAGGCAGAGGCTCTGAATCACTCCCAGTTATCCAAGTGGGCTGCAGCAGAGCTCAGCACTTCTCTCAGCTCTAACCCATCTCCCCTTCACAGTAAGGTCAGCGCTTCCCTGCACGTGGAGCTTGTGTGACTCCTGTAGGATGTGCAGAGATGTGGAGGCAGAGCCTTGGGTAACTGGGGCATACCTGGAGCATCCCTTCTCATCAATCTGCCTGCCAGGCAGCGGCTGGTGACCCTCAAGGGGTTACAGAACTCATCACCCACTCGCCAGCCTTGCAAATACACACTCAAAGCCCTCTGAAACCTCTCTGCCCCTTCCCTTGCACCACAGTCAGAGTCCCTGTCGCCCCCTCTCCCGTCTCAGCAGAGGCAGGAGTTAAGTGTCTCTTTATTTATTGAAGGTGTTTATACACAGCAGCCAGGAAAGGTCAGGCTGGAGCGGTGCCGTCCCGGGGGTGGCATTTTCATTATCCCCTTCTCAGTTGCTTGTTAAGGCCATTTAGCACGACAGCCTGATGTGTCACCAGCAGCGCCTGGTGCCGTCTCCCCTTGCTGCTCCTCTCCCTTTCCTTCTTTCTTTTCCCCTTGTTGTTTTCTTTTCTTCCCTTTTCCAAGGAACTGCCTCCTTTCTAGTCTTTTAGGGTTTTTTCCCCCCGTTTTGGGGTGTGTTGTTTTGCTCTGGGCACCAATGTGCCTCCCAGGCAGCCAGAAGCAATTTGGGCTCCGATTGTCCCATGGCATGGGGAAGAGATGTCTATTTTTAAAAGTCAGGGTATATTAAGATAGAAATTGTCAATAAATTACAGGCTTAGTGCTCACCACACCAGCACACGGAGAGGCAGAAATGGAAAACTCTGTCACTCAGGCAAAATATCCCCCATCAGAGCTTCTGTAATGCCTAACAGGGGCTTTGTGTAAAGAGAATGAACCGTGTACGGCAGTCGGGGGGAGGGAGAAAGGGGAAGCAGTGTGGAACCATTCTTCTGGGGTGCATCCCTGCCCTGTCAGCTGTGTGTGAGAGGTGGCACGTGGGGACTGTGGGACCCCCTGTGCCCCCACATCCTGGACTCCTGGAGGCCTTGTACCTCATGGGGACAGGAGACAGCCACAGCGATGCCTGTCTCTCCTCCCTCTCCTCTTCACCCCTTTTTCTCCCTGCTGCTGGAGCGTGAGGCTGCTCTGCCCCTCTCCACAGCCCCCAGCCATAGGGTGAAACCCCTCAATTCCCCAGTCCCAGCTGCAGCATGAGGGCAGGAGAGCTGAGCTCCCCAGGGGGAGTTTGGAGAAGGCTGCTGCATCCTTCCTCTGCTCCACATCTCTCCCTGCTTCCCATCAGACTCACACCAGGGGCACGGTGCTCCATCCCTCTTGGCTTTCCAAACTCCATGCAATATTTTACCCTCATTACCTGCTTGTAATGGAGTGTCAGGGGTCTGAGCCAAGGTCTGGAGGACACTGTCCCATGTTCCTGACTGTGCTCCATGGGGAAAAGCCTAATGGGGGGGCAGGCAGTGCTGCCCCCAACCCCATGTCATGCTCGTGGCATCGAATGGGGTCACAGGTGATGGGAGCTGAGTTTTGGAGCTCCCTGCAGTCCCAGCATGTGCCCTTGCAGCACTTTCTGCACTGGGTGACACATTCCCAGAGTCTGCTGGGTGTGAACGGGTGCTTCCAGTGCGAGCAGGGATGGGGTCACTTGCTTCAAATTTGCAGGGATGTCAGTGAGTTTTAAAGTTGAACTGCTGTGAACTCAATTTGCCAATTTGGTAAGTGCTATGGGCGATATCAGGATGTAATTTAATTAAGCTATCCCCTTTTTATAGAGTTCAGGGAGCATTCACGTGCTAATTTTAGCACTAGGTTTGCTTCAGCTTTACTCTGGACACTGTTTGGCAAATCATGACGTGTTGTTAATCTTTACCAGTCAACAGTTTATTAATCTGCTGAGTGCCACAGAAGTATATAATCAGTGGTTCATCAATCAAGACTAAATCCAACAAATGTTCCAGGCAGGTACTGAGCATAAAATATACATGCAGCCTTGTAAGCAATTAATAGCAGAGCTGGAGCCTTTGCAGCTCAACTGGGGAATGGCACAAATCTCAAAGATTTCTTATTCCTTTTATATAATCATCATCTGTTACCAGGTCCTTCGTGCCCTTAATACAGCTTCCAGTCACTCTTGGAGGGCTGGGAATGCGTTTATCTTTGAGCTTTTTAGCAACGTGGGCTCAGCCATTACCTGATTGTTTGGCCTTAAAAGGACTTGGTTAAAACGTTGGGGGTTGTTTGCTTGCAGCTCGTGGTGGAGTCTCTTTGAGGTCAGTCTCCTCAGGCATCGGAAGGAGACAAGAGGACACCTTTGGCTTAGTTATAATCCTGACAAGACCCTGAAGGCTCTGCAGTGAGATCCCCACCCAGAGGGCTGACAGCTCCCCAACTTCCACCCCACACTCCACATGGGGTGCTTTTTTCCCCTGTTTTCAGGGCTTTTCTGTTGTTTTCACCTGTACCCAGTAGATGGCATTAGTGCATAAAGGTCTTCTACAGTTCTTTTCTTTTCGGAGGCTTTTTTTTGCCTGGATAATTTCAGGAGGTATGAGCTGCAGCCTTGCTAAGACCTTGACATTGCTAACTGGAGCTTTGCCTTTGAGCCCTACCTTGCAACACAACAAGGCACCCCCCAAGCTCCTGAAAACCTGTTTCCATGCTGCTTTTCCCTGTAGCATCCTAGAATTGCCGTCAGGTCTGGGGAAACCATGGGTATTTCCCAAGAAAACAAAATCCCAGTGACCTTCTAAGTCTGGTGGCTCTGCTTTACATGTTGAGTCCTGTGTGCATTTTGTACCATCTTGCAGGGATCACAGCAAACTAAGAGAAACTGTGCTGGAGGAATAAGTCAGATTGTTGCCAGTACAGGAATATGTATCATTGATCCCTTCTAATGACACAGTGGTAACTGCTCAGCCAGCAGGGAGGATGCTGAAGGAGGGAAGAGGGCTTGACCCTTGTGTGTCTGTGATTTATAATTTGAGATGAAAACCTGTGAATTGGCCCTGAGGGACTGAAGGAAACACCTGTAACATGGCTTAAAATCAGGTTTCTCCACCTGTCTCTTAACTCAGCTTTGCTTACTGATGCCAGTGCTCTCATCTGTCTGGGAAGAAGCAGGAGTCACTCATGTCTGCTGCCCCATGGCCATGTCTGTCTGAGAGCCCCAGCAAGTCAGGACAGCAGCCCCTGGGGAATAAGAAAGGTGAGGTTTGGTCTTGGCATGTGAGCTGCTCTCACCTTCTGGTGCACATTGGGCATCCTTGGCAACGCCACAGAAGGAGGCACAGAAGGTATAGGCATGCGGTGAAGGTGTGTGTCTGAGGCCCATGGTGCCCCTCAGGATGGGGCCTCATCACTGTGAGGACCTCCTGGAGGTGCAGGAGGGCATGAACTGCACAGCCAGTGATGGAGGAGGCAAGTCAGGGTCCCACACTAAGGTAGCCACAGAATTAGGGCCCTTATTTCCCTTCTGTGCGCAGATGGTGTGGTCTGATGGTTCTGCAACATCTGTGATGCCTGCAGATGTTGGTGAGTTAGTCTTTCAAATCAGGAGAGAATGGAGGGCAAAGATAGTGCAGGGGGCTGTGGAAGGGCTCACAGCATGGCTGTGCTCTGGGATCTGTCCCACCTTGGGAGAGGTGTCAGCAAGAGGTAGGAGAGCCCAGCGAGCTCAGGCAGCGGGTGCTGCTGTTCTGCACAGGCATGAAATCCTGCTGATCATCACCACCTCCCTGCTCAGGGGCTGAAGTGCCTCTAGCAAGAAAATTCTAATTGAAGCAAGAAAAAATATATTTTGCCTACGAGGATGATATGAACTGTTCCTTGCCATGATCACGGGGTCAAGTCCATCAGGTAGGAGGGAGTCTGTCTGGCTCAGCAGTATGAAGAAGGCAGAGCTCTTTATGAAGTTGTGGCCCATGGTGAGACCAGGATGGGGTCAGTCCCAGCCTTTTTAGACAGAGAAGGAAGAGAAATTTGGCATAGTCTACACAGGCTTAGTCTGGAGCTAATCCTTGTCTTTTGCTCTCTTCCACATCAAACTATTGGGCTGTTCCTTCCTGCTGCAAAGCGGGGCAAAGAAATGGCTTAATTTAAAAGTGTAACCATTTCAGGGATAAATGGGATTAGAAATGATGGAGCAGGGCAGTGGGGAGTGGAAGGTGTCTCAAAATGAGGTGGGTGATGCTAAGAACTGATACTCTTAGGTGGAAATCGTGTGTTTAGGAGTTTCAGCCCAAACCAAAATGCTTTGCATAAATCCTCCATGTATATGAAAATTCCAAAATAATTTGGTTCAAAACATCTCCTTGCTATGAAGGAGGGGGAAATGTTTAATTCCAACATTATCATCCGGAGTTTTATGTTATATATTGCATTATCCCAGTCTACAACCTGAAATAAAAACAAAATTAGGCAGTGGAAACCAAAACACTTCAACCTCATCGAAATTAAATGCTCTCCTAATTTCCCAATGAATTTTGAAATGTTAATGATGGAAACCCACAAAGCACTTCAGCTCCATCGAATCTGCTTTTTTTCTGACAAAGAATTGTTCATTGAAAAATAAAAACTCATCCCTGCCTGCCATACAAGACACCTTGCTAATTATGTTAGAGATGCACAGGCAAGGGGGGGACATGGGAGGAAATGATTCTCTTCTAATCCCTTTAAAGTTTAGCTGGCTCCTTGAAGCAGGAAATGACTCCTTCTGCATCTTATGGTTGGAAGCAGAAGCTCCCTGAGCTCAACAGCAAACCTTAGGAGCCTGAGGTTTCAAATTTATCTCATTAAGCCAGGTAACAACCTGGGATGAAAATGGGATTTGAAGAAGAGAGAGGAGCAAAGGGTGGCAAAACCTTATGGGATCGAGGGGGTGGATTGGGAGCCCACTGCCCTCCTGCCTTTACTTTCACTGCTGCCAGAGGGGATTGTATCATGTCAACAATTGATGTGCAAATAGCTCAGGGAACACCAAGGTGAGCTGGAGGTCTCTACCTGTGCTGGGAAGAGGTAACTCAGGTGAAAAAAGCCCTATTTTCTCCAGCACTGGCTCTTTCAGTGGTGTCCTTGCTTGGCAGCAGCCCTTGCCCCTCTGCTCACCAGGATGCATTGCGTGGTGTGGTCACAACTGGGTTGAGTGTTTAGGTTTGGGTTGAGTTGTAGGATTTAGTGTCTAGTGTTGTGGTTTGGCTGTACCCTGGATGTCAAGTGGGGCTAGAATTGTATTTCTTGGTCTCCTAAAGGTTTTTGGAGGTGCCAGCCTTTGCTGTGGCTTGGAAAGGAAATGCCCTAATGGGCAGGAGCTGCCAGCACACCCCAAAATGGGCTGTTGGTGATTCCAGGAAGGAAAGCAGCTGGAGGGTCTTGCTCCAGGAGCTCTGAGCACTTATGTCTCTGTATACAACATCCCACCAGCTGCTCGAAACAAGCCCATTCCATTTTAAATGAAAACAAAATACACATTGTGACTTGCCCAAGAGGGTCTACACAAGAGCTGTGCTGTGGCCAGGGGCAAGGAGACACTGCCTCCTTGCCTGGAGCTTCGGTCTCATCAGGAGAGCCCCCAGCCTGCTGCCACGGGGGAACTGAGCCAAGGAGCACGAGCGATCACAGCGTGAGCTCAGGAGCCTGGAAGACAGATGGGTTTGATTTTCTGAGGCTAAAATAATGATTGATGATCTTGAAAGGGAAAAGGAAGCAGAGGGAAGGAAGGGAGGGAAAGAACGGAAAGATAATGAATGTTATTTCAGAAAACAGTTGTAATGTTTCCCTCTGGGAAGGATGCTCCCCCGCAGCGCGGTGCTGGGGAGGACATTGCTGACCCGAGGAGGAAAGGCAGGGGTGACCCTGGAGAGAGACTGCCTGGAGCTGGTGGGCACCTCAGTGACTGGATTTTAGCCCTGTTTTACCAAAATAATAGGACAGGAGGGATAAATCTCATCCACAGAGACAGGGCTGTGTACAGCAAGACTCTGCAGCTACTCAAGAGCGTTGCTCACCAAGGGCCTTTTGGGCCAAGAAAGCAAAGACAGAGTAAGATATATATATATATATATATGTCTGTATATATGTATGTATGGGCACAAAGGAGTTTACTGTATTTGTATCATTTCTGAGCTCCAACAAACACACACAATCCATGCCAGTGCATGGTTTGAAGCTCATTACAGTGCTAACACTTGCTTGTACCTCAGCAGTGCCTCCAATTAATGGGCGTTGCCTCACGCTGAAGAGGTTCCTCGGAGAGGAGTGAAGATGCTTCCAAACAGAGGGGGGTTATTGAGGCATTTGGATGTTGCACTCGGTGCATCTGCAGTGCTGAGCCACCAGCCACTGTGCAGCCTCAGGGCAGTGGTGCTGGGGATGCAGCTTGAGAGGTTGCACCAGGCCTGGACACGGGGATGGGCTGCTGCACCGCTGCATCCAGACGTGGGTGTGTGGTACTCTGGATCTGCATCCGGAGTGGGAGGTTTGTGGTTGCTTCTCTATGTGGTTTTGAAGAACTGGGCTCCTCTGCCAGCCCAAAGCATCACCTCTGACACCTTGACACAGGAGAAGTCTGGGCTTTTGTGTCTGACAAAAAGACTGCTATTGTTGGGAAAACAGAGCAGAATAATAAAAAGGGCAGTTTACTCTCCGCAGAAACACTTTATTAAATATCTTTCTTTTAAACTTAATAACAGAAGAGAGGAGAGGAGCTGAGCTGAGCAACCCTGGAAGACAGCTCAGATGGAGAACTGGTGTCCTCTCATCTGGGGGATTTGTGTCAGTAATGAGGCTCGGATTTTATTTCCAGTGACCCCCTCACCTGTCTTGCTGCTAATGAGCTTTGTGAGTGAGAAAGGAGAAAAAAAAGAGGCCTTTGCTCACTAATGCAAGCAGAGACTCATCCAGATACTTATTTTCCTAAGATGCTATCTTGTACGGGTTTCAGCAGCTGCTTCCTTTCTTTCCCGCTGAAGATGATGCTCTTGCCATTGCATTGGTTCTGGTCATGGTGAGGAAGGTGGGTGGAGGAGCTGTGTCAAGTCCTGGTGGCAGGAGGCCATGTGGTGTCACATGCTGTGCTGGGGTGACAATGGTGGGCACAGGAATCTTGTTTCATTTCAAACTGTGGCCCGTGTGTCAGTGAGGCCACCTCTGCTCATCTCTCCTCCTGAGGGGCTGCAGCAGGTCTTGCCAGTTCTGCCTCTCGGTGTCACCTTGGAGATGTCATTTAAAAGGGAGAAAAAAACACTTCTCCAAAAACCAGGTAAAAATAGCACTTTCTTATTCAGCACATCCATTCTGCATGTGTTCTCAGAGTCCATTTGAAGACTGCAATGATGAAAATCAAAGCCTGGGTGCTGTGCCTGGTGCTGCCAGCACAGCTGGGAGGGGATGAGCTGGTGCCTGGGTGTGCCAACAGCCAAACCCTGCTGCACTGCCAGTGGTTCCACCTTCACAGACTCGTTGGCAGCAGCGGGCTCAGGATATTGTGTTATAGCTATGGGTCACGTTTAGCTGGCAGAATCTGTATTATCAGTGCAAAAGCAGAAGAAGACAAGAAACTAAGTTTTCTTTTCCAATCCTGAGAGCAATTTTCAGAGCTGGCCATCAGCACAGAGAAAACAATTCACTCCTGCGTAGAGGAAGTGGATTTGCAAGGCAGTGGATTTACATTTCATAGAATCATAGAATGGTTTGGGATGGAAGGGACTGTAGAGATCATCCAGTTCAAACCTCCCTGCCGTGGGCAGGGACACCTGCCACTGGATTAGGATGCTCAAAGCCCCATCCAACCTGGCCTTGAACACTTCCAGTTGTATGGTAACAACTTCTCCCTGGCTTTTCAGAGCAAACCATGAGCTGGAGACTCCCCTACCTCCCTCTTCCTCTCTGTGACATGGATTAAACAGCAGACCCTCTTCTCAAGCTCTGGGATGTTTTTATTTGTCAGATCTGTGACTGAAGGGTGGTTTGGGAGTTTGAAGTGTGTTCCCAAGCAGTGCAGGTCTAACGTGGCAAACCACAAACAGCTTTTTCTTTTGAATTGCTGGTGAGCTGTTTGAAGAATCCCTTTGCCTTCCTGGATAAATGGATCCTTCTCCTCTCCGGATGAGTGTTTCACAGAGGTGGTTGGTTGTGGGCTGCTGGGGCACGATGCCTCTCCAGCTTTCCTCCCATCAGGGAAGGACATGCCACCCGTGATCACCCAGACAGAGTTATTGGCTGAGTTTCTTATTGATTTTCTAATCATTTTCCAAGCCCCCCGTCTTGTGTCACTGCCAAGGCAAATCGCAAATTGAACTGCAGCTGAATTGATGGAGGATTGATTAAAACTCACTGCAATTATTGGTTCTCTGCTGCCCAAGCCAGACAAATCAACGTCAGCAATAACAGATCTGGTCCTTTGTAAAAGCCCAGCAAACACAGCACAGAGCCTTCAGTGCAGCCCAGGGAGAGGGAGTCGAGATTAGCGTGAGCTTCCTTTTTCCTGGTCGTTTCTGGCTGTGCTCATCTGTGGGCAGGAACACAGTTGCACCCAAATGGGCTTTAGTTTTGTCTCTGCTCTAATCTATTAAGTGACATCCCAATTGTTAATCATAGAATGATTTGGGTTGGAAGGGACCTTAAAGCCCATTCAGTTCCAACCCCCCCTGCCATAGGCAGGGACACCTCCCACTGGATCGGGGGCTCAAAGCCCCATCCAACCTGGCCTTGAACACTTCCAGGGATGGGGCAGCCACCACTTCCCTGGGCAACCTGGGCCAGTCTTTCACCATCCTCTTTGTGAAGAATTTCTTTCTAATGCCTAATCTAAATCCTCTCCCTTCCTATTTAAACCCCTTCCCCCTCATCCTATCACTACAGGCCCTTGGAAAAAGTCCCTCCCCAGCTTTTCTGGAGCCCCTTTCAGTACTGGGAGGCTGCTCTAAGGTCTCCCTGGAGGCTTCTCTTCTCCAGGCTGAACAACCCCAACTCTCTCAGCCTGTCTCTTCTTCACAGACAAGGAGCTCTGTAGTAGAGTTTTATTGTGCCAAAGGGGCACTGGCGCTGCCTGTTCTGCCACCCCTCTGTTGGTTTGGCTGGCTGGCAGTGATGCAGAGCTCAGGGCTTCCTGTGGCATCTTCATTCCCACCAAGCAAGGACACCTTCTGTTTTTGTGTGTTGGCTACCAAAGCTTTCTGTCCCTGGAGAGCTTCTTGCTGCAACACAACAGCTGGCTGGAAAGCCAACTCAGTGCTGAGCGAGGGACGGGTGCGGAGGGGAGGGGGTGTTTTGTTTTGCAAATCTTGTGCTGAGCTATTTGTCTGCCATAATTAATGCATTTAGGATGCACAATTACAAACAGAAAGGAAACGCTCTGTGGTGATTAAAAGCCAAACTGGAGGAATATCCCAAAGGTGGCCTTGAACAGAATGGGGCTAAAAGAGGGAGGGCATCAGCAACCCACTAGCGCAGTTGTGGAGAAAGAGCCATCATCTTCCTTTGTGGGCTGGGGGAAATGCTGAGCTCAGCACACAGATCAGTGCCAGTAAGAGAGTCCCAGTGACAGCTCTGAAAAGCTGGGACTGATACCACAGCTGTGATCCTGCAGCTCCTGCCGACTTAAGGTCCCATCCAGTTGCCTGCCCTGAAAGGTCCCCCACGAGCCACAGAGGGGACTTGGGCAAAGCCCCAGACCTCTCCATCCCTGCTGGTGTGAGGAGAGCAGCAGAGGCAGATGCGGTGCCGTGGAGTGGGAGATGCTGTTTCCAGGCAGCCCTTTGTGTCCTCCAGAGATGCATTTCTGCCAATTTGCACGGCTCTTACTCTTACAGTGGGGCCGGCAGACGTGGAGGAGGCTGCAGGAGATAAGTGGTGTAGCTGTGGACCCACAAACACACCTCTCCTCATCCTGTTTCCCAGGCAGCTCAGCAGTGAAAAGCACAGGTTGTTCTAAGTATCCTCTCCTCCTTCGTGTTTATTCTGTATATGCAGCTAGAAAGCTTCCTCCCTATCTTCTGCTACTTCGTGCCTAAGCAGGGCTGCTCTTTCCTGGGCTGCCTCTTCAGGGCCTTGCTCTGCAGAGATAGGCACCATCCTATTCCAGGGCCTTTTGCTGCCTCTCAGCCTTCTTTTGCATCCTCTTTCCACCTTGTCCAGTGCCTACAAAGAAGATGTTGAGGTTTACAAGGTCCACCCGAGCTGCAGAGCTCAGGGCACAGGAGCCAACGAGGTATCTGAGGGACATCAAGCATGGAGATACTCAAGGTGTAGTGGGTGCTACAGGTGGAGCAGAAGCAGCTTTGATGGTCCTGCCATAGGAAAATGACACAGGGTTTGTAGGAGGTAGAGAGAAACTTCTTATTGCTCGGATGAGGTGGGCCAGGACTCCCTAAAGCATCTTTCTGATGTTCCCTGTGGGCTGTTTTGTTTCTGGAGTAGCCAAGAGTGAGCAAGGCTCAGCAACACATCTCCCGTCGGGACCTCAGCTGTGACAGCAAGCACGGGGTCCAGAGTCTCCTGAACTTTTATTAATGTATGGCATTTTGCTCCCATGGAAAATTGATTTTCTTTTTTAAGCACGAAGTATAGCAGTTTTATAACCTTTCTCCTGCTTGACAGAGGCCATTTATAACCTGCCTTCATCACTACCTGTACAAGCTCCAGCCTAACCCATCTTCAAGAAATTCCATAATGCATTTTTAATTGCAAGCTGCCCATAGGCAAGATTTATTTATTTTCTCAAGGACTGGGCTTTTTGTTGTTGTTTGTGAGCCTGCATGTTGGGTGAAATGGGACAAATAACGCAAGTGCCATGGAAGAGTGCTTTAATCTGGGTGACAATTTATTGGTGGCATTTGCTGCCTGCTGGCTTTTATCTTTTGGGACAAATAAAGCCAGCTGGGAAACTGAAATCAAAACCCAGAACCAGATTCCCAGCTTGTGTGGATCAGCGTGGTTCCCTTGCCTGTGGAAAACTATTCTGATGAGCCTGGGCCATGATCCTGACCATTCCTAGCTCTGCCTCCACCATGGGTTGGTCCTGCCTGCAGGTGCCTCCTCCCATGGGAGTTGGTGAGGTGATTTGGGAGATGAATGTTATGAACTCCTCTTTCCCTGGAGGTGTTCAAAAAACATGTGAGTGTGGCACTCTGGGGCATGGTTTAATAGGCACAGTGGGGTTGGGCTGATGGTTGGACTGGATGGTCTTGGAGGTCTTTTTCAACCTTAATGATTCTATGATACCAAGGCTATGGGCACTGTCCTGCTTAGCACGGGTTGAGATGGTTTTCTGGGTTGCTCCCACATGTTAAGATGTTTTTCCTGGGTCATAACAGACTTCTCTGTGTCTCAGAGGAGACACAAATGCAGAGGGTTTGTGCAGGATGTTATGGAGCGGGTTGTCGTGCTTTGCCCCGTGCTGGCTTGAGCCTTCATCTCTGTGTAGTTTTGCTGCCTTGGGGATTTCACCCTTCTTTGGAGGGAGGATGGGATCATAGAATCATAGAATTGTTTAGACTGGAAAAGACCTTTAATATCATAGAGTCCAACCCTTAACCTACCATTGCCAACTTCACTACTAAACCACATCCCTAAGCAGCACATCCACATGGAATTTAAATTCGTCCAGGGACAGAGACTCTACTGCTTCCCCAGGCAGCCTCTTCCAATCCTTTACAACCCTTTCAGTGAAGATTTTTTTCCTAATACCCAATCTAAACCTCCCGTGGCATTACTTGATGCCATTTCCTCTTGTCCTACGTCTTGTTACTTATGAGAAGAGACCAGCAATCTCATAAGGGTGAGGATGGGGTTTGTGGCTTCTAAGGCAGGCCAGGTCCTTGTCCTGTGGCCCTTGCTCCTTCCTCAAAGGCTGTGTGAGGTGGTGCAGAGCCCTTGGGGCTGCCCCATCCGTCACTCGGGATGAACTCATCTCCTTCAGGTGTAGATGGAGTTCTGCATTGCAACACACAAATCCCTCTGGCTTGTGGGTGGGCAATGTCCTGGGAGGGCACCCACCAGGCTGTGGCTCCAGTGTAAGTGGGGACCCATGAATGACCACGTCCTCTCTCTCACTGCAGTGCCCTGAGGACCTCCGACCCATGAAGGATGGCACTGGTTGCTACGACTACTCCAAAGGGATCGACTGCTCGGATGGCTTCAATGGTGGCTGCGAGCAGCTCTGTCTCCAGCAGACCCTCCCTCTGCCCCACGACCCCTCCTCCAGCAACATCTTCATGTTCTGTGGGTGAGTCCTCTCTACCGTTCCTTCATCTCCCTTTTCCATCCCTGCCAACCCTCCTCCTGTGCCACCTGTCCCCAAACCAGCGTGGCCAGCAATGGAGCTGAGCACCCAAGGAAAAGGCTGTTTATGGAGCTGATTTCCAGCCAGGAATAGAGGCACCTGGTTTGCCTGGAGGCAAAAGTGTATGGGAATGTAAAGAGCAATGTGAGCAGGTGCACCTTCCTCCTCTCCCCCACTGTATGATGGTGCAGTTTGATCTGTGACTCACCACGAAGGGACCCAAAAATTGTACATTGCACATTGGAGGGGGAAAGTGGAGGATTTGCTTAAAAAATATTACTTTTTCTTTTTTTTTACCCTCCCCTGTGCCTCTTAAAATAGAGTTTCATCCCTGATTTTGGCCAGGATCCTATAATCCTACACAATTTAGCATTTTCTCTCAGGAAAATCTCCCTGGCTGCAGTATGTTCTGAAAGGAGCTCAGTGATTATCTGGCGTTACGCTGCACAGCTGCAGCCAACCAGGCAGTGCCCGCGCCCAGCGCCCGCCCTGGAGCTCTGCAGACTGTGTCCCTCAGCTGGTTCATGCTCTTGGGCACACGAGGAGCCTATTTCACATCCCTGTGGGAAGGATTAGGGTGAAGGAGGGGAAGGAAATGCCCACAAGTGAAAACAGGAGCAAATTCTTAACAATAGCTCCAAGGAGCATCCGTTGAGTGTGCTGGAGGTGCAGCAAGACCTCATGCAGCACTGGCCACTGGCTGCTCCTTAGGGAAGAACACCCAGGGAGCTCTGCCTGCATTAGCTTCTTTCTATTTTTTTATTCCTTTTGGCTGGTTTTTTGGTTTTTTTCCCCCCCCAAACACACAATTTCTTGTTTTGTTGAGTCACTAAGAGAGAGAACGTTGTCTCCACCGTGCCTGCAAAAGCAGTTGGAAATCCATATAGGCACAAACAACCTGTGTGGGGAGGATCTAGAAAATCTTAGAGTGTTATGTGGACTCTATCCACGTCCCTACAGGGGATCTGCATTTCAGTCTTCCATCCCCAAGGGCAGAGACTGTTTCCCTTTTTTCTTCTTTCTAATCCCTTTTCAAGGCAGAGCTGCACTTTGGGAACAGGCAAGGAAAAGTGCGACAGATGGGTGGGAGTTGCACTTGCAGCAGTAAAACGTGGTGGAGGAAAGGGAGAGGGGAGCAAGAGTGGGTGGGGGTGGGAGGAAGGGACAGGCAGGGAATGGAGATTTCCTTGTTAGTTGGGAGCCCTAATGTTAGGGAAAAGGCTGGAGGAAGGAGAAGAGAAGGAAGGCAGGCAGGCAGGATAAGCACATACACAAAAGGTGCCACAGATCATAGGATCATAGAATAGCTTGGTTGGAAAAGACATTTGAGATCATAGAGTCCAACCATACCTGTCCACTACTAAACCAGATCCCTGAGCACTTCATCTACCTGTCTTTTGAATACCTCCGGGGATGGTGTCTCAACCACCTCCCTGGGCAGCTCTGCCAGTGCTTGGGAACCCTTTCAGTGAAGAAATTTGTCTTGATGTCTAATCTGAACCTCCCCTGGCACAACTTGAGGCCATTTCCTCTCATCCTATCTATCACCTGTCATTTGGGAGATCAGACCAACACCCACCTCAGTACAACCTCCTTTCAGGTAGTTGTAGACAGGGAGAAGGTCTCCCCTCAGCCTCCTCTTCTTTAGGCACGTCTCCAGTGTCTATGGTCAAGTCCCATCCCTATTGCCTGCCTCAGTTTCCCTTACTGACTGTTGAAGATGAGCATCTTGCCCTCCATGCACTTGAAATTGGGACCAAAGAGCAAAGGAGGAGCCGTGCTGGAGCTCCTTCCTTGCAGGAGGGCACTGCTGGATGGAAAGAAAAGGGCAGGAGCTTGATTTTGCTTTGCCCTTGCAAGGGAAATGTTTGTATGAGCACCACAGCAGCAACAGGTTGGGCAGGGGCTGTTGGTGATGTGTGGTGGGCTCAGCTCTGCTCTCACAGCGTGGCTGCAGGCAGACAGGGGTTGAGCTGCTGTAGAAGGGTGGGTGCTGGGAGCTGAGCACTCTTTTGCTGATTGCCCAACTGAGTGGCTGCAGAGCACGTGGTCACTGCAACCACTGTGCCTTCCCTGGCACTTGCTGCAGGTGTTGATGATGCTCAGTTGGGCTCAGCAGAGTGGGGTGACGTGTTCTGTGCCTGGTCCATCTGACACAGCTCGTGGTGCTCTGCAGGTGTGTGGAGGAGTACAAGCTGGCCCCAGATGGAAAGTCCTGCCTGATGCTGTCTGACATCTGTGAGGGCCCCAAGTGCCTGAAGTCGGATGCCAAGTTCAACGACACCCTCTTTGGGGAGATGCTTCATGGCTACAACAACAGGACCCAGCACGTCAACCAAGGGCAGGTGTTCCAGATGACATTCAGGTATGGCCTGGTTCTGCTTCTGGTTTAGGGAGCATTGGGATGATCAGATTGGGACCAAGGCCCTTTGGTGCAGAGCCAGCGTCTGTGACACCTTCACTAGTGGATACTTAGGGGAAGAGAGCAAGAGGATGACAAACATCCATGGTTTTCTTACTTGCTCATCCCTCCCAGCAGCAGCGTAGGACCTTCCTGGACCATTGTGCTTCTTGGCAGTTGAGTGTTTAATTACTTCCAATGGGCTTTTCTCCATGGTGTTGCCTCACCTCTCTCTGGATGCTGATGTCTTTTGTCTCCACAATATCCTGTGACAATGAGTTCTGCCATTCATTGCGTGTAGCATGAAAAGCATTTACTTTGGCACATTACCAACGTGTGCAAGGTGGTTTTATTCTGTTATAGTGCTGGGAGAAGCCATGATATAGCATAATATAAAATAATATGAAATTATATAATTTAATATAGAATATTAATGTATATATTATTTATATAGTATAAATACCACGCTAGAGTGGAAGTAGCAGCTAGCAGGGAGTGTTTGCAAGCTGCATCCCAGCTATATTGGGAGTGCTGAGGGTCAGATGTGGATGAGGGCAGCAGGGTCTGAACTGCCCACATCTTCACCTTGCAGGGCTTGCTGGTTGTTGCCAAATTCAGGGCTGGAAAACAAGTTGATTTATTTATTTTTCTTCAGTTCCTCTGATTGCGGCCGCATTTTGTTTGGGTGTAAACGAAGGTGGGCCTGGGACTTCCAAAGCAGCAACGCTGATCACAGTCAGGAGAGGATCCAGCCCACATCCCACCTAAACACAACTGTTCCTTGCCCAGCATCTGCCAGTGCTCTGAGGGTTTTTTTCCTGTTAAGGCACTGAGACCTCATTGCTGCCTCCGATTGTAGCTGGAGTTGTGGGTGCTCATCACTGCTGGCCATGGTGTTTTTCTGGGTGCTTTTTCCCCAGCTGAGGGCAAAGCCTTCTTAGCTTTGAATTCATGCTGACTTCTGACCTTTTCTCTCTTGAAGGCAGATGAATTATGAGCTCCACCAGCACAAAGGTGCTCAGAAAGTCACAGCCAGCAGAGACTTTTGAGCCAGCAGAGCTGCAGCCTTTGCTGGAAGTGAGAAGTGACAGTACAGGAAGGGAATTTTCCCAGTGGGCTCCTCTTTGCTTTCTCTCCCTCCCACGTTACAAGTGTCAGTGGTTCCGTCAGAGCACAGCCAGGGCTACAGAGCCAGAATTTTCCACGGGCTTGTGGGTTGAGCAGGTCTGAGGGCTTCATAAACTCCCCAGACCTGTGTCTTGGAGATGCCAGACCCAGATGGGCTCCCTCAAAATGAAGTCAAGCCCCAGCTTGTGCCATCAGACTCCATGCACCAAATCTCCCTTTGCAGAGGCTTTCATTTCCTCTCCAGCTTGTCCATAGCCTGCTCTTTACTTGCACTGTGGAGCAGGATGTTTGGAAAACCATCCTTCCCCTGCTTCAGCCAGTGCTGGGGTGTAAAGGCTGCTTTGTCGCTGCCAGGAAGCACACTCATCTCCCATTCTCAGGGCTAAATTCCAGCTGGAAGGCACACAAAGTTGTCTGTGGGTCTGGTTTATCCTGGGAGAGGCAGCTTTTCCAAATCATGCTGTCCAAGGGCATCCTGAGGATGGTGGATCTGGGCAGTCCCAGGCTGAACCAGGAGCGGTTCCTGCCAGGGCTGCCATCCACATCTTTGCTCTCAAGATAGAACACCTCTAGTGTTGGGATTGCATCTTCCAGGGGTCAGAGCCCAAAACACTCCCTGGGGAGTGAAGGCTGACAGGTTTTCAGGTTAAAAACAAAGGGTATTAGTGATCTGTCCTCCTTCCCACAGCTGGCACAGCTCCTGCCGTGCTGCCTGGATGATGGCTGAGGTGTGTGCAGTGGGGGAAAGTTTTTCCCAGCAAGGACTGTCTGCACATTCTCGTCATCACAAACAGGGTTTTCAGTGCCTAACATTGACTGCAGGACTAGTTTCAGGTGTCACAGCTGCAAGGAGCAGGGGAAAGCAGATCTGAAAGAAGAGCAACCTACGTGTGTGCTCACATATTGCAGGCGGTAGCATGTGATGCGCTGGCTCGGCAGAGTTCAAAGTCTGGCAGGAGGCAGCGTGCCTTGCTCCAGAAATGCTTTCAGCAGCCTGGAAGGTCAGCATGGCTGCCCTTTTCACGTTTAAATGTAGCCTGGTGGCTCCAAAAGCAGTGGGCAGTGAAGAGAAGGGCTCACTTCCCCACACGCAGCATCCTTCCCCGCAGCCAGGCTGCCCGGTGTGTCGGAGGGTTACGCTGTAGAAGCACCATTACATCATCTCCTAAGAAGGGAAGAGAAGGAGGTTAATGGAGAAGAAATTATTAACTAAAAGATGTAATTTCCCTTTGATTTTCATAGATATTCAAGAACCTCTCTGAGCATTAAGACACCAGCTGTTAGAGAAGCCCTTAATTTGGTGCATTTGAAACATAGCAGGAAGCTGCCTAATACCAGGGATTAAAAGCCTGTTTCTGCAAAGTAGGAGCAAGAACCTGCTATCAGAACAAGGGGCTGAGTATTTTAGAAGGATTTATAACTGCTGGGATCCTTTAGCTATGCAGATGTGAAAGTCCTTTGAATGGTATCTGCTTCCCATGTCGCCGCATCTTCAGTGTCTTTAATAAATAGGATATTCTCAATCTGCCAGGCCTGTCAGCATGGTGTTGGGAGGAAGCCTTTGTGCTGGGAAAAGCTGTCTCACACACTCTGGCCTGAGCAAAACCTATTGGTTATGGCAATATTTCCACCCAGTAGGGGTGATCTCTTTGCCACCTAATAGTATGCAGCACTGCAGAGTCTGTGTTCTTCTCTGATGGCTGCGTGGTCCTTCTGGACCAGGATGCAGCTGGTGTAACCTCAATGGCTTTATTGTGTCCAACCAGCTTGAAAGGATGGGCATGTGCAGCCAGCACCTGAGTGAGGATGGTGTTTGATGCCAGCACGTGACACAGCAGGCTGGGGGTGTAATGAAGGTCCCAGACCTGAAACCAGCCTGCAGTAGTAATCTGTGCTGGCTCAGATTTTGGTTTTCCCCTTTAACTTGCATCATTTTACCTGAGGAAGCCGGGCAGCACTCAAACACTTTGGTGACATGACTGAGAAGATGATAACATCCGAGGGAGGGATGGAAGAAGTAAATACTGGCTGGTGCAACCAGTGCACCTGCAGGAGGGATGGGGAGCATCCAGAATAGTCCATACTGTGTGCACTATGTGTGCTCTGTGTATATGCCAGCAGCAAACCTCGTTGTGTTGCACAGAGCCTGTCCTTGCTCACACATTTCTTTGTGCTGGTGCCAGGGACCCTTTCCCCATCCACCAGCTGTAGCCCAGCAGGACGTGAACACCACAGCATCCCTGCAGCTCAGCTTGAGCCATCGTGAGTTAGGAACTCTGCAAACAGCTTTTTCTGTAGTAAGGTGGTTTAATTACCCCTGATTATCTCTGTGGCTGTTGGGGTGCTCAAATGACCCGTTGGATAAGCCAGCGTCAAGGTTCCTTTTTAGTGGAGCCAAGCCACGTCATTGCTGCTGACGCTGTTTCATTGCAGGTGTTTAAATCAAAGTGCTCCTCTGGTGATGCTTCAGTCCCTCTCTGGGCACTTCGAGGTGGGGGCAGAGGAGGGATCTTACATCACACACCAGAAAGCCATCTTAACTTCTTCCAGCTGAGGCGAAAGCACATTCAGAGCCGCTGCCTTCTGGGCATCCCTCTCTATTTTTTTAAAAAGAAAGGTTCTTTGGTGAGATGCTGTGCGATGCTAATAAAAAGATGAGATTGGAGCTGATCTATTCCAGTCACACCTCTCAGTCTAGCTGGGAGGCTCAGCAGTGGATCCAGTTCACTTAAGACTAGATTAGAGCGATTTTCCCCCCGTTGCCTCGTGGTGGGGCAGAGCCCAAACTCCACACCGTCTCCAAATCATGGGAGGATTATTTTCCAAATGGGTTGTTTGTTCATTCCTTATCTGTTTTTGTGCCATCTCTTTGCCACAAGGGAGTAGAGATTTTTGTTTAAGTGCTGTTTGCAGTTTCAGACTGTTGCTTTTATGCCATTAATATGGAGAAAACCCAAATCATTACCCGTGAAGCCAGCTTTATGCTGGATTATTGCTGCACAGCAAATGGGATGTCAGAGCAATATTTGGCAGAGCACTTCCCAGGGAGCAGCCCCCTGCCATAAGTGAGGTCCCTACCCATCCCTGCCTTTGGCTCTGCCCGTCTCCTGGCTCTTGCTCCAGCCCAGAGACATGGGGAGCTCGTTGCTCTCCTGCACAACCCCAGTTTGATCTCCACCAGTGAGTCCAGGGGTTCCTGTGTGTTGGGGGCAGATGGTGGCTGTAGTTTTGATGGCTGGAGGCGGGGAGAGGTTTTGTGTCTGCACTCCCTCACTGCAAAAAAAAAAGCTAAACACTGAATGTTTTCCCTTTTCCATAACCAAAGAGGATGGCTCTGGAGGATGCAGGGCTGACGTGGTGTGCCAGGCACCTTGCTACTAGTTTTTAGAGCCCTGGGAAAGAGAAAGGGTGGTTTGGAAGTGGTGCTGAGTGCCAACCTGTGCTGCTGAGAGCAGCACTGAGGTGGCCAGGGTGCCATGGGGTGGGCTGGGTGCCTGTGTGCCCCGAGCACTGCCAGCCCCACAGCTGGCTCTGCCTGCACACAGCTCCGTTAACGCTGTCAGGCGGCGAGCTGGGTCGCTGAACTGATGTGGGGAATTGTCATAATATTGATGGGAAGTTTGGCAAGTTAATTTTAAATGTGTCACTCCTTCCCCTGGCTGTTTCTCAGCCCTTAATAAACTGTCGAGGTGATGGTGGGGGGCACTGACAGCTCGGTGCCATTCCTGCTGGGGGATGCTTTGGGCAATGTCCCCACCTCGTCGCTCCCCGTGTGGGGGATGCTTCATACGAGCTGCACTCAGTGCCCCCCCGAGCCATGGGTGCTGGGATGGGTGCTCAGCCAGATGCAGCATCACATCTTGATGTGGGAAGCTGAATGGGGGCTTTGCTGATGCTGCCCAGCTTGGAGCTCACGGTCCAGTCCTGCTGAGGCCACCCCGCAGCGACACAAATGTTACATCTCTAAGTAGTTAAATTAATGCTATTGATTTTTACATATTTTTTTTCCCTCTCTTTCAAACCTCCAAGCACAGAAGTTATAATTGTGCTGTTTATTATTCCTGTGCTGGCAAGCTTGGCGCCAGCCAGTGCCCCAACGCCTTGTTTACCTATTACCCTTCAGGCCAGGATAACGGATGGATCTCTTTTCCAGTGGCTGCCTTCCATTTCATTCCTCTTTTTATTATTTGTTGCTGCAATTCTATTACCTGTTCACAACTCTGAAGCCTCAGATGTACTAGTTGGAAGCAGTGATGTCTTTCCAAGCCCGGCTAATGCCTCAGGTCTTGGTCCTCAGTAGCGGGTAAGGGGGTTGTTAGCAGTTTAGCAGCTCTGTGGAGCTGTTGTTGGGATGTGATGATGTTCTGTTCTCTGCCCCACTGCCCGTACACGCTGTGTGGAAGCACTGCCTGCTCCCAGCCAGGGATGCTGCCTGCAGAGCAGAGATGTCCTGGTACCTGCCTGTGGCCGTGCCACATGCAATGGTTTTGTAGCTCCCAAAGACAGAGAATCACAAAAGGCTTCTGTTGGAAAAGACCTTTAAGACCATCAAGTCCAACCATCAATCCAGCGCTTCAAATTTCACCACTAGACCATATCCCCAAGTACAACATCTCCTTGTCTTTTAAACACCTCCAGGGATGGTGACTCAACCACCTCCCTATTCCAATGCCTGACAACCCTTTCAGTAAAGAAATTTCTCCTGATATCCAACCTAAATCTCCCCTGGTGCGTCTTGAGGCCTTTTCCACTTGTTGTGTCACTGGCTACCAGGGAGAAGAGACCAACCCCCATCTCGTTATTGTCTCCTTTTAGGTAGTTGTAGAGAGTGGTGAGGTCTCCCCTCAGTCTCCATTTCTCCAGACTAAACAACCCCAGCTCCCTCAGCTGCTCTGCATAAGGCTTGCTGCCCTTCTCTGTACATGCTCCAACACCTTGATGTAGTGAGGGGCCCAAAACTGAACACAGAATTCGAGGTGCAGCCTCAGCAGCGCTGAGTACAGGGAACTCCCCCCCCATCTGAGCCTTTTTTCCTCAATCCCCCAAGGACCCTTAAAAAAATGAGTCATTTTTCCTCAATCTCATTTTTTTCCACCTCTCAACGTAGTGCTGCTTTTGTGAATCCATCCATCCTTTTTCAGAGCCCGCAACAGGTTGCACACAGACACACACCGTGTATTTTGAGCACATCCTCAGTTACCAGGCTAAGGATTGGGATTTTATCAATCCAGTGTATAAATGACTGATGCAATTAGCACAGTGCTCCGTCACTTAGGTTACTGTTGCATCCTGAGTGCATCAGCCTTGTTCTGTTTCAAAGCGAGCGTCCTGCCGAGGAGAACAGATTGTGTGGCTTTGAGCTGGTATTCCCAGCAGTCTGCAGCTGCTGGATTGGTATCATTTTTTTAATTCTTGTAGCAAAACAAAAGCAAGTGATATCCTAAAGACAGCAGAGGGGGCCAGGGGGAGAGGGGGAAGAGATGTTTTTATAAAATACTGATTGAGATGTCAGTAATAGAGGTATTTTAAATACTAGAGGTTTTCAGACTCATTTGATGCCTACTGTGGGTAGGATTTAAGGAGTGGGCCAGTGGATTTTTGGTGACTGTAGGCACAGCTGTTGCAGCCTCCTTGTGTTGCTGCTGCTCTGTCCCTGCTCTGGATGCACCCCTGAGCTGTTCCATTTCATTCCAAATTGTGTTGGCAGCAGGATAACTTCTCCTGGGTTCCATCTCTGCTGTTTGGCCATTGCCTTGCTGCTCCTAGGGTGTGCCTGAGCCCTGGGGAGGAGGAGGGGCAGTAGGGTGAATCATAAAATCATGGAACTGCTTGGTTGGAAAAGACCTTTGAGATAGTTGAGTCCAACTGCCAGCACATCCAGAGCCCAAAACCAACTGCACATCCTTGGCCTGAGACTTGGGCTCCTTCCCCAGCCCCAGCGGTGCCAGACAGTGTGAAAGTTGTGCTGGTACAAAGAAATAGGTTGGTGCTAAAAATCACAACTGAGCTCCCCACCTTTATCTCAAGGCTGAGGAAAAGCCAAGTGGCTTTCACCTTGGTCCATGCCCTGAAAGCAGGCTTTGCAGCTGTGCAAATCATCAAGTTGATGTTTCAGAGGGGAGCTGGGGCCCCAGAGATGGGCAGAGAGGGAGCAGAGCCAGTGCGGTGCGCTGGGAGATGTGGGTACCACACATATGTACCCCAAACCCCCTCTTGTAGACACAGGCAGAGTCCAGAGCAGAGGCACTGCTGTTGGAGGTGGTACCAACACCCACCAAAGCTGATGTAGTGTCAGCCACAGGCTTTTTCCAGGCTTGGGGATCAGCTGGTGTTGGCAGAGCTTTCCTTTTCCCCAGCGACGGATGCCAAGGAGATGTTCCTCCACCCCGTGCCCCTGCTCCCCGCTCCCCCCCCAGCCCTGGCAGCACGTTTGTGTCTGCACAGATGTTTGTATTCTTTGCAGCTGATGAAAATATTCATTATCTTGTTAGCTGCTGTGGCGGAGGAAGTTCAGATTTGCATTTCCACAGCTAATCATGCAGTGCAAACAGAGGCTGTCACGCAGCAGTGCTAATTGGACAGAGCAGTGTTGTGCCCAGGCAGGGAACCCTCCCTCCTGCCCTTCCCAGTGCCAGTGGGGACAACAGGGAAGAAGGGCCAGGGCTGTGTGGTGGCACTGAGGAGGAAAGGAGGATGACAGGGTTTCTGGGAGTAGGAGGTGGAGGAAGGCAGTTGGCTGGGTTGGTGAGAGGAATCATAGAATGATTTGGGTTGGAAGAGACCTTAGAGATCATCCAGTTCCAACCCCCCTGCCATGGGCAGGGACACCTCCCACTAGACCAGGCTGCTCAACACCCCATCCAACCTGGCCTTGAACACTTCTGGGGATGGAGCAGCCACAGCTTCTCTGAGCAAACTGTGCCAGGGCCTCCCCATGCACAAGGGTAAAGGTTTGATAGAGAGGACATGGACCACACAGGGGAGAAAGGACTAGAGAGGTCATCATCGGGCACTTGCAGAAAGACTGGGGCTCTGCTCCCCTCCTGGGTTTGGCAGAGGAGTGGTGATTTGTGTGCCATCCCCTCCTTGTCACCACTCCCTTCATGATTCCTGGCACTGCCAAGCCTGCCTTCACTTTTCCGAGCACCCAGGGCACCCAGGAGGTTTCCCTCTATCCCCCATGCTGGGAGGAGTGGTCCATGGGATGAACTTGCTGAACTTCTAGCCTTCCCCACCCCTGCCTTTGATGATACTAATTATAGCTGATATTATTGCATAGTTAATCTGCATTATTAAGAGATGCGGTGGAGATTAGTTTTATAATAATAGCAGCTCAGATTTATAGAGTACCTTTCATCCCATGGGGTCTTTTTTGGCTTTATGGCCTTGCAGTGAGGAATTGCTTCTTTCTTCATGCAATGTGGGGTGCAGCTGCTCCTGGGGCAGGGGATCTCTGCACCCACTCAGATCACATGAAAAAAAAGGGTTATATTCAGCTGAAAAGGAAGAATAGAGTGAGGCTGGAGGGTTTGAAGCAGTGAATTGTAGTCATTAGGCTTTAAGGTGCAATAGTAGGGTTTTTCCATCCTGCTGTGGGCACTTTGGTGGCCACCATTAGCCCAGCCTGTGGGTTTGTGCTGCCTGCACCGCAGCCACCGCTCCAGCAGCACCTCTGGGGACAAGGCTGACACTTACCAGCCCGACACTGCTCTTCCTCACTAGTGTCAGTGCTGGTTGATGGAGATTCCCCATCCAAGGACTAAATCAGCCTGACATTGACTTAGCAATGCGAATCCTTGCTCCAGGCAATGCAGTCACGAGCAGGCACCAGTATGGGGATATCTGAGCGCTCCACAGCTTTGCCAGCTGTCGAGCCGTACCTGCTTCCGAGTTAGCAGCAGGGCTTGGATGAAATCTTTACTGCAGCAGAAAAACTTGTCTTGCTCTTTCTTATCTCAAAGGATCTCTCTCAAGATGGAGGATTTGCCCTTCTAAGTTTGAAGGCATGGGCTGAGTTTGGGTTTGAGCCTCATCAGTCAAACCCTCTGTCCACGGACGAGCTGTGTTGGGAAGCCCTCCCACCCCCTGGCACGTCCCGCCCTTAAGGCATTTGGGATAACCCAGGAGATCTCCTTAATCTTCTCCTGCACCCAGTTCCTGGGCAGTGTGACCTGGCCTGGATGCTGGAGCTTTGTGCTTTGTCCCAGCATGGAGGAATGCAGAAGCAGGTGGTGGGGACCAACCCAGTGTTTCTCACCCTCCTCCCTGTCCCCCAGCGATGCTCCCATGCTGCCGTGCTCTCACCCTGCCCAGACTGAGTCTCCCGTGGGCTGTTGGCTTCAATAACAATTTTCTTGAGATGAAAGCTGGCAGCATTTGTGCCAGTTCAGGCCAAAGGAGCCTGGTGCCTGTGAGACAGCTTTCCTGGGGACAGTGCCACTTGCCAGCTGTGCCCATACCCGCAGGCAGCAGGAGAACATCTGGAAGGTGTGATGGCACTGCCACTTCTCATCAGGCAGCCACGCAACCTGGATGCTGTGGCCCACAGAGCTGGGAGGAGGGATGTAAAGTGGAACATGCTCCTTACTGAGCCCCAGAGTGGGGCTTGGATCTCAGCCCCTGCCTTTCCCTGGGAGGGCGGAGAGGGGTGAGGTCGCTGCAGGTTGCTGTCACCTCCCTCCCCCAGCTCTCTGCGTGCATCTTTCATGGCTTCCACAATTAACTTTGCACACAGAAATGTGACTTTGCAGCTGCAGTCACAAATCTCAGCTAATGCCCCATATGCTCTGGGTGCCTGACAGTGCCAGAGTGCTGCCCTGCCTGGGTGCTGCCTTCACCTCCCTGCCTGTCCCCAGCCCCAGGGGATGCCAGGCTCTGCACAGGCTGTGCTGGGGAGTTGCTGTTGGGGAGAGCCATAGACTGGCCAAGCATCCTCCATGTGTACCTTTAGCTAGTGCTTCAGCTCCATTTGGGAGGTGCTGGGTACCACTGGGGTCACCCTGAGCTTGGTTGAGTCACAGAATCATAGAATGATTTGGGTTTGAAGGGACTTGAAGATCATCCAATTCCAACCCCCTGCCATAGGCAGGGACACCTCCCACTGGTTCAAGTTGCTAAGGCCCCATCCAACCTGGCCTTGAACACTTGCAGGGATGGGGAAGACACCACTTCTCTGGGCAACCTGGGCCAGGGCCTCCTCACCCTTATTGTGAAGAATATCTTCCTAATGTCTAATCTAAATCTTCTCCCTTCCAATTTAAAGCCATTCTCCCTTGTCCTGACTCTCCAGTCCCTTATGAAAAGTCCTTCCCCAGCTTTCCTGGAGCCCCTTTCAGTACTGGAAGGCTGCTTTAATGTCTCCCCAGAGGCTTCTCTTCTCCAGGCTGAACAACCCCAACTCTCTCAGCCTGTCCTCACAGCAGAGGTGCTCCAGCCCTCGGATCATCCTCGTAGCCTTGTTTGGACCAGTTCCAACAGTTCCATGTCCTTCTTACGTTGGTGATTCCAGAACTGGACACAGGACTCCAGGTGGGGTCTCACGAGAGTGGAGTAGAGGGGAACAATCACCTGCATGGGGACGCTGGCAAGCCCAATGTGAAGGGGAAGCAGGAGCATTAACTGCGTTGAAATGACTTTGTCGGCGTGCCAGTTTATGAAATGTGTGGTGATATTGCAGCCCTGCCACTGCCTGTAGCTGTTTTTTCCTTTGCTTCTAATGACTAATAGAGAGAAGACAAAACAATTTCTATTAGTTTCTCCCACGCTGCAGTGGGTTTCTTATTTTCAAAACCTCATTAGAGTTTGTAATACTGTGGTGGTAGTCAAGAGCAGTCCGAATCTCCCTGGGGGGAAAGAAGAACTGAAGAGATATGATGTGCAGCCTGGTATTAACACTGCTCCTGGCTCATTTCCAGAGCCCCTCCTGATTCCTTTCCAAACTCTTATGCCTTATCTCCATCTTAAAGGTTAACGATGAAGCTTAGGAGAGGGGGGAAAAAAAGCTTAAGATCTTGAGTTGTTAAAAGAGAGTGAATGTGTGTGCTGAGTGGAGAGCTGGGTCTGCATTTACATTGGAAAAGCAAATATTATTTAAAAGGCAGTTCTTGAGCTTCCCAGGTCATTGCAGTGCAGGGTGGGTGGGTTTTCCTGGAAAAGCTGCTGATGTGCAGAGAGGCCGCCGGCTTCAAGTGGTTGTGCTGGTCTCCATGCCCAAACTGTGTGGGAACTGGATACAAGGCAGGCACCAGCCTCGTGCTGGTTCCTTGGAAAGTCCCAGCATGCAGTCCTGGCTCCTGTGAAGGCAGTGGGAGTTTTGTATTTGTTGCCTCGTTACTAATGAAAGCGCCAGGCACGGAGCTGCTTGAGCAACGCTCGGGAACTGATTGCAAACAGCACCCAAACAGCCCCGTGCAAGACGACCCGCAGCCTTGGCTCAGCTCACTGCCAAAGTAATCATTTGGAGGAGGTGTCCAGCCTGGCTCTGGGCTGCTCAAGCATGGAAAAATCATCCCCATAGAGAAGCTGTCCCCAGATCATCTCTCAGTGGCCTCAGCCCGGTGGGCAGAAGCTCTGTGAGCTGCTCCACGAGGTCTGTCTGTCTTCATGACACTTCCAAATTGTTAGAAAGCTGAAAGCTGCTGAGCTTATGGAAGCCAACAGGGTCAGAGCCTTTGGCTATCAGTGATTCCAAAGCTAATGGAGGGAGGCATCTTGGAGAGCAGGTACACGGAGCAAGACATGGATCCTCCTGGCAGACACCAAGCAGCACCAGCCCTTTGCAAATGGGCAGATTTCTCACCTGCCACATCAGCTGTTGAGTGATTCCCAGATCTTCCCATCAGGGAGGGGTGGCACATGGCTCAGACATGTCCTCATGGCCCTGCCACCAGATTGCAGGCTCTGGATAAGGCTGCTGAGACCCAAATCCAGCCAGATGTGTGCACTGGTGAAGCCAATGCCTATCTGACTGTTGAGATCAGACAGAGCCATGTGAGGAGAGAGGTTCTGGCTCTTTGTTCCTTTGCCCCTGCAGAAGGAGGTGAGGAGCAGAGAGATGTGGCTGGAAAGGATTTGTTCAGAGTGATGATGCAGCTAAGTGACATCATGCACCTATGTGATGCAAACAGCCTCAAGTTGCACCAGGGGAAGTTTAGACTGGGTATTATTAAAAATTTCTTTATTGAAAGAGGGGTGAAACAATGGAGGAGACTGCCCAGGGCAGTGATGGAGTCTCCATCCCTGGAGGGGTTCAAAAACCATGTAGACGTGGCACTTTGTAACGTGGCTTAGTAGGCACGGTGGGGTTGGGCTGGTGGTTGGACTGGATGATCTTAGAGGGCTTTTCCAGCATTAATGATTCTGTGATTCTGTGTGACGTGTCTCAAGCAGGGTAGTAGCAGGGAGACAGCCACTTAAAGATGGAAAGTGTTGGGTCAGACATATGCTGAGTTGTATTTCACCAGCTTCCTTCCTGCTTGTCAGTGATGTGAGCAGTCCATCAAACGAGGAGCTCTCTGGCAGTAAATTCAAAGAGCTTGGGTCCTTGTCTGTCAGAGGGAAGGGACTGTTGCTGGACTCTACTCTTCTGGGCTCTGGTCCTGACGGAGCCAGGAGATGTCACCCAGGTTGGAGTGTTCATGATGGCAGCTTCTACACCAAGTTGTGTCTCATAGCTCACATCCTTTTGCCTCCCAAGGGATTTGCTCTCTGCAAGTGTGGGCTTCCAGGAACAGGTTGCACCAGGGATTGTTACTCTCTTCCCCTTCGCCAGCTGGGAATGCGTCGGCTTTTTGTCTTCGCCCTCTCTCAGAAATGGGCTTTTTTTTGACTTTTCTTGAAGCTTCTTGCAGAAAGTCACCTTTAAGCTTAGGTTAAACGTGAGAAATTTCCATCTCAAACTGCATAATCCGTATATTTGAGAAGTTTGTGTAAGAGGCTTAAAACTAGATGTTTGCATGAGATTCCTCTTGCAGCCCTGGCTCCGTAATTAAGGCATAAATCCAGCTTTGCATGCCTGCATGCTGCCTGCTGCACCGGTGCCAGGCGTTGCTGTGGGAACCAGAACTTCTCAAATTTGTTTTCACTCAGCACTCCCTTTCAGCCTTTTCCCAACAGGCACTCCCGGGGAAGAAAGATCCACAGCCCCGTGCAGGATTTCACCCGCAGGAGACACGCGTTACTGGAATAGATAAATAGCTGTGTAATGGGGAGCAGGGCTGGGAAGATAACAATAGGTGAGAAAAACGTGTCACCAAGACCCAGTGTCTCAAAAGCTGGCATCTGGGAGAGGCCAGGGAGCCTCTTGGAGGCCCTCCTCATGGCTGGGGGCACTCTACCTGAGCTTCTCCCCCTCTACTTCACTGTTGTGAGACCCTACCTGGAGTCCTGTGTCCAGTTCTGGAATCCCCAACATAAGGAGGAGATGGAACTGTTGGAGCAGGTCCAGAGGAGACTACAGAAGTGGTCAGAGGGCTGGAGCACTTCTGCTATGAGGACAGACTGAGAGAGTTGGGGTTGTTCAGCCTGGAGAAGAGAAGACTCGGGGGAAACCTTAGAGCAGCCTCCCAGTACTGAAAGATGCTCTGGGAAAGCTGGGGAGGGACTTTTTCCAAGGGCCTGTAGTGATAGGATGAGGGAGAATGGGTTTAAATTGGAAGGGAGAAGATTTAGATTAGAGATTAGGAAGAAATTCTTCATGATGAGGATGGTGAGGCCCTGGCCCAGGTTGCCCAGGGAAGCTGTGGCTGCCCCATCCCTGGAGGTGTTCAAGGCCAGGCTGGATGGGGCTTTGAGCCCCCTGATCCAGTGGGAGGTGTCCCTGCCCATGGCAGGGGGGGTGGAACTGAATGGGCTTTAAGGTCCCTTGCAACCCCAACCATTCTATGATTCTATGATTCGTGGCTTCTGCTGGGCAGAGCCACGTGCTGGTGGTGGACCCTGCCCAGCAGCACATTCCCCCAGCTACCTGCTCCAGGGCTCACCAGGGCGCAGGAGTTCTCTGCTCTCTTCACTCACAGCTTCTCCATCTCCCTGTCTCAAAGCAGATTCCTGTGTGTTTCCTTTAGAAACAACTTCAGGAGAAGATAACGCTTCTCTACCATGGTGATGGGCACTACTGGCTGGGTTTCCCCATGTGCTTGGTGGCATCACCAGGGCATCACCATGACTTCCCTGGGCAACCTGTGCCAGTGCCTCATCTCACCCTCATTGTGAAGAATTTCTTCCTAATGTCTAATCTAAACCTTTCCTCTTCCAATTTAAAGCCATTCCCCCTCGAGGAGCACGGTTCATGGCCACAGGTGCTGCAGGCCCAGTGCTGGTGTGATTTATCTCCCCGAAACACATCAATTTAAATGCTAATTCTCCCTGAACAGAGGGGGTAAGGCAGCTATTGAATATTGTTGGGCTGTTTATTGCCAAAGTGGGGCACTCCTGGGATGTGGAGGGGAGGGATGGACAGTATGGGCACGTCTTCTTCACAGGGCTGTCGCAGGGTCTGGGTTATGGCTGGGAGAATTAGGGGGGCATGAAGAGCTCTGGGTTGATGCTCTCCTCTCCCCACAGCCCGGTCTGTCCATGCATCATTGCATGTGGTGGTTAAGGCTGGAAGTTGGGGATTTGGAGGGGGCTCCAAGGCTGAGCAAAACCTAGCCAGTCTCTCCTTTTTTATCCTGCCTCATTATACAGGAGTGGGTCCTCACTAAAATTAATGACCAGTAAATTTGAAGTAAGTAACTGCTGCTTCAGAGGGTTTGCATTAAGCCTTTATAATTCACCGGTGCCTGAGGTCATAGAGACACAGCAGGGGAGATTTACAGCACGCTTACATTCTCCAAAGTGGCTGTGGAAACAGGACACCCTCTTTTCTGTCTCCCAATGACTCTAGATCAATTTTTTTTGGTGACAACAAGCTAAAAAGGAGCTATTTCTGACTGTCCCCATGTCAAATACAGCTTGGGCTCTTGTGAGCTTGCAGCCACCCCGGCGGGAAGGCTTCTCTGAGGGAAAGTTGGCACTAAATAACCTCAAATCCATCCTGTTCTCCCCAAGCCATTGCAGGACAGAAAGAAGTAAGATTAATAAATTATTCTTGCCAGAGAAGGCGTCCTCTCAGACTCACATAGCAGAAGGCTCAGTCCTCACATAGTCACTTTGCTGAACATGAGCACGCTGGATGATAATGTGATTAACATTTGTAGCTGCGCCGGCTCAGATAAGGGTAATTAAATCTCATGCTTCAGGGCATCTGCTAATCACTTGTGGGGTCATTTTATATATTTCTTCTTTTTTTTTTTTACCCCTTCATGAATGTATTTGCCCAGTCACTGCCTTGCAGGGTGTGCATTTGCTGTTTGTGGTGGGTGGAGGCAGGAATCACCATGCCAGAAGATGCTTGGATTTGCAGTGGGGTTTGTACATGAGCAGGCTGGAGCCCCTCTGCTCTGAGGACAGGCTGAGAGAGTTGGGGTTGTTCAGCCAGGAGAAGAGAAGGCTCCAGGGAGGCCTTAGAGCAACCTCTCAGTACTGAAAGAGGCTCCAGGAAAGCTGGGGAGGGACTTTTTACAAGGGCCTGGAGTGACAGGATGATGGAGAATGGCTTTAAATTGGAAGAGGGATTACTTAGCTTAGACATTAGGAAGAAATTCTTCACGATGAGGGTGGGGAGGCCCTGGCCCAGCTTGCCTGGAGAAGTGGTGGCTGCCCCCTCCCTGGAGGTGTTCAAGGCCAGGTTGGATGGGTCTCTGAGTCCCCTGATCCAGTGGGAGGTGTCCCTGCCTATGGCAGGGGCTGGAACTGGATGGGCTTTGAGGTCCCTTCCAACCCAAACCATTCTGTGATTCTATAAAGGTTGGTGGGCAGAGTCTGGCCTCGAAGCTGTGTCCTTCAGGACTGAAGAGTGAAGGGAGGAAGCCACAGCCAGCTGAGCCGAGAAGCAGCTGCTCCTTCAGCCAGTAGTGTTGCTAACAGGAGAATGAAATGAATGTGATTCCCCAGCCAACCTTTCCCTACCGTGGGCCAAAATCCCACTGAAAATTGGCCCTGGTTTCAGCACCTTGACCAGAGGATGAGGTGTCCCGAGGCTCAGCAGATCCCCATCAAGGACAAGGACTTGGTGGCTGTGGCCCCATCCAGGAGGACCACAGCACTCTGGCTGCTCTCCAGTGCCTACTTCGGGCTCTCCTGACCCCAAAACCCCCTTTCACACAGGGATGCTGGTTCTTTTTGGACAATTCCCTTCAGCTGCGTGACGATACCAGCACTGTAGAGCACAGCAACACATCCGTGTGCTGCACCACACCATGGAGCTACTGCACGACCTTGGGTGTATCATTTAAGGTCAGATTCCCTGAAAAGTTCTCTAGTTTGTGTACCAAATTTCAGAAGGTCAGGAGGACACCGGCACAGCAGGCTCTCACTGCCTGAGCCCTTCTCCTGGTACCTGAGCAGCCACTAATTGCCTTTACCTCACCAGCAAGACCAGTCTGGAGGGAGTTGCTGTCTGTTATCTGTGTCATCTGAGGCAGGGGGTGGATTTTATGACTCGGCCAAGGTTACACCATGTGTCCATCAAAGCTGGGAGTTTGAGCTCCATTTAATCCAGGTGACTGCCTTGCTCCTCAGCCCACCCTGCCAGTAAGAGAGCTCAGTAAAGCCTTTGGCTATTTGACCTTTCCCAAGCACAAAGACTTCTTTATCTGGAAGTCAGCAGGGATGTAAGCTGGGTTGGATGTTACTGGGGCTGCGAGGGAGAAAGAGCATTTCCTTATGTAATGACTTAGTAGCTGCAAAATGCCCCAAGAGACATGCAGCTCACTTCTAGGCAAGTGCTGTGAGTTGACGACTGGATTCAGTTTGCATTGTGCTCGCTGCTCCTGGGAGTATCAGGCATCTGCTCCATGAGTGGTGGGAAGATGCTGGGGAGCAGAAGAGTCAAAGAAGGATGGTGTGGGGCTAGCAGGTGCTGTGAGCAGGTGGGTTTGCTGGGTTCTCCCCTCATCTGATTGGGATAAACATTGCTCCATGGCTGGTTGGAACCAGGAAGTCATGAAGGTGCTTTCATGCCTCTTGGAAACAGCATGGAGCTCCAGGTTTAAACCCATGGTGCCAGTGGCTCAGCCGTGCCCCAGATAGAGGCACGTGTGGCAGCACCTGCACAGGGATGCTGTGATGCCCCTCTTCTCTCTGTGTCCCTACCTCTCACGCAGAGCCCGACAGCTTTGATCAGAGCCTGCAGAGAGCACCAAAGCCTGGCAGAAACTCCTTTTTTGTGCCTCTACGGGGAGCAGCGCTGGAGCCGCAGGGTTAATAATAAGGCACAGTGGAAAAGGAGAGGCAGCCCTCTGCCGGCTGCGGCTCCACGGCTCATCGCCCTCCCTGCTGGCTGGGAACGCCGTGGGCCACAGCTGCTGGCCACAAACCGGTCTGCTTGGCCCCATCGCCCACCCCCCTACTTTGCCTTCCTGCACCCACAGCAGCCCAGTGGGTGCTCCCCACCACGTGGCTTCAGTTCATCCCTGCTTTGGGCTGGCAGGGAGCGAGGTGCTGAAAGTGGGAAGGGAGGGAGGAGATGCAGGAGGAGTTCGGTAGCAAAAAAAAGCATCATTGAAGTGCTCTTGAATCCTGCCTTGTGCTGCTGCTCCCTCCCATTATGGGAGCACGTTGTGGGCACACGTTGGTGTGTGCGCCCACGCCTCGGCTCCTGCTTGGCCCTTGTTTTTCCTCGACCTTTCAACTGCTGAGCAGTTAAAGCAAACAGCTTTACAGCAAGCGGCGTCGCAGAGCATGGCTTTTCAGTAAATACCTTTTCATAGAGGCATCAGCTCTGAGCAGCAACTGCTGCCTGCAGGTTCCCCTCACACTGGTGTGCGTCTCCTCTAACTTCTCCCTCCTTAGCTGCCTGTGTGTGGACCACCAGCCCCTGGTGTCTGTCACCTGGGTGAGCCGGGCTCATGCCCAGGGACAGCCCGCCCATAGGTTCGTGGCAAGGGCGGCTGTCGGTGAGATGGTCCAGGTGGGTTTGTGAGGGGGAAGAGGTTGTTTCTTTGCAGCTTCTCTGCCTTGAACACAGTCTTCTGCTGTCTGCCGTGCCATCTTGGGCAGGTGCCACCAGCCACTGTCATTTTCCTCCACGGGCATCCCTTCCTGGTCTTTTTGGAGGTGGGATGCGGGATGCTGGCATGGCCTATCCGCCTCTTGTGCTCCCCCCTGGTGCAGGGTGTGGGGCTGACCCACGAGGGAAGGGACAGTCCCTGTGCTCCTGGGTGGAAGGCAGGCTCAGTGCAGCTGCATCCTGCTTTCCCCATGTGGCATCACTCCTCTCCAGGGCTTTAGGATCTGGTAGCACTGATGCTTTTCTCCCTTTTCTGCTGAGGCAGAGCAGCAGACACCGCCACGCTCCTTCCTGTGTTCCCTACCGACTTGCCTAATTTTACACCCTCTGCTTCCCTCCACCCACGCAGCTCCCAGCTTTGGCAACAATTGCAGTTCCACATTTGCAAGACACCAAAGGGCTCAGAATAGCAAAGCACTGCTTTGCCACGGAGATCCCATGATCAATAGGAGATTTGTGAGCATGCGTGTGAGAGAGAGGCTTTTCCCCTCAGACAAATAAACAGCTTTTTCTCCAGCGGTGCCTAAAGCAAAGCTCCTGAGATGCCATCAGGTGCTGGTGGCTTTGAGGTGAGGATGGAGTGTGAAGGCAAGCTGTACTTACACTGTCCCACTCAAGTTGCTCCCAACTGCAGCTGCTCCTCGCAGTGCTCCTCCCCCTCCCTGGCACAAGAAGCATCCCCAGTATAGGTTGCACCAACCGGATTCTGACCCTGAAGCAACACCAGGGAAGTGCTCCACCAGTCCACTGTCTCACCCCCACAGGACCCTTGGAGGTGGCTAAGTTGTGTCCCCACTTGTGAGATGATCACGGGATGATGGAATATCCCACACTGTGGGGGGTCAAAACAGGGAAATGGGGTCAAACCAGCAACTGTTTAAAGAAAAATCTATTCAGACAAACGCAGATTGGGCAGGTGATGCCAGCCTGAGCCTCTCTCAACTCCTGGGGCTGCCCTGATTCTGCAGGAACCTCCCTTTTTTCTGCTCCGCTGCCCTTTTGTCTCTGCACCAGGAGGACTCAGAGCCTCCTGGCCTATATTTTGGTTTTAAGATCAATATTTAAAATCCCCCTCTCCTGTTTTCCTTCACGCAGGCCTGAGGTGTTCTTCTTGCCGGGGGAGGCTCATCTCCCAGAGACCTGTCTGCTCACCATTTCAAATAATTTCCCCACTCTCGTTGTTCTAGAAACAATTCATTAGGGGCCCATTATACAATGTTAGACCTGCCAAGGTTAGAAAAGATCTTGTGTGTGTGGTAAAATCGCACTGTGAGCTGCACGCGCTGGATTTTTTATTTGGTGTCTGTCTATAAATGTGTTTTTTCCTCCTTTTGGAGAGCCACTTATCCAGGGGCAAAGCTGTGGGGCTGATGATGCTGCTTGGGATGGGGAGACCCAGCGGGGCTTGGTCTGGTGCTTGCTCACCACCCCATTCTGGGAAGATGCTGCAGGTGGTGGAAAGGGGCAGCTTTGGGGGTGTAGCAGCCATTCCTTGTCACTCTCTGCTCCCTTTCCAGTGACACACTTTGAAAATCTGGGCCAAAACCAGTGGCAGGGTCCCCCAGCTGATAGTGGTCCCACACTACCAAAGAGCTAATGGAGCTGTGGTCCCTGGGGAGCTCATTAAGCATCAACCTGAAGGGCTGCACAGGCAGGGTCTGCCAACGCCATCCCCTGTTAGGTGTCCTGCTTGCAGGAATGTCCCTCTCCCTCCAGAGCCATCTGTGCCCATGCTGCCAGAGCAGCTCAGCACTGGTGCCCGGTCGTGGCCTGTGTCGTTGCTTTGCAGTTGTCTTTTTTCCTTTGCAGGGAGAATAACTTCATCAAGGACTTCCCCCAGCTGGCTGATGGCCTCATGGTGATCCCGCTGCCCGTGGAGGAGCAGTGCCGCGGCGTCCTCTCGGAGCCACTTCCCAACCTCCAGCTTCTGACTGGTAAGAGCTGCCCCCACGATCAGCAACCAGAGCATCTTCTCCCACCCTTGATCTCAATGTGGTCCCCAAGGGGCATCAGCACCCCTATTGTGCCATCCTTCCTGGCAGAAATAGTGTACGGACAGTGTGAGTCTGACCTGGCCTGGTCAGACAGTGTCTCCATCCCTGTGAGATCCTGGCAGCCACTGCAACGCTGGTCCTGCCAGCAACCCAGGGACCCCATAGAATGAGCTCAGGAGGAGGTCACCATCCCTGCTACCACCCATTTTGGCACATGGCAAGTGTTTGGTGTGAACATTAAACGTTTGGCTGAGCATTGGCTCTTCCTTTGCAGGGGACATCAAGTACGACGAGGCGATGGGGTACCCCATGGTGCAGCACTGGCGGGTCAGGAGCAACCTCTACAGGGTGAAGCTCAGCTCCATCACTCTCTCTGCAGGTGAGGGTTTCTAGCAGTGGGGAGACACGTGTCAAAGTGGGTGGGTGCTGGTCTCCTGCCCCAAGGCACAGTCATGCCAAACATCTGCCAGCATTTAAATGGCTTAAAATTGGAAGGGGAAAGATTTAGATTAGACACGAAGAAGAAATTCTTCATGATGAGGGTGGTGAGACACTGGCACAGATTGCCCAGGAAAGCTGTGGCTGCCCCAGCTCTGGAGATGTTCAAAGCCAGGCTGGATGGAGCTTTGAGCTCTCTGATCCAATGGAAGGTGTCCCTGTCCATGGCAGGGGGAGTGCAACCAGGTGGGCTTTAAGGTCCCTTCCAACCCAAACCATTCCATGATCCTGTTTCCACCTGCAGGCTCTGCTCAGACGGTAGCTCACACTCTATGCTTTGACAGAGGCAAACAGAGAGATTTATGTCCTTTATACAGGGGGGGAAACTGAGGCAGGGAGTGTGCAAGGCTCATTCACACAAACCAAGAGGTGGAGTCAGAGCCAGGATCAAGCTGATAAGCATCATTGCGGGGAGGATTCACGTAGTGCTGGCTGTGTATACCTGTGTGTATGAAAAACAGTAAGTTCTTGTGTAAATGTGGTTGTAGTATATGTACATGACCTGAGCTTCTAAATGCAGGTCATAGAAAGCAGGGAGTTGCAGATGAAGAAGGGGTGGGCAGGAGGATCCTGCAAATGTCAAAACATTTCACTTCCACGTTTTTATAGCTACACATTTTGTTTCAGGAACGCTGAAACATTTTGTTGCAACCTGAAATGTTTTGCCTGTTCATTTCAAAACAGCGTTTTTTATTTAAAAATAAACCTGTTTTTAAATGGGGAAAGAAGGAAAAAAAAAAGATTTAGTTCAGACAGGCTGCACAGCCCTGGAACGAAATAACCTGCTCAGAGCTGAACAAAATATTTGGGTTCAACTCAAAATGAATTCTTCTAGCTTTTTTATTAAACCAACCTTCTCTTTCAATAAAGCAGCCAACCAGCCAGATAACCTCATTTTGGTGACAGTTATGACGTATTTTCTTGCAGTATGTTTTCAGTTCCACTACTGAAGCAAAACCGTGATATCAGCCAGTTTTAAAAGATGCCAGGGTGCTGCACAGTCACCATTCCCTCCACGATATTTCATCTCCATAGAGCAGTGAGGGTCCATGTCCTTGTCCCATGGCAGCAGTCCCTACTTTCTGCCTGGGCTCTGCAGGGCTTTGCTCAAGAGATTCCTCATCCCTGTGCACCCATGGAGCTGCCATCAGCCCAGCCCCATGTGTCCCTCTGGGCTGTCTTCAGCTTCCCTAAAAACAGTTATCAGTTGTGCAGAATATTTACTGAGGATGGGCTGCAATGCAATCCTTAATCAATTCAGCCTTACACCAGGAGAACATCTCTGGTTATGGTTACTGCAAAGCAAAGATCAAAAACATCCTCTGGGGAGAGCATTGATGATGTCCTAGCAGCTGGAAAAAACAGGCCAGGGCTGGTGGGAGGGTGTTTGTATGTGTGTATGTGCCTGCACACGTGTGTTCACATGTGTGTTTGCATCTCTGTAAAATGATTTGAGAAATGTGTTAGGGAGAGGAATCATAGAATGATGCCAGAGCCACAGCCTGGGGTAAATAAGAGGCTGGAGATTGCATAGGATCATGTAGACCATGAAGGCAAGAAGGGAGAGATTGCTCTTTGCAGCTATGTGGGCTCTTGTGTATCTTGAGCAGGGGATCCTCTGGGCCCCCTTCCCCCTGCCTGGCTGACCTGCTGATCCCCTGCCTCCTTCCCACAGGCTTTGCAAACATCCTGAAGATCCTGAACAAGGACAGCAGCCGGGAGGAGCTGCTCTCCTTCATCCAGCAGTTTGGCTCCCACTACATCGCAGAGGCTCTGTACGGCTCCGAGTTCAGCTGCACCATCCACTTCCCCAGCAAGAAGGTCCAGCAGCAGCTCTGGCTCCAGTACCAGAAAGGTGAGGAGGGCGTTGGGAACGGGAAATGCCAGTTATTGGTCGTGCTGGTTTCCATCTGTCAGCCCCTCTCTCCCATGCATACACCATCACTGCACTGGGTGGTGGGCATAGACAGGAGAGCTGGACCAAACTGAGTGCTCAGGTGCAGGAGACAGTGGCACGTGCCCATAGGTAGCATCCCTGAGCCAGGTGAACCCATCCTGCTTCCTCCTGCTCTTTGGCTGCTGCCCTCCAGCCCCATCCTTCCCCAGGGTGACCCATTCACAGTGGACCCCACATAAAGCCAGGGGTGCTTGGGGTCTGGTGATGGAGATGTGACATAATTGAGCTGCCTCCGAATGGCTTTGTTTTATTGCTTGTGACAATGATGGGCTTTAAGGAAGTGTATTAAATCAATCGCAGCCTCATTGTACTACACCATAAATAATGAGACACATCATTAAACAGGGCAATAAACTTCAGGACTTTGAAGTAATACAATTAGGTTATGTTTATAAAAACTCCCTTATCGCCGTAGACTTCCATTTGCCAATTCATCTCTGTCCTCCAGGGAGCTGGGCATATTCTTTGGGTCTGATGTTTTTCCGTTGAAAACCAGTGTTTCACGGGGCCCATTGTAGGGCTGATGGAAATAGAGGTAACAAAGGCACTCACATCCTGCCCTGCGGGCGCTGCTGAGAGCAGCTTTGCTTCATGCAAGGCAGAGGATGGAGCTGTGCTCCCACCCGCTGCCTCCATCGCTTTCCGTTTATTTTTTCCCTCTGTCTTCCCAGCACAGCTCATCTTGTAAGCGTATTTATAACACCCTGTACTCGTTTGTTTGGGTTTTAAATGGTGATAAATGAAGTTTGCCATAGCAATGCCCCTTGTTCAGCAGGAGAAAGCGTTGTGGAGGTGTGTTGTTTATGTAATTGTGATGTTATTAATCATTCGGGCGTGCTCCCTGCAAACCCCGCGGCAAATGTGTTGGTGGTGACCAGGCCTGGAGTGGCTGCACAGCCCCAGGGCCGTCCCTGCAGACACAGGGTTCCTCTGGAGATGCTGGGTGGGAATGAGAGCCAGCTGCTGGGAGACTGAGCCCAGTGTGAGCATCCCCACTGGTTTGTGGTGCCAGGGCCAGAGGGGAGATGAACAACGGCAACGCTTGATCCAATGGTGAAACATCTCCCATTTCTGAGCTCCCACCTTCTTCCCTGGCTAGGAGCAGTGGTGGTTCTTGGGCTCACAGCCCTGTGTGAAGAAAAGCAGTGCCTCACTGACACAATAATTTCCTTTTTAGTCCATGGTATGCAGCTGGCTGAGGCAGCCTCCTCACTCCCCACCCGGCTCCTCCTTGCTCTGCCCACTGGTGGGGCAGCCACAGTGCACTGAGAGCATCCAGGGCATTCTTCCCCACTGCCCATGATGCTCCAAAGCACTCTGGGGACCCCAGGGATCCCCCGGAGGTTTTGTGTGTAACACATTTAATTTCTGGTCATGAGGCATTTGGGCACTGAGTGCTGGCTCCCACCTTGTTCTTGGTGCGCGGCTTCGTTTGTAGCATGGGGGTCTGGCACCTGGTGGGATTGGTAATGTTCAGCTTCAGGGACAGTGGTGCTGCAAAGGGGACAAATGTTGTACTTAGCTCTTTAGTGGCCAGAAAATGCTCTTGGAAGGACATCAAGAATGTTCAGGGCTCTTGCTGATACTGGGGAAGATCAGCTTTGTGGACAGAGAAATTGTCACAGGAAACCCAGGGCTCTCTCCTAGAGGAAACTCAGTTAGCTAAGAGGAAGAGCTTGCTGTTTATGGTAGATGGATTGTATTCCCAGCTTCTCCACTAATTTACCCTCATTTTGCCAGTGACATAAGGAGGATCTGAATAAACAGCTCCAGCTGGACAGTTCTGGATGCCTTCTCCACTCGGAAACAGCTCTGGCCCGCTGGGCTCCCCGCAGCGAGCCAGCCCGTTTCCGAACTGCTCCGAGAAGGCACACACGCATCATCTGTAATAAATACAAAAGTAAGGCCAGGATAACTCTAATTTGTTGGTGAGCAAAGCAGATCAGAAGAGGAGGGGGAGAGGAGAGTTTTGAGCTAATTGGAACGACACCAAATATGATAAAAATGCACATTGCAGTGTGTTTGGAGCATGATGCAAAATTATTGTAGTATTTTAATCAACTTCATAAATCAATCAGCAGGCCTCGGGAGGAGGCCTCCGCCAATACGGCGCACAATCTGCACATCAAGGCCTAATTGAAAACATGGTCTCGAAGAGGAGACCACTCTGCTGGCAGCCAGGCTCCTTGGAAAGTGCCGGGCCAGGCGCTGGCTCTCTGCCGAGGCTGGAGCAGCCCAAACGCAGCCGGCACAGCAGCCCATGACGTGGGTTGGTGTCTGCAGAGCGCTTCCTTCAGCCAAACGGAGGAGAAAGGGATCCAGCTCTTGCAGAGAGTTGGTGCCTTCTTGCTGCCTGGACCCTGTGCTGCGGGTGCTGCAGGTGTTTGCAGGCTGCTCTGCCTGTAGAAATGCAAAGTGTTCTCTTCCTCCTGCAAGTAGATAAGGTGTGATGGAGGGAGATGAGGAGAGGGAGCTGCTTGCCCGTGTTCCTAAAGATTTGCAGGAGTGAATCTTGCAGATGAGAGATGCAGAAAGGCATGGAGACACGGCTGCAGCACACCAAGCACCAACTCCTTCCAGGGCAGATGTGTAAACATCCACCCGGCACCCCCCCTAGGAACTGCATTAGCCCGTGCGCAGACCAACCCAAACCCCAATTTTAGCTCATGCAGAGTGATTAAAAGCCCATTTTGGGGGCGTGCTCACTCCAGCTCTGTGCAGCCAAGCAATGCTTTAACTCATCAGAGTGGCCTCCAAGCAGGGACCTTGAGATCGACCAAGCCATTGATCTGAGCCACGGGAGACCACATTGGTTTTCTCCCCTGTCGAAGCCAGCATTTAACACTAATGGCACCTCATTAAGTTTGTACCAATTGTGTGAGCATCTTCATTTGGCAGCCAGGGCAAACACTGCACCCTCAGCCATCTCCTGTTGTGTGTCAGAATGCACTGGCTCTGGCTGGCATGGAGAGAACTGGTTTCATTGCAGCCCCTGCGGTGCTGCACATTGGATTTGTGGCTAAACCAGTGCTGATAACACCCCAGCGTGCTGGCGGATGCTGAACAGTGCTTGCATGCATCCAGGATTCCTGTTTCCCACTCTGTGCCCACAGTGAGTAAACTGGGATGAGCAAGAGCTTGGGAAGGGGACACAGCTGGGACAGCTGACCCAAATTGGCCAAAGGGCTCTTTCACAATGTATAACACCATGGTTGGTGATAAAACTGGAGGTAGAAGCTAGGAGTCATCCCACCACAGAGACTCACAAAATGTGTGAGAGGAAAGGGAGCAATCCTTCCATCCAGCAAATCCACCTGTTTGTTAGGGACCACTTAGTTCACTGATAAAGGTTTTCCAGAGCCCTGGTTGCTCTGTGGCCCCTCAGTCTGGCTGGCTGGGTGAGGAGGAGGAAAGCTTGGCTAGGGAAAGGGAAGAGCTGCTCTGACAGCAAAATCTGACAGCCCCAGTGGGATTTCCCCAAGAGCTGTTCAAGCTCACTCGTTCCCACTGCGATACACAAAATGCAGAACAAATGTCTGTAAGTGCTGTGGCACTTAGAGAAAATGGAGACGTTATCAGCAGTAATGCAGAGGGTCTCATCTTGTCAAGGATTTGAGTGACAACTCTTTCCTTCACACGGTGCAGACTAGCGGAGCCTCAGCGTGGGAGACTTCTGTTCTCCAGCTGGGGAAAGTTGGAAAAAGAAACGGTGTGCTGGTGGCATGCTGAGGTGGCAGAGAATGTGGGCTTGTGGGAGCTCCTCTCCCTCAGCACCCAAGACCCAGGGGAAGGCCATGTGGGCGGCAGGGAGGGACGCTGATCGGTTCGGGATGCGCTGTGAGTGGGTGGAGGAGATTCAGAGAGTTGCACTACCCGACTGTTACGTTGCTTTAGGTCTGCAGTGTTTGTTTTTCTAGCATTTCATGTGATCTCCAGATAGAGTTTCATGGCAGAGGTTACCTGGCTGTGTTGGACGTTCAGCAAGCTGAGGCTGAAAGTGATTGCTTCAGATGTGAAAGTTGTTCCCCCTCAGTAACAGATCATTTATTAAAATAGCCCGTGGAGGGGCTGTGCTCTGGCAGGTCCTGGCACATTCCCTAACGCTTTCTGCCCACCAGCCTCTCCAGTACTTGCTTCTCTTCTCTTGGACCATATGTTGTTGGTTATATTTACCTTTCAGCAGTTACAGTTTTCTTGCTTTCTTGCAAACTCAGCAGTTTAGGCAAAAAGATCTTCATAAAGCACGAGCCCCTTTAAGCACAGAGCCTTGAGCTAAATAGCTAAAATAGCAGTCCATGTTCTTCTGAATAGGGTCTGTGGATCTCTGCTGTCCTCTCAAGGTCTCATTCATCTCCCTTCAGGTCTGGTATTGCTGTAACACAATTAAGATTGAACTTGTCCACAGGAACCCTTAGTTTTCTTTTCTTAGGCTCAATCAGGTGCATTAAGAAAGCTGTAAGGCGAGCTTTGCATCTGTTACAGGAGATAATGGCTTTCCTTATACCTGCTTGGTCAGAAGTAAAGTGTATGGAATTTCCCTGTCCTTGAGATCTGCTTCTATAAACAACTATTCTATTACCTTTGTAACATTCTGACTTGCAGTTTATGTCATTATATCTATTTCAAAGCCTCAGATTTTGACATTTGGTTTGGAGGAGGAAAAAACAATCTAGCTGGTTGTCGTGAAATTTAGTGTATGTGCTGTGACTCAGTCTGCTGAATGACCTTATGCACCACTCATTGTAATCCAGAATTGCCGGGCAAGTGGAGTAATTAGTTGTGCAAAATGAAATAACTTTAAATCCTCACATTGAGTAATGACCCAGAAAAATCACTTAAGCTATACAATAGCAAGGATTGAAAGCATCTGGCTTTATTTTCACTTCTGTAGCTCTGCCCCCTTTGATTAAGAAATTGGGTCCCCTCATCCCTTTGGAAACCCTGACTGGTGGCTGCTGCTCAGAGCAAATATTTGCAGCTCACTTGCCACTACCCTAAGAAATCATTCTTGTAAAAGGGTGGGGTAAGTGACAGCAGCAGCACGGCAGTTGTTCTGCAAGGATCTTCTATGTTTGGTAAATCTGCACTTTATATCTGTTTAAAGAGCTGCCTCATGTCATCTGAGATGAGCCCCAGTGATAAACCCTTCCCTCAGATCACCAAACCCAGCTGGGTAGCAGCACCAGGGCAGAACCTGCACGTGCTGCTGATGTACCGATGCCTTTGAATGCCGAGTGGCAAACTGCTCCGGTCTCTTTTGGCTCCACCTAAATACGTGGTTTCTGATACAATTTTTTGCAGCATTTATAAAAATTATCCAGAATAATAGGTGAACTCACAGCAGCCTCCTGCCAGCCCCAGCAAATAATGGCACCTCTGTGGTGGCGCCAGGCAGAGCCAGAAAGCTTCTCACTGAGCCAGGGAGATCATAAAATCATAGAATAATTGGGGTCGAAAAGGACCTTAAAGATCATCCAGTTCCACCCCCCTCCCACTGGATCAGGGTGCTCAAAGCCCCATCCAGCCTGGTCCTGAACACCTCCAGGGATGGGGCACCCACAGCTTCTCTGGGTGTGATGGCTGATCCTACATCCCCTTACTGAGCACTCAGGGCCAGTGAATTTGGACCATGCATTTTTAAACACCAGGTATCGGCTACAGTAAGATATTGCCCCTGTGGGAATATGGGTGTGAATTAAGGTATGAAACTCCAGTATTTGTTTATGAGGTGGGTAGGGAAGTGTCAGATTAAGTTATGTAAGATTTGTCAAGGAGATCAGATTTATCCTCTGCATCCTGATGGCATAAACGGGGTAGCCATTGTGTTCCTAAGTCTCATCCCCTCTGGCTGTAAAACCCACTCTGCCACCAAAGGGAAGAGATGAAGTGTTTTTAATAAGAAAATGAGCTGTTTGCAATGCGCTTTTAATTGGATCGATTTTTCCTTTATTACACAATCTTTAAAACCCAAAACACACACGTATATCCAGACAAGCTCTTTCTCCAGGTAGAGAGCAGAAGCCAAACTATTTCATCACAGTCTTTAATTACTTCATTTCATCTGGTTTGGCAGACGATCACAACATTGTGGGGGGGGCACCAAGGCAAAGAAACAGAGCTCTGCAAAACCATCTCGCAGGCACTGTCGAGTTCTGTCAGGGGAGATGCACAGCCTGGGTGAGGGACAGCAGGTTTTCTTTTTCCCTTTTCTGCCTGCAACCCCAGACTGGAAGAAGAGCCGCAGGCGACGCACACCCCCGGGCGCCGATCGCAGTGTCCTGGCCCACCAGTGCAGCACAGGGTAGTGTTATTTTTCTTGAATCTCCGAGTGAGAAACACATGACAGATGCTTTGTTTGAACTGTGTAACCAGGAACAGGCTGGGGTAACTAACTGCTCAGTTTACTGGACCAGCTTTTAAGTCCCTTCAAGCACTCCAGGAAATGTTATTGCTCGTAGTGTGATGTTTATTGCAAAAGAAAAAAAAATCCATTGGAACAGAAAATGACAGAGGTACAGATTATCATAGATAATATTGCTTCAGTTATTCAGGTCCACGGTAGCTTCCTGCTTGGAGCAGTTCTTAGAAATAGGAGAAATGTTTAAAAGAGATCAGTGGGAGAGGAACTGCCATTACCATAATAGTGGGAAAAATGCCTGGAGTGACAATGCAATTAACTGCAGAAGGGCCCGGTAATAGTCGTCTCCTCCCAAAAACATACATGCAAGATGAGATTGTGGTTGCATCCCTTCGGAGACTGCCCCTCCCGCCCCAAAAAGAGCACAGAGAACGTAAATATGATAATTATGTGCAACTCGGTAGCCTTTGCAAATACACAGAGCAGCTCAGGAGGGAAGTGGGTTTCAGTTCCCTTGGGCTCCCTCAGCACCATCTATCATTGTAGCATCTTTGCTCCTTCTCCTTCCTCCACAAGCTTCTTCCAGTGAATGATAGCCAGAGAAATAGGAAGTCAGGGTGACACCTCCATCACGTAGCTGGGTGCCGATTGTGCTGGCCCTCTTCAGCACTTTAGCTGAGCAAGACAGGGAGAGAGAAAAAAACCCAAATCCCTCCAAAATCTACTCTCAGCTCTTCCTCTGCAAACCCAGTAATTGCCTGACGACTGGCTGGAGCCATAGCAGCTCCGAAGCCTGTTTTTCTTTGCTGTTTCACTAGGGGGAAAGTATATGGAAGCTTAAAAAAAAAAATCACCTGTTGCACACATGTTGTACCACAGGCAGCAAACAATTTGCTGTAGCATGGCAGCCACTGTAAAATCAGCTTTTATATTGTCTGTCGTGCCCCCAAATTTGCAACTACATTGTTGACAGCAACAAATAAATGCACTGCAGCGTAACTATTATCTGTGGCAGATTAACATGCTACCACTGTGCCCTATTTAAATGCATCTTTCCTTCAATAAGCTATTCTAAGAGAGCAGCACCACACTGAGGTACACATTTATCAGCCAGGAGAGGAGCACTGTGAGGGCCTTGGTTCACACAGCTGCAGTTTTGTGCTTCATTTGGCCCAAAGCCGTGATGAACATCAACTCTGGTGCCTGCTGGTGCTGTGAAAAAAAAATAATCTGAGGAATGTAGTGTTTTGCTGTGCAAGGCAAAAAATAAAAAGGCAGTGCAACAAGGGATGTGCTTCCAAGTATTAAAAACACAGAAGTCCTTTCCAAGCCCAGCTCAGCAGTGAGTAGCTTCCACATAAAAATGCAGAGGAGTGGAAACCTCTTTGCTAAATGCAATGGTCTGGAAGCACAGGGGAACATAGAAAATGTTGCATTTAATCTCATGTACAAATTTCCCAGTCTTATTCCCCCAGCCCTTCCCACCTCCCCCACAAAGCTTTGGATAGCAGACATAGCTTCCAAAGACAGTTTCTATGATACATTTAATAATATAACAACAGTGACTATCCACTGTAGGTGTCCCCTTTTCTTTTCCCCTCAAGCCCCCCTCCCTTTTTACCCCCTTTTACCAAGCCGAACTCTTAGCAGTAATAAAACCCCCGTTGCCATCAGAGGGCAGTTTTCTGACTCAGCTCGGTCTCCCATGACTGCACAGTACTCACTTCACATTGAACAGACATGGCTCACAAATGGCACGACAAGGGGCCATCTCCTGAATACCAGAAAACCAGAGAGAGAAAACCCTCCCTCATCAGTTTGAAAGTAAAGCTCCATCTCCGCACAGTTGAAGAAGGCTATTTCGTTTTATGCAGCGCTGCGATCAGAAATGGTTTTCTCCAGTAGTTGCCCAGACAACTGCTACCCAGTTTCTTGCGAGTACCACGGCGAGGATTGCCTCTCTGACGCTCTAAAGGAAGTGATTTGGAGCAGTCAGTCAGTGTTTATGGCACAAAGAAAGATATGAGGGTTGGAGCTGGAAGTGTAGGAGATGTAGCGAAAGGAGGCGAGAAGGTTTATGGAGTGATCAGTCACCAGTACTCCAGGATGGATCCTTTCCCTTGCGTTTGTTCTTTTTCATTGTATGGATTTTATAAAAAGAAAAGAAGGAAGAAAAAGCAGACCACCACCACGTAAGCTATTTTGTTTCTAAACACAAAACATGACGGCCTCTACGCCAAACCCTATCGGTTACGGCACAATCTTCCTGAACGCTTGACATTGGTTCCCATCAGACTGCAATGAGGCTGGAAGAATCTCTGCTGCCAAAAGAGGCTTTGTTTGGAGACATACCTTTAAGGGGTGGAATATCTTCTCAGATGGTAACTGTAGATCTTAATGCAGTGATCCCAACAGTCCAGCACCAGCAGCTGCCCTTTGGGAGTAATGGCGATACCGACTGGGCAGGTGAGTCCTTCCCGGATTAGGACGTTATAGCCACCTCCTTTAGGAAAATGCAGGATCTCTTTACGGCTGCTGTCAGCAACAATGAGGTCTCCCCTGGCATCCACACACATCCCAGCGATGCACCTGAAATCCTCATTCTCGGAGAAGAAGTGGCTAATCTGGCGTCCCAGCTGCCCGTCTGGGCTGACGGAGCCGATCGAAAAGCCTCCTTCTAAATGGTGTTCGTACTGCCGGTTTTCCAGGTTAAGCCCCAGCCCCTGAGTAAAGTATATGGTCCCTTCAGCATCGCAGGTGACAAACTTGGGGCGCACCGCGCTACATAAGCAACTGTACTTCACTACCCCCATGCTGCGGTCCACCGTGAAACACCAGAGCTTCCCTCCTTCCACGTCGGTCACTACGAACTGCCCAGAGGGCAGGGCCGTGATGCCCCAGGGCTTGCTTAGCTGGCTGCGGTGACACGCCACGCAGTGACCGTCCATGGTGTAGACCTTGACGGAGTTGTCGTAGCTGTCGGTCACACCTATCAGGCCGTGGCAGTTCATGGTGACAGAAAGGGGAGTCAAATTGGGCAAGTCCGCGCCAAGGAAACTCAACACAAAACTATCGATTCCGCTAGGGCTCCGGCGGATCTCCTTCAGAAAGCCCTTGCGGGTAAAAACCTGGATTCGGAAATTGCCTCGGTCTGCCACAAGCACCTCACCTTGCAGGGTGACGTGCAGGCTGACAGGGAGATTGAACATCCCTGGCAAGCTGCCTTTGGAGCCCATCTTCTTGATGAAGTAACACTGTTGGATGCTGGTCCCTGCTTCAGGCATCCTAGGCTTGGCTGGTGAGGAATTCGGGGTGCAGCTGGGCTCTTCTTGCACCAAGTCAGGTTCCCTAAATGATGCCGATGAGGATGTTGCAGTTTCCATGAGCGATTCCTCCATGTTAACGGTCCGGGGTTTCTTCACCACCTGCCCAATCTGCAGTGGTCCCACGTGGCTCACCTTAAGGAGTTCAACCTCGTGAAGAGTCAGCTCCCTTGGGAAATTGTTGGTCAGTTCCGGTTCTTCCTCTTCTGCTGCCTCCTCCAAGAGAGCTATATCTCCCTGCTTTATTTTGGCAAGGAAATAGTCACAGCGAGACATTATCTGCACTTCTGCTAAGTTCAGCAGATAGGCTTGCTCCTCCATAACCTGATTATTTACCTTCTCCACGTCAGACAAAGAAGTGGTGAAGAACTTGCGTGACCTGGCTAGTTCTTCCTGGATCTTGCGCTCCTCTTGGCTGTAATCTTGCAGAACTGCTTTGTATCTAGATTGCAGGTCTCTCGAAACACCCTCCAGAGATGCTTTTCTTTTCTGCAGATCACCCATCAGCTCCCGAAGCCTGGCAAGCCTTGTCCCAAATTCCCTCCTACGCTCTTCAGCAGCCTCTTTGATAGCAATGACTCTGTGCCCTTGGGGCATGTGTGATGCCTCCTTGCACGGCTCACATAAAACCAAGCTACAGCTCTTGCAAAAGTGTCTCGGCAACCTTCTCCCACAGACCTTGCACATGAGAAGTCCCACCACTTCTCCCAGTCCAGCAGTGTCTATGATCTTCAGCACAGTAAGGTTGTCGGTCAGCTGAGCCAAGCTTGTGATCCGTGTGATTTTGCTGCAAAAGGGGCACCGGATCCCATTAATGCTGTTTGCTAGGAGTTTCTCCAAGCACTGTTTGCAGATGGTGTGCCCACAGTGTAAGAGCTTGGGTCTCAGGTGCTCCTCAGTGAAGGACTCCATGCAAATGGGGCATTCCAGGACCTCGCGGAGTGCATCCGAGTTGAGCTGAGGGGCGGCAGCCATGGCTTTCCAAAGCAGCTGTAGCTGGTGCAAAGTCTTGTAATCGCATCTATTCCAAGGTGCTCCAATTCTGTCGGGAAAGAAAAAACGAACTGTGATTTATGTCATCACCAGCAGTTACGTATACGTGCAATTTATTTGTGATTTATCACCCAGCCCTGGAAAAGAAGAAGCCCACTTAGCTTTTCCACATTTGGAAAGGATGGATTAATCATACCCAATCTCAGAGTGGGCAAATTCCAAAACTAACCTGCAGCTTCTAGTGCCATGAATTATTCACTTGCAAAATTTATAAGTAGAACTGAAAGAAGCGTAAAGGCAGCAATAAGGAAGCCCAATAGATATTGATGACTGAATCATCTCCTCATGGTGCCCGTCTCCCGCTGCCAAGCCTCCGAGTTTACATAATTTACTGAAACCCATGGAGATTAAACCAAGCATTCAAGATGTTGCGCATCAAAAGAGGAAGCAGATGGTGCAACGCTTTAGGACATTAATATATCACCTCTGGAGACCTGCATTCAGATGTGACATCAGATAGGAACAAAATAAATGTGGTTGGTTTACACTGCTTTTCTAGATAGTTAAAATAAATTCTCAAGGTTTCAAACATTTGCTAGAAAGTGAAACTAGATGGAATGATTTATCAGCTTCCACTAGTTCTGGAACTGACTGCACCTACCAAAAACACACAGCGAAGATTTCACGTCAGTGTATTTCATTAACCTCTGCCATGCTGCACCATGCTTCAGCACACAAATTAAAGACAGCTCGATGTGGCAGGTATTAGCAAAAATGGAGTTAAGAGGCAACTCCAAACACTCCTTAATATAGACTACAAGTGCTCACTATTAGTGCTTGAACTTAGCCTAATTGCCTATGTTTTCTCCTTATTTCACAGTCTTGCAGCATTGACCTCGTTAGTGTATTCTGGTTCAGCTTTATACCACTCTGGTTGCCATTCAGCTTCAGTCCAGGTTTCTCCATCCTCACAGCAGGCAGCAGATCCCAGCAGCTCTCCTGCTAAAGCAGCCATCCATTCAGAAGGAACGGAACAGGGTTCACATCATTAAGTTATTATTCAGTAGACTGGGTTTCAATACCTTTGCTATCGCGTTGCTTAGCTGTTAAAAGAATTGGGGAAGAAAACATTTCTTCTCGGGGAAGAGAAGGAGGTAGTTTAGTCCTTAAAATGAAGAGTTGGTCACAGAGGGATGTGAGCAGAGAGCTTTTTCTGAATAATGGCTGCATGCATGCAGCACTCTCGCTTCCCTGTTGGGTTTGCTGGCTGCATCCTCGGGAGCATTCAGACAGATAGGTTCTATCTCTTTCAGTTTGCCTTTTGTTCAAGTGGAAGAAGTCAACTGCAATGAAAAGTTCTTTATGTTTGTACAGAGAAGAAAAAAAATGGTTTTAACTTATCAGCTGCAGTTCACAGTCCTTTAAAGCCCACATTTTAGGAGGGGATTCGGTGTACCAGAATCTCCAAGTACCAAGCTGGGATCTGATCCTTGGCTCAACAGTAGCACAATGAGCATCACATCCCAGTGCAGGGACACTCCAGGTGATTGCTGCTGCTGGCATGGAATACGCTTCCCTTTTACCCTTAGCATACAGCTTAGCTGAGGAAGCAGAAGCAGATCACAGACTTATCCTCTGAGTGATGAAGAAATCTCTATTTTCAACTTATTTTTATAAACGAAACATAGTACCGGATCCATTATTCTTATCTTCCTTCAAAATGTCAAAAGAGTTGCATAGGGAAGGCTGAGGAAGCAGCACAGACGCAGATACTGAGAGTTACATTTAAACAAGTATTTTCATTAAGGAAAAAAGGTGGAGGGGATTTTGTTTAAACAGGTTTGATTTTTAGAAAGATGATTTGTATGACACTCTTTTCATATGTAAACCCCTTTCTTTTATCAATGTGAAATTACTTTTATCTTTCTCTTGCTCTGGTTTGGAAGTCTCCTGAGCAAAGAATTGTCCCTGACAGTGGCTCCCAAGGTAGTTCCTCTGGTGCAAGTGGAGGATCACCCTAAAAGACCTCTATGTTATGTCAATTTGGCTTCCTTCCATTCCCAACATCTTCCTGTGCCATGGTTTCTCTTCCCAGGTTTTCAGGGACTGTGTGTGGTGAGGCAGTGAGGCTCACTGTCATCCACAGCTCCTGTCACAAACGACTGAGCAATGACAAGGCGAAACCGCAAGACCTTTGATGCCCCTGATGGACAGCAGTGTCTTGGTACCAGCAATCATAGAATGGTTTGGGATGGAAGGGACCTTAAAACACATCCAGTTTCAACCCCCTGCCATGGGCAGGGACAACTCCCTCTGGATCAGGGGGCTCAAAGCCCCATCCAACCTGGCCTTGAACACCTCCAGGGATGGGGCAGCCACCACTTCTCTGGGCAACCTGGGCCAGGGCCTCCCCAACCTCACAGCAAAACATTTCTTCTTAATATCTAATCTCAATCTCCCCTCTTCCACCTTAAAACTGTTCCCCCTCATCCTATCCCCGAACTCCCTGATCAAGAGCCCCTCCCCAGCTTTCCTGGAGCCCCTTTCACTACTGGAAGGTTCCTCTTCCCTGGATGCTTCTCCTTTCCAGGCTGAACAAGCCCAAACCTCAGCCTGTCCTCACAGCAGAGGTGACCCAGCCCTCTGAGCATCTCCGTGGCGTCTTCTGGACCTGTTTAACAGCTCCATATCCTCATGTTGGGGATTCCAGATCTGGACACAGGACTCCAGGTGGGCGTCTCACACGATGCTGTGGATGCAGCCCACGGTACGCGGGCAGGGGGAGGGGCTGCCTTGAGGCAAGGGCCTGCGCTCGCCGCTGGCACCTGACCTGAACTCGAGCCTCCTGCAACCTCCACCCTGTCCCGGGGGAGGGGACGGGGGGCCTGGCGGGGCGGAACCACCCCGGGGCTGTGAGAGGGGAAGGGGTTGGTGTGAGGGTCCGGTCTGCCGGCCCTGGGGTTATGAGGAGAACGGTACTTGGGTTCGGAAGGGGGTGTGGAGTCCGGTCGATCCCCGCCCCGCCTGCAGGGGGCGCCTCTCCCGCCGCCCCCCTCCCGGCCCCGCTCCCGGTCCCGCCCTACCTGCCCGCAGCTCCCGGGCCGCGCGCGCCTCTTCCCGGCGTGCCTCGCGCCGCC
>JAUMJL010001401.1:0-156401 GCA_033558185.1 Dromococcyx pavoninus | reverse complement strand
CCCCCGGCCTTCCCCCTCTCGCCCTCCCCCCCCCCCCCCCCCCCCCCCCCCCCGGCCTTCCCCCTCTCGCCCTCCCCCCCCCCCCCCCCCCGGCCTTCCCCCTCTCGCCCCTCCCCCCCCCCCCCGGCCTTCCCCCTCTCGCCCTCCCCCCCCCCCCGGCCTTCCCCTCTCGCCCTTTACCCCCCGCCTGCTCCCGGTGGAGCCTGAGTCAGGGGGGCTGGTATCGCGTGTCTGGGCCCAGTTCGGTACCACTGCCGTGGAGCTGAGGCAGCCGGAGAGAGCGAGGTAGGCTTGGACGTGCGGGGGAGAGGATGGGAAACACGTCCTCAGCCGTGCCTGGCAGGAGGGTGCGCTGGGAGGGGTCTCTGGCTGCGGGGCCAGCCCGGAGGTGTTTGGGGCGTCCCCACAGCTACTTGCTCGCTCCCCATTCTGGGAAGTTTCTGTGCTGTGGCTGCAGCTGGAGTTGTGCTTGAGGGGGTTCCCCGTATCCGCTCAAGGAGCACTGATCGCCACTCAGGATGTTTTTATCTCCTTTTCCTGATGACTGGAGGTTGTTTAGGTTTGTCCCCACTCTGCCTCCGTTTCCTTTTGTGCTCACGGGAGGGATTTGTGTGGCAGAAATGAAAGGGTCTCACACAAGGTACGGTTATGGAAAACTTCAAATCCAACAGAAAGTTAACTGGATTGTGCTTCATTTTACGTGATAGGCAATTTAGCCACATGAGTGGAAGTCAGAGGCAGTGAAGTATATTGTCTGCCTCATCCCGCTGCTGTCACTGTAGATGTTCTCTTTGGTTGAGTTCTGCTTGTCTTTTGGGTTTTTAACATGGTTTTATAATTAGGTGTATGGGAGATTGAGTGTTGTGGTTTGTGGAGGTTTGTTTTTCTCAATATCATTTCCACCTTGATATTAAAAACATTCAAACTTTTCTGAGAAAAACAAATCTAGAAAATGTTATAGGTGATGAATGCAAGTTAAAGACAAAGCTGGGAGGGAGAAGTCTGAGTTGTGGGCCTGTTTCTAATACTAGACTTTCTAACCCCTACATACAAAATAGCAAAGTGTAAGACGTACTACAGTAATAATAGTTTCAAGCTAAGCTAAATATAAATACTCCTGAAGCTAAAAAAGACAGCCAGGGAAAGTTCCTAGATGTTGTTCAAATCACTTGCATTCTTTGTCCCTGCCTGCTTACCTCTATGAAAGTTTATATGCTTTATGGATAAATTTTGAGGCATAAATAGTGTTCCAAAACCCTTCTGCAGATGAAGAATGTTTAAAGCAGCTTTGTAGAGTCTGATAGTTCAGTATTAAGATCTTTCAATAAAACAGTATCAATTTTGTCCCATCTATTTTAATATTCTTCAGTGAAAAACTAAAAAAAAACACCTAACTTCTTGACTTAAATCTGTCTAGATCTCCTTTTCAAAGTAACTGAGACTGCAAACTTATTTTCTTTTAAGGAACCTGCAAAATCAGTCAAGAGTGGAAAAAGTGGCAAAGATGGACAAGATAACCAAGAACATGAGGTAAATATTACTAAACTATGTAGGTTTTTTCCCGGTGAGTTGGTTATGACTTCTGAAGAGTGTTTTAAGTTTTTCTAGATTGTTATAATTTTGATGTGATTGTTGGCTTTGAGGGAAAGTGATTGTGGAACTACTGCCCTGGTATTTGGCAAAACAAATTTTTAAGGCTTAAGACGCTTTTGAAGAAGTTAATTTTATTTAGGATAAATAAATGCTTTGCTTGCTACAGTCTTAAATATTGACCTATTTCTGTTTTGGTTGAGGCACATACCTGTCTTATTTTCTAGTCATATTGTGAGGTTTTGGGCTTGTCATCTTATTGCAGTTTTTATTCTCTGTAATTCCCAGAGTTCTCTTCTCTCAAACTGTTGATATTGGCATGTCAGTTAAGTGCCAGTAGCCTGTTATATTGTGAGGAGACCTTGGGATTAATCAAAGGCTGCCTGTTGTTTTGTTTGTGATTTCTTTTTATAGGTATATAATGGAGAGTTTAGTTTTTGGCTGACTGTTCTCTTATTGATGCTGACTTTTTTTTCCTTCTGCATTTCTCTGTTTTGCTCACCAGCAAGGTGCAGTGGCTTGAAAGGGATCAGTTAAGTTGGTTTTTACTCCCTTTCTCTCAAAAATTCAGAATTAATAATCTGCTTCATTTGGAAGTCCGCTGTTTATATGGATTCTGAAATTTCCTTTAAAATGTTCATCCCAGCCTGAATGTAAAATGCTACACTGAAAAGCTTATGTATTTTAGCCTCTAAACTACATGTCTTGATACTGAACGATAATGTTTGAGAGCAAAATAGCAAAACTCATGCAACTTTACCATTTTTGCCTTCTTGAAATGAATGGTGGGGGTAGGTGGGCTGGAACATGAAGTATACTCTTTCTGATGCACTTCAATGAGATCTCATTTGTTTATGCATGCTACTGTTGTAAATTAATCAGGTCATTAAAACTTGTAAATGTAAGTAATTTGGCAAGTTTGGATACAAGTGGTTGAGTTTTGGTGGAGGGGACCTAAGTACTAGGAGGGCTCTTAGCTATAGGAAGGCTTTTAGAATGAAATAAGAAATGTAGCAGTGTAGGTGTTTATAATGGTGTAAATAGATGTACTTTATTGTGGTCTGTCTTCACAGTATATTGCTGTGACATTAAGAAGAGTGTTACTTCTTGGCTGTAATTTTAGTTCCTGTCCAATTGTAAGCCTCATCGTTATCAACATCTTTGCTGTTTATTTGTTAACTGTTTATTTTCTCAAGCTTCTGAATCACAAGTTGCTGAGACCAAAACTGATATTTCTTATTCTTTCTTGGTACTTCAGGGTACTGTAAAGCTCCCATAGTTATTTAGTGGAGAGCTTTAAATGTTAACTGAAAATTCATACGCAGTTTTGCTTGTAATTTCTTACTGCATTTGCAGATCGAGCTTTTTTCAACTTATACTTAAAATGTGAGAGAGATGAATCTCAGTAGGAGAACATGTTGTAGTGTTCATATATTTTTTTCAGTTGTTCTTCCAGGTAGAATTTGCAAGGAAAAGTACAGTTTACTTGCATTGTCTGTAGTATCTAATTGTATGTGAGTAAGGGCAGAATGCGAAAGGGACTGGGAATGTGACTGGCACGTGTAGTACAATTGCCATTCGCAGTGGGCATTATTTAGTCTCTATACAATTTTGAACACCTCAGTGCTTTAACTTAATTAACAGAGTAATTGCCAGAAATAGTAATGTAGACTTTGCATCTAATGTGATTGGCTGTAATCACAATGTGTTAGCTGGTGCTTATATGAGCAGAAAGGAGGCCCTTTGTGTACACAGTGGAGATGAGTGGACATAGAAATATCCTGGAACACAGTTTTCATACATTTTTAGATTCTTTTTCCTTTAAAGAAGTTTGTTTCTGTTTCCTTATACATGTGTTTTAATGTGGCCTTTTAAAAATCCTCTCCTAGCCTATGAGTAGATTTGGAAATATAATGGTTCATTTATTGTTATTTTTTTCAAAATGCATTTAATGAATATGCATTTGATGTATATGCATTTAATGCAAATGAACTTAATGCAAGTAACAGATTGTAGAGATTAGAAACTGTCTGCTGTTCAAAGAACGGGGACAACACAAACAGCAGCATCCCACAAATACTTTATTTATAGAGATGTCTGTAACACTTAACTAAATTCGTGATGCCTCGGGCTTCTATAGATAAAGTGCAACCGATAATACTGAAAAAATGAACAAGTGTTCTTCCTATCTTGCAGTCAGGGAAATGAAATTTCAGTTGAATATCACTGTGCTGCAAGTTTGAGAGGGATTGAAGTGATTCCTGGTATGCTAGATCAGGGTGCCCATGCCAAAAAAATTGAGAAAATGACTTATGCTGATGCTTGTGTCTGTCTGCAGGTTTCAGCAGTAGCCAGTAAGCATGTACAGAAGTACTAAATAGTAGCTGCAGCAAGCAGGTGACCTACTGAAGTAAATGCCTCTTCATTTAAATCTCAAAGAATCCCACTGTAGTTGTGTTTGAAAGCAAGCCTGTTTTCACCAGCACGTGTAATGGGGAAAGAACACAGGATGATTCCTCTTGCATTACCTGTGCCTTAGTTGCTTGATGTAAAACCAAAAGAGCCATGCTGCATGTGAAGTAACACGGACCTCTCTTCTTATTTGCCGTGTGGTCAGTAGCTGATACTCAAGAAGAGAGATTCAGAAATAGGTAGAGGTATGGTATGGTTTTCCATCCCAGTATGCTTTTCCTTAAGCCAGTATGTAGCTTAGAATGCTGCTTAGTTGAGGTGTTCTGTAAAATTGTTTCCATATTATTATTTAATTGACTTTTTTATATTGTTATCTGTAGATTTGCTTTTTTCCCCCAAGCCCTGTTAATCTCCCCTAGCTGTGAGGACTTCTGTTACTTTGAATGACCTCTGTTTTCATACTCTTCTCCTTTTTGTGATGGAGGTACCAGAAATGCACAGCGTATATGGACTGAGGGCACCTTGTCGTTCTCTGCCCTAATACCATTGTTCCCTTCTCTAGTTGTGCATATTGTTCACTTTTTGAACACTGAAGAAAACAGCTAATATGATTAAGTTCCCATCTACCTTTAGTTTGTACCCTGTTAGTAAACAATAATGAGGGAGAGACCGGATGAGGCACTGAGTGCCATGGTTTAGATGATGGTATTAGTGTTGGGTTATAGGTTGGACTCGATGATCTTGGAGGTCCTTTCCAACCTTATGATACTGTGATACTGTGAATTATACTAAATACTTTCCAGAACAGTTTAATCTATACAAAGTATAATCTCTTACTTTAGTAATTAGTCCAGGATATTGGTGTCTTCAAGCTGTGAATAAAGACTTAATCTGTTGTGTATTGTTTTTCCTCTGTGTGGGAGTAGTGTCTCTATTCTGGTAAAATACTTGGGGGGGCGGGATGTTTACCAGTGCTGAAAACCTATACTTGGAGCATAAATAAATTTAAAAAAAAAGTCTGGGTGTGAAGCTTGGCTATGCCAACCCTTGGTAACTCGTGGACATATTCCCTGCTACCTCATGGATAAGCTTTATTGTAGAGCTTTGTTTTGGGGGGGACTCTTTGAGTTAAGGTTTATGGTCAGTTTCTTTAGAAGGAGATGGCTTGGTAGTAGTTAATGGTTGTTGAGCAACATTACCCTTTTCCATCTCTGGCAAAACCTAACACTTCTAAAAATTCAAGTGTTAATTACAGTACTGTAGCAGTAGTTTTCAAATACAACCACAGGGGAAGGAAGTTAAAAATTTAACTCTATACACTCTTATTTGTCCGTTTTGTCAGTGGGAATGTATGTGCTAAAATTTGGACTTTCCACCAGTCACTGAAATGGTCTGGGAGCTTGTGGACAATTCACTGTTATGGTTCTCCCGGGAGGTGGAAGGGTCAGAAGCAGCTGGTAACCTTTCACACAAGGCAGTAGCATCTTCTAGGTCTAGCTTGACTGGTTTAAGAAAGCATGAAACTTCTAAATATAAAACTGTATTCATTTTGAATATGTGCTCAGTAATCTGTAGAAAGAAAAGACTGCTTTTGTTGTTTAAGAAAGTATTGGCTTGATAAGCTTCAACAAATAAGAACAGAAATTGTAAGTTGTTCTTCTTCTGCCATGCAGAACAGCAAACGGAAGACTAATGTGGTTTGAGGAGTGTGTGTGCATATTATCTCATTGTTTCCGTGTGCTGCTTTTCTTTTTACTTGAAATGTGTGGTTTGAATAAAGATAAATCAAAATGTAGTAAAATACAAACTACATTGGCCAGTTTTCTTGCCATGCAAGAAATTGTTTGCTTTATTGACAGCGTCTGTTGTTAATGTCAGACTATGATCTCTTTCGAAACCAATTTCTAAAAACATTTTAAAAGCTTTAGGTACTGCTCCATGCTTCTGTCCTACCACTGTCTTACAGTAATCACTTTTTAGTAAAATTATTAAACACTGGTAATAGCTTCCAGTGCAGAAATTTTGTCAGGCTTTGTTTTCAGAGGTTTTTCTTCCCTGGTTTGTGAATCCTTTTTAATTTAAAGGTAATTTCTTAAGCTATTCAGCTTAGTGGTATTTTTCTTTTCAGAACAGTTACAAAATTGCAGAAATATCTGTTTAATGGGTAGTCTTTAAAATACTTAGCAAAAGTAAGGGATTTTTCTCTTAAAGAACCTTGAGAAGTGGCTGTTCTGTTTTCTGTGATGGCCTTTCCTGTATTAGCCAGCACACAGTGGGGAAGGGCTGTTGGTATTTTCATTGCTGCTTTTATTGGTTCCTGATTACAAGTGTGTGTATAATTGCCAGTTTCCTTAAACATAAGAAATTTTAAAAGGGTTGGAGAGTAGAAGTGATGTTGATTGTTTTGTGTGGGTTTCTTACCAAAGTTCATATGTAGAAGTATCCTAATGTTAAAAGGAAAACTAGAAATAGAGAAAAGCAATGAATCCAGCATTTTTTGTGTTAGCAGGTTACCGTGATCAGTAGCAACAAGTTGTTTAGAAAGTTGCCTCCATATTTTCTATATACTGTAGCTTATTTTTCTCATGTTTTCTGTTTGTGATTTTTCATTGCAATGCTATTTAAGGTGATGTACTAGTTAGGGTAACCTTGAAAAAGAAGTATACCCAATCTGATCTTGAAGATGGTGTATGGAGAGTGTTATACAATGTGTAGCTTGTCACTAGATATTTCTACTTTGGAAACGTCTTAGCACAGATAAGCAGTTATTAGGTAACCCCTTAAGGGACTTCAACAGAGGAGCTTGAGTTTTGGGGGCTGAGAAGGGCAGAATACCTTTCAAAAAGTTCTGTGATTGTTTTCCTATCTTCACATGTACTGAGACTAGGACTGCTCCTAAGTAATTTCTGGAAATATCTTCTTGACCCATGGCATTGGGTTCAGCATTTTTAAGGTATAAGTTTATTTTTTTATTTGATGTTCTTCATAGAAGCAGATGTCTTTTGGAAAGAGATCTATTTGGCATAGATCAGATTTGTCTTTTAATCAATGTCTGAAGTATTTATTTATAACATAAAACTGTTTTAGGGGTTTGAATAGTACTCCCTACCATAATGTCAGTTTGATGCCAGTTATATAGCCATCTAGATCAGGAATGACTGATAGCCTGTAATAAAGCATCACCAAGCCCCCAGGTTTTCAGTGGGCCCAATCAATAAGCTGTATTTACAGTCATAACATCACACAGCACATAACAAACCCAGCTGTACCTGAGCTGTTTTTTCAGTACTTATTCAGTAATGTGTCCTGGCTGGACTGAAAAGGAGAGTAGCCAGTGTTTTCATCAGTCAGTCTCATGTAGCAGATAAACTTGATGTGGAAATTGGTGGTCTTTTGTTTGGAAGAATACACATACCCATGAAGTAAATTTGAAATTCTGAATGACTAATCCTCTCAAATTTGAATTGCAGAATGGCTATAAACAGGCAATGCTTCTGTTTTCTGAAACTTTCTAGGGCCGCTGGTTTGGGATTTTACTTCTAAGATTAGCAAAACAAGACTCTAATCCAAAACTGCATATAAAATCAGAGTGGATTCTCTTTTCTATCAGCTTTGTACGTGAATTCTGTGGGCTTCAGAGGTTTGTTTGTTTGTCTTGAAATTGGTATGCCAACTTCTTTAAAAAAAAATTATTTGATTAGAAAACTGATTTTTGTTCATGGTTTGCAGTTCTGATTTTCTTTCCCAGAGAGAATTTTTTAATGGGTTGATGTAACCATTGAAAAATACTTAAGTGTAGCAAGTGAATACACCCTTAGTACTAAATGAGGTGCAGTTTGCTGGCTAGAAGGATGCACTATGTGTTTCTCTTAAGGCAGCTGTGCATTTTCCTGTTTGTTTATAATTTCCTATTTCCAATTTTTATTGACATCTTGCCTTTTTGTTTTTTCCTTCTGCATCTGAAGTAAATATACCTTCATACTGATTAGTGAAAGAGGTTACCTTAACAGTGCTTGTAACATAACTTTAAATGCTTTTAAAACTAGTAGAATTGATTAAAGAACTGTACCAAAGACTGCTGTAGGCAAGTATTCGGTTACCTAAAAGGAGGTGTTTCTGGAAACCGAATCCTATGCTATTCTAGTTCTTACACAAGGCTGACGACTACTTGTGTAACATGGTATGTGAGGTCTTTGGTTTGTGGTTTGTTTTAGTACTTGCTGCCCTCTACTTCCTAATCATGCTTTTAAACTCTGAATCCTCCCTGAATGGAAACACAGCAATGAAGGCACAGGCTATCCTAGTCAGAAGGAGCTACGTGGTCTTCAGAAATTCGTATTGGCAGTTTGCAAACTGAAAATGTCCTTTTTATCCTTTGTTTCAAATTGTCTCTTAAGTTTTTTTCATGAGAGTGGAAACTGACTGCTTGTTAAACTTTGAAAGGACTCAGGTGTTCATTAATGCATGTGTGTAATACAGAATTATTACTATAGTTATCCCAAAGAGAATACAAATAGTAAGAAAAAAGCAGCTACCTGTTGAATCCATCTGTATGTTCGCTGACTGTACAAATACTATAATAATTCTTTAGTTTTTTCCCTTAATTACATTTGAAGCCAGAATGAGTTAGTATATCTAGAAGTGGGATGGTAGGCTTTGTTTTTCTTTTTAATTTGTTTTGTGTGTCACCCCCCAACAAGCTTTTGGGGCCAATTAAAGTAAAAAAAAAAAAACCTAAGAAAATGAAACTGCCCCATTCATGAATACACTTCTTAAAAGGTGACTGCCGAATATTATTGTTCACTATGCCTTTATGGTGACTATAATTTATTGTGCATCTTCATTGCTGCTCTGGGTAGCAGTCTGAAGTACTGGTAAGTAAACTTTCCTAGTCACATGTAAAATCAAAGCATCATGAGAACCGAAGATGAAATTATTTCATATAACATTTCTTTAGAAGTGGTAAAGGTTGTTGTTATACTACTAAAATTCTCAGGAACATCATCATGGACTTCAGATGTGTTTTATAACATCTGATACCAAACTGCAGGGCAGGGAGCAAAGCAAAAAGGGTTTTGATATGAGTATGTGAAATGAGAAACTGTTATGAATGGATCAGGAAGCACAAGTATACAGACATCATTGGTAAAGCCACATATACAGTAGCCTTAGCTGATCAGTGGCTTTTTATAATTAACATTTACAGCAGAGTATAGGAGTTGGGTCTTAAAACAAATGAGATGAGTTTGTTTTCCTTCAAATGTGGGAACTGTGTGTGTGTCTATATATATATATAAAGAAGCACAAGAGCTGGTTTTGTTGGAGTGTAAAGCAGTGATTCAAGCTCATCACAGAGAAATTACAAATGAAAATCCAGACCTAAAATAATTAAGCCAGGTCATCACTTATTCAGATTCTTCACCTCTGTATTTATATAAATGTTTTGAAATAGTAAGTAGGACATTATCTGATTTTAATCATATTTAATTAGCTAACTGATGGTTGCAGGTAACAAATTTTAATTTTCTAGGGGCATTTGTTTCTTTGAAGTTTCATTATAGGAGATGCATTAAGAAACAAGTGTGCCTTTGCTGCCTGTGTTTGTGAAGTACGAGATGCTCACTGATGGTGATGTTTCAGCAAAATAGCCTGGATCTGCTCACAGTCTAAACCTGGGTACCCTGTCATCTTTGCCAATACTCTACAATCTCAGGCTGCAGATCTGGTCTTGGACTGAAAGGAATCAAATGTCAGTTTGTTCTTGGAGTAGACTAAGTTTACAAGGAGCAAATGGAAACCAAGTCTTATGCTACTGATACTTAGCTATGAATGTAAAATTACAGTGTAAGAATGTCGAAAATGCAGTACACCAAGCTGAGATGTCTTTGGCAATTGTCAGGATGGTTTGTGTGTTGCAAGTGAAATGTGTTGCACAAAACTGTGATGATACAATTCTCAGAAGATAAAATTTGAGCTTTGTGTGTAAACCACTAACAGGAAATACAAGCAATGCTTTGTGTTGTGAAAAATGAATGTCAGCAAGAAGGGTGGAAGAGCTTCAGCAAGTAGTAGATTAGTCTTCTGAAAAGGTCTGTGACTGTAAAACTTGCCATGGGCACCCCTCCACAGTGAACTTTCACTATTTGTAGGCAAATTCCCAGTCATTGATGCAATTCAACAAATTCCATATTGTCTCTGACAAAATGCTAATGGAACTCTGTAGATATCAAGAATAGCCAGCAGTAGCATTGCTATGTGTAAATGCAAACCCACAGTTACTAAACAAGTGCTACAACATAAATCAGTGTGCTGATTACAGTGTACTAAAATATATAAACTTTGTAATTACCATCTTGTTGAAAAGTTTTTTTTGTTTATCATGATAATAACATGGATCCTCAAAGCGTTAGGATGCAGCTCTTGCTATCTTACCAAATAAAAACATTACAAGTTCCACTGGATAGTACAGTGGTAGTCTCAGCATATCTCAACCACTGAGAGTATCTTTACTGATAATAAACATACTTGCTAGAAAGGCAGCTGCAAAGCTTGTTCTAATAGGCCGATCCAGGTATCATTCTGGCAAAGATTTTGTTGTGGAAAAACAACAGAAATGTAAATGAGTCTGTTTGAAACCAACCAAAGCCTTCAGCAGCATAAGCTGCATCTCCAGAGGCTCCTCCTTAAGTTGTTTGTCCAATCTTGTGACAGTGAAACTAGTGATCAATAATGTCATAGTAGCAAGAATCCTCAACAAAGCAAGAACCTCAGACCTGTTTGCCAGCCAAAATGGTACCGAACAAGCATGTTGTTTCCTTGCTTTTTTTTTAACGTGGGTTATTTATGGATCAATACCGCTTTTCTATGTCTCCAGATGATTAAGAATCCATATCAAGCTTTGTATAGTTTGCACTGAGCCTCTGTAGATTGAAAATACTCTTACAGATGGTAGCTAGCTGCTCCATAACAAACTTGTTACTGGTGATTGGGTGCTGTTGCATGAGCTAGAGTTACTACAGGCTCTCTGGATAGCTCTGCCAAGCCCCATCTTTTATACCATAATAAACAAGAGTTTATTCTGATGTCCTGTTGGAACACACGTTTGAACTGGTGGTGTTAACAACACAGCACTGAAATCAGCTGACAAATACCATGCTCCTGATAGCATACTGTGGTGAACAACTTGCCTTGGTCCCAACTGCAAATCTACCACCATCAGCCCACCTCTTGCAGGTATGCTGTGGATATATTTACCGGCTTGATGGCTGCTGGGCCATATGGCAACTACGATCTGTCCCTGCTCCCACCTCCTAAACAGAGCTGGAAATAAATGTCTGCTTTGAAGTTAATGCAGAGGGGAGAAAAATGCATGGAAGGCTCTTAACTGCTCTCCAGTAATTTCAATTCCTTCATGTTTGATTTTAATTCTGATCTCAGGAGATTAAGTTCAGTTTCTTAGCCTAATTACATTGATTTTGTATTGGACCTCAACCTCTTTGCCAAATTATTTTGATTGCCTCCTGGGCCTTCATACAGTTTTGAAAATGAAGTTGTGAATGTCCGTTTCATGTTTTCTCATGTACTTTGTTTAGTTTCAGTGAATTGTATTTCAGTTTCATTGTAAGTATATTTTAGATATAATCCAAAATGCTTTCATAACCCCTTCTGAGGCTGCTTTGGCAAGAAATGAGCTCTTCTTGGTGCTATAGATCAGACCTCTGTTTCTTTAATTTGAAATAAGTCTGTGGAGGCTATTTACTACATCAAAAGGTAAAGGAAGGAAGGGATTAACTCTTTTAGTCCAGAGTTTTTGTCAAGATTTTATGTTGCTGGTATGTGGCTTGCTGCTGTTATCCTAGGATGGTGTACACACCGATACAAACTTGAATTCAGTGATGATACTCATTAAAGGGAAGAAATTTGTGGATTAACATTGGACTGATCTGTGTCAAGAAACACCATATAGGATACTGCCTAGCACTGTGTTTTCTTCAGCCGGATAGAAAGATCATTCTTGCGTTGTGGTTAGGAGGTGATCTGATTTTTTTGTCACTAGTACACCGTCAGGATTTTTTTACTCTTGAATCACAGAGGCATCCAGGTGATTTTATTGTAATCTTAAAATCCTTACCTTGCTTTGACCAGTTTATCTTAGAAAGCAGTATGAAGGCTTGCGGCGTCATTAGAGGTGACCCCACTGTCGTCTTGGCTTGGAAGCGCCTTTGATTTTGTGGAGCAGAAGATTATGTGCTTTCTAATTCAGTTATTAGTGAGTGTGCTTTGAAACGTAAGGTCAGAGTTCTTCACGTGTTTGGTCATGGGAGCTTGGATACCATTTTCTTAGGGGGAGAATCAGACAGGGAAGAATAGGGTCCTCTGAGAGACTTATTGACATATGTGGGATGCAGGGTGGATGCTCCTTCCAGTTCTGTCTCTCTCATGTCTTAGATTCCTGGCCAAATGATCAATTTAACTTAAAAAGAAAAAATATAGCTAGATATGCTTGGTCTACTCATATCTTTCTTTCCATGGTCACAAACTTAGTGTTGTGCTCTGATCTGTACATGCCTGTGTACAAGCTGGGGGGATGAGATTCCAATTTTGCTTAAAGGAAAAAAGGGTGCAAGGACTGTCTTATGTTTAACTGTCTTGACTGGCGGGAAGCCTCCATCTCTTCTCCCTACTTTTTACTCTCTTGAATTCATTTTAAGCTTATTCAAGGGACTGAGGAACATAAACTTGGAGGGCGGGGGTTAAGTTGTTAAAGCGGAGCTTAAGTCAGAGTCATATTTGGTCCTGATTGTCTTTATGTTCATGAAAGTAGGTAAAACTCTAGCTTTTAAAAGATACACCTGAGGGCTGTGTTTTAATTATAATCTGAAGAAATGCATTCTCAATCTGACATTTTTCAGACTAGTTTGTACACATTTTTAGGGGTTTATCAACACTTTTGGAATTGAATGTGTCTGAGTATATAAGCATTTGTGTAGGAGGGAGCTTTTTGCCAGAACAAGGCGGAGAAAAGGTGTTTCCTATTCTAGTCTCAGGAAGATAATTGATAAAAATATATCTAGTTTGACTGTTGTGGTGTCAAGTAAGTTGAATTGTTCACTAATGGAGCAGATCAGTTATCCTCAAGTGTTGTTTCTGAAGTAGTTTGGTTTGTTACTGGGAGGAAGGGTCTCTGCTCTTCAATCTGAACTAATGAGCCCTGTCCCTTCACAAAATGTCGAGTGTGTTGAAATCTTTAGCAGATGAATACACAGAATTGTTAGTCTGAGTTAGTTTTCTTTTTAGAGGGATAGTTAAGTTTGCTGTGCTGTGTAGCTGAACAACTTACTTTCTCCAGGTGTTCTTCTTCCAGGAGCCTGGTTATCTGCAAGCTCTGGTGTCCAGTTCTCTTGTGGTAATGCCAGGGTGCTGCTTGCAAAGGTCATTGGGTACCGCTGTGTAGTGTAGTAATCCAATAATAATGAACTGGAAACTGTTTTGGCAGCTTCCTGGTATGTGCTGGCTGAATGACTAGAGCATGACTGAAAAGCAGGGGATGATCATGGTTGATGGCAGAAAGGAGGAGGAAATCTGTTGGATAAATTGGCCAGTGATTCAGGGCTAGAATCATGCTGGAGTCATCACTGCTAGATGGGAAGTTGCCATAGCAACAAAATGCCTTCTTTCAACATGCCTAATCAGAAATGTTACCCATACTCTTAAATAACAACTTTTGACTAACATTAGAGGTTTTCTGCAGTTAAGTATACTTGGTTCACTGAGGTGTGTATTACCTTAGGATACCGTATTGTGTGCAGACACATGTGAGCACTTGTTAACTTGAAACTGAGAATTTCTTTGGCATAGAGGAAACAGGAAGGCAGCTTTTCCTGTTGCAAGTAATGAACAAAAAACAGGTGGCGGTGGAAGAGAGACTGTTCAGAAAAGCACCATTAGGCTCAAGCACAACTGAAAGTACAGAATCCTGTGCATGAATAGTGTTTATAATACGTCTTAGTTAGCTTTTACAGTTTAATACATAGGAACTCATTGCTTCATGATCTTTAGTGCTGTTTTTCTTTCTGCTTAGCCTATTCATTTTTTTACTTGGAATGCTTTTGGAATGCTAACTTAATGGATAGAATTTACCTTGCAGATCACTTGTATTTCAGCAAAAAGATTTTAAAGTATTTAGTGTTTGGGATTAAAGAGTGGAATTGTATGAAAAATGCAATGTAGCAGGCATTACTTATACATACACGCTTTTAACTTGTCAATGTATAGAATCACAGAATTGCTTGGTTGGAAAAGACTTTTGAGATTGTAGAATCCAACCGCTTCTGTCCACTACTAAGCCATATTGCTGAGAAACTTGTCTACCAGTCCTTTAAGCACCTCCAGGGATGGTGACCCAACCACCTCCCTGGACAGCCTGTATGTCTCTCTTGCTGAAACAAGCTCTAAAGTATTTTTTGATAGCTTAAGACTCTTATTGTTCAGTGTATGGTCTCCCCTTGTATGTTCAGTGAGGGGTTTTGTTATTATAGTATTTGCAAAATGGTCATCTTAAATGTGTTTAAACTATATGTTGCTTTCAGTCATATTTTTCATGTGCTAAGTACTGTGTGTATAACATAACACAACTGTTAATCTATTCTTGAAGCATATATATTTCTTTTGCCAGTTATGCTACAAGAACAAAGTTTGATCAAAACTACTGTCTTAGACTCTAAAGGTAAATTTTATGTATGTTAACATTTCCATGTGTGTTGAATGTATATACTTCCAGACCATATGGAAATTGCTGATGAGTAAGCTATTTTGAAAATTCTTTTTAGAACATGAAGAAAAGTGGGGTTTCTCTTGTTTTAACCATATCCATATATGAAAATGCTATTGATGTTATTTCATGCAGGAATGAAACACCGCTTTCATATCTACTATACTCAACTCTAGTTAAATCTATTCAGACTGCCATGCAGCACCATTGCAATTTGATTTCCATCCCAAATCCCATTCCCATCCAATTTTTTTCCTATTTTTTATCACATGGGCACTTTCTGAAAAGGAGAATGTGGTCTTTCCTGTAAAAGCAGAGTGCACGTGTATATTTTCAGATGTGTGCGCTTCAGTGTGAAACAGTTTGCAAAGCTGAAAGGCTTCTACAGCAAATTAAGGTCCTATAAAATTAATTGCAATACTTGTAGTAAGATTACCTCAGCTCAGCTGTTTCTATTTTTTTAGTCACACCTGGGTGTTCTATCATTCTTGTGAATGTCATTAAATTATTCATATTTTAAAAGTTAACTATTGTCTACTTCAAAACTGATTTGCCTACTTCAAAAAAAGAAATGAGGCAGCATCACAAGTCCTGACAAGCTTCCTTTAATAACACATTTTATTGAGAGAGCACTGTTGAGTACAGTCTGAGAAATAACAGCAAAGTGGAAAGGTTTTCTGCTTTTGTTATAAACTTCCTACAGAGCTACAGTGACAGTCTGATAAGAGTAGGCAGTGAACTGCTACAAATTTCCGTGTATGTTTTAGAAGCTGCTACAATAAGAGAACTATAGCTTTCTGTCAAAGCTAATCTTAGGACACTAGTAGTGTGGCACAGTGCAAACAGGCAGTGAAAGGCTCATCTGCTGTAAATAGACAAGGTACTGAGATCCCTTTGGAGCAGAAGTTAAACAGCCAAATACCTTGCAGACCTGCTCAAGGAAAAGGTGAGAGTAGCTAAGGAACTACATTATCTGAAAATTTCTTTTCAATTGGCTGGTAACTTCAAATAAATGGACTGATGCATGTAACAAGGTGATTTATTCCGATCTGTGAGGGCTAGAGCGCTGAAAAGATGGAATTGAAGAATAGCTGTACCTTCAGAGGATGATGAATAGAGCAATTTGATTAAAAGCCAATTTTGCTTCACTTATTTCTGTAACAAAAATTGGGTGTTTTTAATATTTTCTTTGAGTTCAGCTGCAGTTAACTGCTTTCATTTCTTTTTAAACAGGTGTCAAACAAAAAATCAAACAGCACTCCTCCTCCAGCACAACTATCTAAAATCAAAGTACCAACTCCACAGACAGTACTGAAGAAGGAAAAGCGGCAGAGTTCCTCAAGGTTTAATGTTAGCAATAACAGGGAGCTTCAGAAACTGCCAGCTCTAAAAGGTATGTCTTTCTAATTTGGAATGAATTATGGGAGATCTTGGGCATGAAACAGAAGCATCTTGACTAACATACTACTTCTGTCTGCACAGCATACATTACATATCACATATACACATGTGCAAACTTGCACATATTTACAGGCTCAAACACACTTTTTTTATCTTTTGCCCTTATATGAGGATTTCTTATGTGTTGACTTCTTGGCAATCAGTAGGGGAAATATTTTTCTTCAACCCAGAAATGTCTATGTGAAACTATTCACTCATCTCGCATAAAGGCAGAATATTTGGGCTCTCTGTGCAAAATATTAGTCATCAGTCCTGAGTGCAGCATGCTCAGACCCTGCTTTGTTTGTATTTAAAATACCTCTCAGCATTTTAGGAAGATCTGGTCTATTGCTATGTATTGGTCTGGTTTTCATGAGCATGGGTTAAGCAAAGTGATGTCTTTTTACTGCATATGATTTTTTTCCTTTGTCAATTTCAAAGCTTTTGAGATCTTTTAGTATTATATTGTCTTATCTTACTAACAACTTTTATCACCATTATTTTAGCTACTGTCTATTGTGTAGATACATGTGTTTATGGTGGCTTGTAGTGTTAGGGTAGGATGTTCCAGGTGTGATCAGATGTACTGATCTGTTGCTTATGAGCAGCTGATTTGCTCTGAAAGCTGTTTTGAAGTGTGATGCATGCGGCTTTCCAGTGTTCAAATCTGGCAGTGAAAGCCTGATAGGTTGCTGAAATGTTGAGTAGTGCAGCTGTAGGCAATGTGAAAATGTCAAGAGATAAGCCTTTTTTTTCCTCCAGTCATTGTTTTCTTGATATAATGCAGTAGTGTTTCTTGAAAATAAGAAACTCAGCTTCTCAGCCTACCTGAATTGTACTGCTTTTCATACAGATCAAATTAGACTGCAGCTTCTCCTCTTCACATATTTACTCTTACAAAAAGAATATGAAACATTGTCCATCATGTTAGTATAGCAGTCTGGATACACGATGCTGTTTAAAATTTTTAAAGACTCAACAGTTTTTTTTAATTAGGGAATTTCAATCTATTTTATTAAATTTGTAAGTAAGGCTATTTAACTCCACAGATTATAATATGTCCTATCTTTTCAACAGACACAGCAGGTTCATGCACAAACTGTCACATCCAGGGTGTGACATAAGCAAATGACAGTAAAGTAAACTAGTGATTTTTGTAAGAGGTTATGCATGCAGCCTCATCAGCTGGCATAACCTTTTGTTCTGAGACTTGGCTGCAAAGAAGAACATTTCTTACTTGGCCTGGAATCTCCACTTTGTCCTATTTTTAAATAGCATTTTTATGATAGTGCCTGGGACTGTAAGCTCGGGGAGACTAGAACTGAGTATTCAGTTTAGAAGCAGAGTGGACACTGAGTTGGAAATGAGAAAAATTAGTGCAAATGGGAGTGGAGGAAAGTAATCAATCTTACAGTGGGTAGGGTAACAATTTAGGTGTTTCCACCTTGGCTCTGTCGCAGTTTAAGTAGTAGGCCAGTGAAGGACAGAAGAGTGGCTTCTGAACTTGGGGTGACGGGGGTAAAAAAAATAAGTCTTAAGCATAAGGTGTGTTCTGAGACTGTTCCAGCATTTTTCATAGAACATACACAGATGTGAAGAAATGGTAGAAGTATTGTTGTGCATATGCATTATATTTGACTTTCAGTCTGCAATCACTCCCCTGACTCTCAACTGAAACAAAAGAAAAGCTCTTGAGCTCATTTCTAGTGGATGTCTGATGCTGCGTCTGTGTTCCCAGGCTGTTAAGGGTCAAACTTTGTTATGAAACACTGATGTAATTGCTGATATAGTGACAGGTAGTAATTACTACCTTTACTAATAATGCTGTGTCCAGTCTTATGGATCATAGCAGGTATCTGTAGTTACTTTTCTCACTCCACATGCTCACTCATGATTTAATTCCCACCTATTAAGGTTGCTGAGAATGCTATTGGCCAGTTACCCTGTTCTCCTAATGTGTACTTAGATATGTGACTTGTTATGTGTTCAGTGAGTCAGGTGAGGCTGGGAAACTTTCTTTTTGGACAGCTGTGTGTTGTTTCATGTCTGTACCTGGACAGGAGTAAAAGCAGAGTGGCTGGCTGTAATTTGAAGGACTGTGATGAGATCAAGGTGGGTTTGACTTTTATGAAGCGCTGGGAAGAACATAACGTTCCTTCAGGTTGGCTGTGTTTAACCAGCTTCCAGCTTTCAAACTCCAGTTATTTGTAACTGATGGCTATATTTCTACTGCTACAGTCCCTGGGAAACCTTTCTTCTGTCTGTAATAGACCAAGAGATACGTATTTTCTTCATAAACATTGGGTTGGCTACCATGTGGTGTGATGTACTTCACATGAGATTGTATTTTGAACAGCATATAGAATAGGGTTGTCTTCGCATACTCGAAGCTGGGTTTTCATCAAGGTTTCTTATTTAGGAAATACTCTGCCTTTTAATCTGAAATGGTTTCAAATTTTGGTCTTCGGGCATGCTGAGAACTTCCTCTTGGGTATTGCATTAAAGTGCTGATGATAGGCTTCAAAAATATCAGCCTGTTTGCCTTGGTGACTGCTATTAGTGTGGTATATTCATTGGAGCAGCTTGTGATTAACATTGTACACCCTCAGTTTATTCAGGAAATGGAGGAGCAGGATAGCTTGGATTATTTTTTTCCTTTTCTTTTTCTGTTATGAGGTAAAAGGCTCTAAGAATAGAGGTGAATATAGAAGAGAGAGATCTCTGCAGTTAGTTTGTGGAGCATCGCAATCCATACATGAGCAAAGCTGCAAGCCAACAAAGCTCCCTGCAGCATAGTGCAATGCAATCCAGTTTAGTTCCGGTAGCATAGGTCCTTGTCTGCTCACAGATAACCCAGAATTACCTCTGGAGAAGGGCCTTCAGAACGGTGTCAAATGTTTTGAAAGACCTTACCTATTTTCACTAAACAAAGAAAAACTCTGTGCCAGCAAACTTGTGTTATATTAATCTTTGCTTATTCAGTTCTCCTTGTTAGCTAACATTTGTAGTACAAGTACTTCAGCTACAGAAAGTTGATTTTTTTGTTTTAGTTGTTTGTTGGGAAAAAATACTTATTGGCTTTAAAGATGTGTTTTATTTTATTGCCCAGGTGGCCAAGAAGGCCAATGGCATTCTGGCCTGCATCAGGAATAGTGTAGCGAGCAGGACCAGAGAAGTTATTGTCCCCCTGTACTCGGCACTAGTCAGGCCTCATCTGGAATATTGTGTACAGTTCTGGGCCCCCCAGTTTGGGAAAGATGTTAGGATACTGGAATGTGTTCAGAGGAGGGCAACGAAGATGGTAAAGGGGCTGGAGCATAAGCCCTATGAGGAGCGACTGAGTGAGTTGGGGCTGTTTAGTCTAAAGAAGAGGAGGCTCAGGGGAGACCTCATTGCTCTCTACAACTACCTAAAAGGAGATTGTAGTCGGGCAGGGGTTGGTCTCTTCTCTCAGGTGACCAGTGACAGAACTAGAGGGCATGGACTCAAGCTTCGTCAGGGAAAGTTTAGGCTTGATGTGAGGAAGAAGTTCTTCACTGAAAGGGTGATCGGCCATTGGAATGCATTGCCCAGGGAAGTGGTGGAGTCGCCGACCCTGGAGATGTTTAAGGGGAGACTGGATGAGGCACTGAGTGCCATGGTTTAGATGATGGTTGGTGTTAGTGTTGGGTTATAGGTTGGACTTGATGATCTCAGAGGTCCTTTCCAACCTTGTGATACTGTGATACTGTGATTTGACAACTTGCAGATTAATGCTTTGATTATACCAAAACCTTCAGAAGCTTACCAGTTTCTTCATTTTTGCTTTCTTAAGAAAACAGTTATGATATATTACAGTTGTTTACAGATTTAAGAATTTGTTCAGTATGAGATAAACAGCGTAAGTGTTCAATAGGAATATTTAATAAATATGTTTTAAATGTACCGTATCTGAGCTTGTATGTACTTGGCCACTGACACGCTGAAGTAGTTGGTGTTCTTTGCAACTGCCCACCTTAACTTTATGCAAGAAGCTTGAATTCATTGTTACATTATTGATAATTCTTTCATGGTTAATTAGCAAATAATTCCATAGTGTTAGGTGCCGGCATTTGTTTCTGGTGATATAGATGGGTCATCTTCACATTAATTCTTAATTCTAGGTTACCTCTGTCAACTTTTGATACCTAAATACATTATATACTGGAAAAAGCTCTAGTGCTTGTGTGTGCGCTGTGTAGGTGTTACTCATTTGTGTGTGTGCAGTTTTGAGAGGAAACTTGAGCGGGTGTTGGTATGTTCTGAATTGCATGCTTGTTGCTTACGCACTTGATGGCTGCAATAACACATTTTCACTTCAGCTCTCGTGGAGTTAGTATCTGAAGACCGTCATATAGATAGAATATCTACATTTTTAAACAAACAAAAAAAAGACCTGGGCTTAATGCTGAGGTAAAGGAAGGATATATTTTTTCTCTTTTTTCCTTTTTTTGATGAGGCAATTGCCTTTACTTTCAGACCTAGTTAGTTCTTTAAAAATTATTATTATCCTACATGCGTATTAAGAAAACTTTGACACAAACGTTTGTAATTTCGATGAGCTTACTTTACTGTCTGAACCATTGGAAGATCATACTTTGTTTTCTGAATTTTCTTTGAAAAGTTTTTGTAACCATTTTTCTTTTCTAAATTAAAAGTTCTGTTTTCCCTCTCTGATTTTATCGCAATTGTAGCTATCCCTTAGCATACGAGAGTAGTGGGCAAGTGTCAGCATCAGAAGGACTGAGGTTGCTGCTGTGAAGGATTCGCTGAGTAATTGCCTAAGATAAAAAGGAACAAAAAATAGAACAGCCAACAGTATGGTGTTTCATTACTGGTTAACTAGCAACCCAAATGTTAATGTGTTTCACTTCTGTTCAAGACTATTAGTATAGAAAAGCAAAATTTAATTTAATGATTCAAAAATGTACATGCTACTAAAAATGAGAATTTATATTAATTAGAATTTATCATTTTAGTAAATACTTCCATTACAGGTTGACAGGTTTTTCCCTGTGGAACAGTCTTGCTAATTATGTATTTCTGAGATGCTTTTTTGTCTATTGTGTACATTTTGTTTATATGCTGCAAGGGATTTTTAGCAGTCCAAACAGGTAAGCGTACTTGTATTTCTACACATTATTTTGCAAGGATGTGCTGATTTTAGTAAACGGTGTAAATGTGCATCATTTAGAGATAACTGTAGTACAAAGAGGTGAGATTTTTTTAGGATGTGGTCTGAATTTCTACAACAAGTAAGAGAATATTGCAATGAGAATACTTAAATACACTATTAATATGCTCTGGCTGGACGATAAGGTTCTACACGCTGTCAAATACAATTGTGTCACAAATCTGACTTTAACCTACAAGTAATTTTCATTAAAAGATAATTTTATCTGTCAGTCCTAAAATAACAACTTGGAAAAAAATTAAGTCATTGCTCCTGAAGTACTGTAGAATTTCCCAGTGAACATGTGTTAGTCGTGCATATGTAAATTTGGACGTGATTCAGAAATATGCTGCTTTGTAGCATTTCTGTATATGTCTTCTAAAGCTGGATAGAATCCTTTTATATCGGACTCTTATGATGCCAGTGTCATGATTTTGTTTGTGGATTTGGGATTGGGTTTGTTTTCTGTTTCAGATAAGTGAACATTGTTTTATGTAATCTGAAAGATGGTGATTGCAATTCAACTTTTATTTTCAAATACATTTCCTAATTTATTTACATAATTACTGCTAACCTCCTGGAGTTGGATTTTTTTTATCTGAAACTTGTGGATACAATGTTATTAATAGTATATATCGAGGTAGGGGAAAAAAATAGCTATATTGACAGGTAAGGACGTACATACTAATTTCTAGTGCTGAGAAGTATAGAATATGGAATACCGTGCTATTTTCTTAATGTAGAATAACTGCATATGATATGATTAAACAGAATCTGGTGTTTTGTTGTGGAGGATCTTGCTGTGCGTGTTAAATCAGCCCTGGGTTTGACTCTCTGGTGGAGATTCCTGTTTCTAACTTCACATGACTTCAACATTAAAAGTACTATCAGTCATATATGTTTTAAAAAAAAGAGAAAAACAAAAACAGTGAACACAATAGGTCATATAGATGACATTGTTCTGAGCACATTTCATGCAGAGTGTGTGGATTCCTTTTTTTTTATTTCCCCCAAGCAGACACACATAGAGCTCTGCCAAATTCTGAGTCTGTTCTGTGTGAGGAGAACATCAGGGTGGTGTCTCAACTTGTCTGCCTGTGATACAGGACTCTGATAGGCAGGCAAGCATTATTAAAGCTTTGCTAATGTTTTTAAGTCATAAAAGACTGTCTGGAACTCTGTTTTCCTCATCTCTACAATATTAAAGTCTAATGAATCAGGACTGCAGAAGAGGCGATTCCATTTTTTTGATACTTAAAAAACAATTGGACCAAACGTTCATTGGCAAAACTGTTGTAACCCTGAGGAAAGAGGAAAAAGTGAGAATTCGAGAGGTCAGAAGTAGCAGGTTATGTGCTTCTCTTCTGTTGTGTAGAGTACAGATAAGTAAGCGAAACTAATGTCAAGGTTAAATGAAAAGCAAATCGTTTTTTTCTCTGTGCTGCAGAGAAATTCAGCCATATATGTTGATAATTTCCACAAACCCATATGAGGGTAGGTTCAGTCTTAAGCAGAGTGTGTTACCTGTCCATATAAAACTAGCATCTCTTTTCATGATACAAAAGAGACTGGTTGCATAAATGCAGTGTAATTGAATTTATGGAGTCATAGTGATAATGGACTGCATTTGGGGGTTGAGGGGCTTATAAGCTGTTGAGACTGGAGATCTCGCTGTTTAATGACACTTTAGTAGCAAAAACTACCCCTGCCAGTTGTAAATCAGATGGAGAACAGTACTGCAGCCTTTCCAGTTTAATCAGGCTTCTTGTGTGTATGCATGGCAATTAAGGAAATCTGTCCAGCTGCAAGATGGTAGCATCACTGTTTTAGCTAAGTGTTTCATGCAAAAGGTAAGATGGTAGATTAAACAAGATAATGCTACTATAAAGGATAATTTGCCCTAATACGTAATGCATTTAAAAGGCAAAACACTGAGGCAAACAAATTAGTTCTCATGCAAACCATCCATGAATACAGTTTTGTGAAACAGATAATGCTCTTCTTTCTTGTACATGAACTACATTGGACTGACTCAGTATGCTAAGTGTTATACTTCTTGTCCTGGCTGTGTTCATGATTTTGTAGTAATTTTGGCAGCTCGATATTGTACGGAATTTATTGGAACAACAAGTCTGTAACAGAACATACTGTAGAAGCGAGCTCTTCCATACGTCAGTATGGTTAGGTGTCAGTGAGTATATTGTATCCTGTAAAAGAACTGTGGAGACTTTTTTGCCATGTTAATTTAGTAACTTTGTCTTTGAGGGTTGATCTTTAGAGCATTATCATAGTGTTGTACAAACCGACTTTCCTATATTTATTTTTCTTTTAAATGTTTAGAAAAATTACTAAAATATGTGTGGTAAGCATGTACGTTTCTTAAAGCAAAAACTGGCAACTTGATGTTCAGGATATTATGATCTATCAAATGAGTAAATATTTTTATTATTAGAAATCATTAATATTAAAATATTTAGCAGTTATTCAGTCTGAATTATTTTGTAACATTTTAAAGATTAAGAAACATGTTAGTGAGTGAGTAACTACCCAAAAAATATTTTATAGAAAAATGCTTTGCTTGAGTAGGTGAATTTTTTTTTCTTTAGCTAGCTTAACATTAAATCATTGGCTTGGATTAATAAGCTGTTTTTCATTTCAGCTGCCCTATCAAAACACCTACTCATTAGTCAGCAGCTGAAAGTGTTAGAAGAATGCTCTACAGCTGTCACTGGCATCATTTCTGACCAAACTTGTTTCCACTGAAGCTTGGATAGAATCCATAAAATCAGGATTTAATATGTGGTATTGTCTTATTTTCTAGATTCTAACCCATCTACAAATTCAGCATTTAGGTGTCTCTTAATGTCTTTTACTATGGCCTTCTTTACAAAAAGAACATTTTGTTCTGTTGTGGAGATCTTTATAATCAGACCTAAACATTTTTGCTGCTGCACCGAACTTCTGCCTTCGCAAGACCTCTACTGATCAAACATTGGATGCAATACTTACACATGTAAATACAAGTCAGTGTTTGCTGGATAACTAGCATGCTCTCAAGTTTACTCTTTAATGTAACTTTTTACGTTTTGTTTCTCCTGAATGCCATGTGTGACCAGTGTAATAAGGTCATTATCACAAAGAAAAGAGTGAGTATGGTGCTATGTATTAGCTTTTATACTGGCCTTGGTTAAAATAGTGTGCCAATACTTCAAATGAGCTTCTATCTGCCCTGGGAAATATAGTTTTGTACTAGATACTATGCTTAAAATATATTTCTTTCAAGGGAACTGATGATTTTTTTCTGTAGTACAGCTTTCTGAACTCAACAGGTACCAACTGATTTCTGCCCTCACCCCCCTCTTACAAAACCTTTTGAGTATACAATGTTGATTCTGTGTGTGCTACAGTGACCATGCAGATATTGGGAAATCCAGATAGAGACAAATCCAGTCACAGGCAGATGCTTTCCAATAACACTTTTAATCATTTTTTCCTGTACTAGGAGTAAATATTACCAGCTTCTCAATGTGGAAGGTAACATACTATCTATTTCAGTGCAAGGATTTCTTTAAGGAAGACGAATGATATAGTCCATACTCATTTTCGTTTATCCAGGTAAGAATTTCTTTCTTACCTGTGTATTTCTTTTGATAGGTAGGTATTAACATGGTGTGTTTACTGCCTTTGGTTCCTTGAAGAATTTCCTCTTGGCTGTCCTTTGAGACAGAACCTTGTAGGAGAAGGCCAGTATCCTTCCTCTTGCTACAGTTTCTATTGCAGAATGTGTAGTGTCCCCTGCCCTTTCTCCTCTAAAGCAAAGTTATTGTGCCCAAGTAATGTGTTGTTCAGGATTGTGAAGACACTTACTTTTATAGCCTGACATAATTTATGAGAATAGTAACTTTTTCTTAGGCTATAATTGGAGGGAATGTCCTGTTTATTCCTGTCTGGTTTTTGGGTGGCTGTCTGGTGAACCAGATAATAGAATCAGCATGAATAAACCTTGCCCCTTTCCTTCTTATTTTAACTCTGCCCAGTTTCCTAATCTGGTTCAACCATGCAGCTGCACAAGCCCTTATACAGCAATTCCAGATGGTTGCGCACATGTGCCTTGGAAGAGGTGGGATTGAAGCAGTAGCTCATGTAGACTTACTTCATCTTAGGCTGCCATGGAATGCAACCTGAGTTAACAGAAAATCAACCTGACAGTAAAGTGGCTTTCTGTTGGATTAGTGGACAAAGCCAACTCAGCTGTGGGTCTGATGAATCACTGAAGCAGATGAGAGCAAAACAAAGTGGAGGAAAATGCAGGAAGGGTACTGAAGCAGTCTGCAAACAGGCTGGCTGGCTTAGGTTGCTGAGGAATAGCAACTTCAGCAGTTTTGGAATTATGCCATTAGTTACCTTAGACTTCAGACTAAATAGCTCCCTCCTCCCCTAGTCCAAAAATTGAAACTCCCAATGTAGTCTGAGAGGTAACTAACTTTGTCCAAGGTGTCTTTGTTTAAACAGAGGTTCATACAATTTTAATTATATGTTGTTGATTCTGTCACTGCTAGATAGAATAGAAGCTGGTTCAGAATGAAAATAAAGACAGCCTTTGGGCAGGTGTGTTTGTTGTTGGGGGTGAGGTTGGTTGGTTTTTTTTAAATCACAACCCAAACAGAGTGTTTGTTTTGGAAGAAATACATAGCCTCCTAGTATAAAGAGTTTTCACCAGGTATTGTGCTGGATGCAATTGCTGTAATGCAATTAATTAAATCCTGAGAACTTCATAGGATTTTCCTTCATTCCCAGCATCAGGAAGTTAAAGTGATGAGCAGGATTCAGAGGAAACCTGTTATAACAACAGTTTTCCTATACTGTCAATATGTTTTTCATTCATTTAATTCTAAAAATGGGTAGCCAAAGCTAATATGATTTTTGATTCTCTTGCAACAGAAATGTCTTCATAAATTTGTCCAAGTAACTTCTTCCTCCTGCCATTAATATTAATCAGCTTCACTTCATGTGCGCTAATATTATTTCCTTTCCCATTAGTAAATCAATTGCTAATTCAATTTTCTTAGCATTTTTCCCAAATGAAGTTGCTGAAAATACTTCAAGTTAAGGAAATATTTTCTTTTGGTGGCAAATCAAATAATTTAAGGCTGAAACAAAGAGAGGTTGTATGTACAGACCCTCTGAGCAGAATGTACTGATCAATCTATCAGACTGGTGAGAAAATAACCTAATTTGGTCGTAAATGAGCAGAAGGTCTTATAAAGATTGGAGTTCAACTCCACTAGTGTCCTACCTGAAGCACACCAAAAATACACTGAATTATGGCTGTTTGAACCATGGTAGTTTACTAACTGCTGGCCTCAGATCTAACACAATCCTGCAAAGAGGAAGAAATATGAACAGGATATGTGTATCTTGCAAGAGAAAACTCAATTGAATGTGACTTAGTGTTCTGGCAGTGCTACTGCTAGCACTGCAGATGTCACATTTACTCTCTTTAGTGAAGAACAATGTAGGGGGTGGACTTTTAAACTGTTACCTAAAATTTGCTGATGAACTTCCAGCTATTCAAGCCATGCTTACATATAAAATAGGAGATGGCACTAAAACTAAAGTAACGTTCTCTTCTCGTTCCAATTGCGTTCCAGTACAGTAATGTTGTGTGCTGTTGTACCAGCAGTCTTCATATCCATTTTAATCTTTGCAGGGAGTTCGAGACAGAACCAGCAAGCCATTAAAGCAAAGACACAAGTAGAGAGGAGGAGAGATAGAGCAGCTGCCTTGTAAAGATGTAGTTACCAGGTGAACCTGAATTTTAAACGTAATTTTTGCTGCTTCATATGACAGCTTATCACTATAGAACAGTCTTACAGTACTTCAGATAGGGAAAAGAAACAGAATTTGATAAAATTCTGCTTATGAAAATATGGCCAAAAATTATCTGAGTTGTTCTTCAGGTTTTTTCCTCCTTCGTCCATCAAGATCTTGTAGAAAACTTTGTTTGAGGTCAGTCTTGTTTTTGTTTTAAAGTCTAGTTTTGTTAAAGGCGTATCACTGTGGTAGGTTTTTTGTTTTATAAGACACAAACTCCACAACTAAGGTGTACCCAAGGAACATATGGGTATAAAACCTGACATTTGAAACATATACCTCCCCTTGTTTTGCCTAGACTGGAAGGACAAATTATTTTAATCACTGTAGTCTTAGAGGAAAGTTTTAAGAAGACATTAGATGTTCATGTAGTTAATTTTGCTGTGCTAAAAAGCAGGATCAGCTACATTTATATTGCTCATTGTTTGGCCATTTTTTAAGTTATCAGAGAGAGAAAAACTAATTTCTTCCATCTTTTTTAAACACTTGGATGTTCTTGTCTAGTCATTTCTATAAAAAAAACCCAACCAACAACCCACACCAAAAAGAGAGTTTAAAAAACATAAAGCTGATAAGTGATATTTTTTAGATTGGTCGTCTTTGGGATTTCTCATCAGGTTTACATCCTTCTTCAACTGAGATATCCAAGATGAACTACTTCAAATCGGGCCTTCTCAGCAATCAGTAAATCGAATTGATTTATTTGTGTCTTGAGGGGAATGTTCCTCTTTTTTATATCCCAGTTAGTCTTTTCCCCTCTTTCAATTCAATAATATTCGGTAGAGCTCTAACTCAGCTTTGACAGTGTATTATTGTAATGTGATCTAACTTTTCTAACCAGATATACATATGCTGTGCAATCGTTTTTTTGTTCCAAAGTTTTATCAGCAAAATACCTAATTGAAAAGTCTCTGTCTTTATGTACTCCTTTTTTGAGCTGATATAAGTTAGGACAGTGTCATAGATTAAGTAATTAAATATTTAAAGGTGATATATTGGTCTGTGGTATTTGGGGAAAAGCACAGGTTTGGAGGCTGTGCAAGTGTAACATTGCTGATTTCTCTTGCCATCTCCACATAGGAGACAAAATGATGTTTCACATAGCTTGTAAAAAATAATGTGCAGGTCACATATGATGAAGAAAAGTTTGCTTACAGTTTTTTTGCAAATTCCTTAAGTAGTTTGATTTAAAAGTTTATTTTGTTATGCTGTGGAGGTTTTGTATTTCTGGGATTGTGGAGGAAAACTGTTTCCTTATACCTATATATTGGTTCTTAGTGCTGTGATACTTTATTTTTTAATAAGTTGCCTGTAATTACAGAACTTTATAGGAAGGAAAAGAGCTTTGCAATATCCAACATTACATTAAACTTAAGATTGGTCCATTTCTATATTGAAAGAAATATTCTGATGAGCATGAAAAATGAGGTTTCCATCTCCTGCATGCCAGATGTGTATATGAGGTTGGACATTAGGAAAAGGCTTTTCACCCAGAAAACTGGAACAGCTCCGCAGGGAAGCAGTCACGGCACCAAGCCCGACAATATTCCAGAAGCATTTGGACAATCCCCTCAAACACACGGTGTGGATGTTGGGGATGGTCCGTGTGGGTCCCTTCCAACTCAGGTCATTCTGTGATATTTTTGTTTGACATACATATTATCAACCAGCTATAAAATGCTGCAGGGGATTACCTATAAAATTATAAACCAATAATAAGTATTATTATTAATAATTATTATTATAATTCAAGGACCTGTATGGTACTGTGAGCTACTTTTTAATACAGTTTTTGAAAACGAGTAGTGGATGCTGCGTTTTTCCACGGTGAAGCCGAACTCCTGTTGGGTGATTCCTGGCAGCCTTACTGAAGGCAAGATTCAGTCTTTGGCTTTTTCAGGAAAGAAAAAAAACCCGCCTGTGCTGTTTTTAGCAGGTGAATATGGGCTGGGGGGAGCAGCAGAGCAGGGTGAGATCATCGTGCTGTGAAACACAGACGCGAAGGACCCGTCACCCCCTGGGGCTGCGCTTTGCCGCGCTCGGCTGCTGCTGGGGCCGGCCGGGCTGGGGAGGCAGGAGCCGCTGGGGCTGGGCCGGGGCTGGTCCCGGGGCGGCGGGGGCAGAGGCAGCAGCGCAGCTCCAGCCCCGCCGCAGCCCCCGCTCGTTCGCGGCCGCCGCGGTGTCATTGGAAGCGGCTGGCGGCGGCCAATGGGGCGGCTCCGCCCGCTGACATCACTCGCAGCCAGTTCCCTCCAGCTGCAGAGCGCCTCGGTTTCTGCCTTTTTTTAAACTAAAATGGAGGCTGGTCTCTTGCCTTAAGGAATTGCCTTGCCTGCTGGAGCCTAGATGTTGACATGTAACAGAGCTGGCAGCAGGATGGTGGTTGACGCAGCCAATTCCAATGGGCCCTTCCAGCCCGTGGCGCTTTTGCATATTCGAGGTGAGTTATTGTGTGTGTGTGAGCGGATTACAACCCTCTGGCGAGCTAATAAATGGCTATTGTGGAGCTCGGAGAAGGGGAGCAGGAAGTCCTTTGTAGCTTGGTCCCCGTCGGTCTGTTACAGCCACGATAAAACCGGGAGAGATCGAACCCCATTCTGTATTAAGTGCGTTTTGGGAAGATTTAAGTGTTCGTTAGAGGCATTACATCCAGAGTAAAAAGCAGGTTTTACTGCTTTCTGCTGTAACTCTCCCATCCCCCTTTCAAGCTGTGCTGATGTCAAAGGATGTGAAGTCACTACCCCAGAAAGGTACTGAGTGGGGGAAGGGAAGAGCCAAGTTACGGCTGTACAGTTTCTGTAGAATAAGGGCAAACATTTGGTGTGCTTCAAAGCCTTTTTTGTGCGTGTTGTTCACATAGGGCTCCTTTAAAATCCACCGCAGCTTCTCAAACAATTGGGAGTGTTGTTGGGAAGGAAAAGGGAGGAGGGAAGAGATGTGACATTTGTTATGAAAATATCCTTAATGTATTCAGGAAGCATTTCCTAGAAGAGATGTTGTTCAGCTTTAACAAGCAAGCTCTTATGTGCCTATTGCTTTGTGCAATTTCGAATGATAAGTTTCTTCACAGAGTATGTTCTTTTAGGTTTGTAGCATTAGTGCATTGCAAATCTACATTTTATATGATTCATTGGCAAAATACATGCTGGTATGACACTTCTGCATAACACCGAGTGTGTATCTTTTTCTGTATTTTTCAAGTTAGTAAAATTTTTCATTGCTGTGGGGGTTTTGGGTTTTTTGTTTGTTTTTTTTTTAGCTGACCGTTAACCACCTAAAGCTTTTTTTAATGTCTTCCTTAATGTGTTTTTTGGTTAGAACTTTTCATGGAAACACAGTGTGTATTAGGTAGGGATCAGCACACCTTGAACAATGGTATTTATATGAAAGAAGTATACAGCTGATAGTGTTCTCAATTATCATTGCTTCTCAGCTTTCACTGGCATAGGCTCAATGTTACTACTGAAAAGTATATTTTTTATTAATATTCCATACACTGAAAAAATTTTGCTTTGAGTTTAAAAAACCCAACTGTTCAGAAGACTGGTCATTTTAAGCAGTAGCACTGGTCTTAATATATAAAGAAATGATGATTTTTCTTTACCATTTAAGATATTCTCTGTCTGAAGTGAGACTGAATGTATTCTAGAAGACTCTAATTTTGGTCTGTGAGTAGGGAGGGAAATGCAATAAAATTCCCTTGACTTGGAATAGGGACTGTTCTTGTTGTCAAGAGAGTATAAATGCATCTTCCTGACCTGTAGATAGGCCTTTGATTTTCAAATTTCTGCAAATCACCTTAATTTTCTGGTGATGTTTCTCTCCTTCCAAAAGGCAGCATCCTCTTTTTAAAGGTGCAAGTCACGAAAACAAACCAAGTTTGGAATAGGAATGATGAAATGTTATAATGATGAACCTTAAGAATCCTTTGTCTCATTATGATAACAAGGTTCTTGTGAGTTAGTTCTCTGTTGCTTTGGTCAAACACATAATTGTGGAAATAATGAGTTTTAAGAAACTGTTCTGATGTTTACTTTCCTAAGACCTTAATTTTTATTGCACTGGATATACAATAGTAAAGTAGAGGTTAAGGGGGTTTGTGATTTGTTTTATTTGGTTGTTTTGTCTTTTTTTAAATGGGTAGTGAGAGTGGACTGCTCTTGAAAACAATTAAGGAATACCTGGGAGACTTCTGCATTTTTCAGGTGGTAGGAAATTAGATGAGTCTCTGGTATTGTAGCCCAGAGGAGTTCCTTGACGCTGGGAAAGGAAAAGCATCTCTTCCATGTATATATACACACACACACTTATATATTTATGTATACAAAAGTTGCTTTGTGTTTTGTTGGTGTGTACCTCATCTCACAAGCTGCTCTCTTGTTACTAGTACTGAAATGAAGCTTGTCAAAGCAGCGTGTACAAAATTCATAACATTAAAAATGACTGGTAATTCTGAAGCCCAATGAAAAACGTTTACTGTTTGTCCCAATCTATGCCTCTTCTACAGCTGTCCCTTCACATAATCTGTTGCAGCATAGGTTAAATTTCTAGTACAAGTACTACTTTTTGAGGTGGTGTATTGTATTTTATTTTACCCTTATGTTGTCGCCAACCATATTTGACTTTAATTTTATTTAAAAAAAAGTGTGAAGGCATGTGAAATAAGGATGTTAGCAACAACAGTCAATAAAATTCTGTCACAGGTTTCTGCACCGTCACCAATAAGGAGGAGCAGTGGGTATTTGTAGGGCTCCAAATACTTCATCTTCTGCAGTTAATTTGCTGGTGTTGCTCAAGGTCATCTTGGATTTGGTGCAGCCATGTAACCTTGAGTCAGACTGCTGTGGAAAGAGCTTTGAGAAATCTTGTCATGGTTCCTTCCCCTTTCACTCAGGAGCTGTCTTTAAGCTCAGGCCCTTGGCCTTTGTCATTGCCTTAGCTAAGTTGCAGCTGAGCAACCTGATCTAGTTGAAGATGTCCCTGCTCACTGCAAGGGTGTTGGAAGAGATGACCTACATGGTCCCTTCTAATCCAAACCTATGATTCTACGTGGCCAATGTACCTCACTGATTTGGATCATGTGTTGACTACCTGGTTTGGTGTGCCTCTTCGCTGTGGACTTATTCACCAACCACTGGACTGTTGGCTGACCCTGATAACTGTCAGTACACGTGCACTCCTTTCCTCATTCGTGTACTGTGATACTGTGCCCTTTGTCACAACCACAGACTGTTGGCAGTTGTTCAAGACCAATGTGTAGAAATCAGGTCTGCAGAAGAATAATTTTGACCTCTTATTGGAAAATACCAAGCACTAAAAGGCCTAATCCACACTGAATGCAAGTGACATGGAGCCATTACTATATGCTGTTTGCGTGTGCTGAAAACACTGGCTCAGTGAGAGTGTTTGGCCTGTGGGGGCAGTGAGCCCTGGGTTGTTCCACTTGCAACAGGCTTTCTAGGAGATCTGGATTATGCTACTGATGTATTGATCTTTCCAGGGTACAAAGATAGTGCATCGTGGTCAGCTGAGCTGCTCATTGCTGGTTATTGTGATGAACTGAAAACTTAACTTGAATTGGAATGAGCCAAAACTTCCAAGAAAATAACAATTTCAGTTTGAGCAGCCATTGTGGCCACTGAATAAATACTATGGTTTGTGATTCTGGGCAGAGGCATGCGTTGGTAGCTGGCCATGAGTCAAGTGGTGTAGCCAGAGCACCTGGTTGTGGGATACATGCATGGAGAGCTCCTCTTAGGATCTTTGTGCACAGGCAGGTCACTGGCTATGAAGGTGGCATTAGGACAGCACAGCGAAGAGGGTTATTGGGTGCTACAAATCTTAGAGTTTTACAGCAAGGAGAGAAGCGGGGCACTGAGTGGTGTTTTCAAGATGAGTCGTCTTCTTACGAAGCCCTCCTGCCAGCTGTACCCCTAGGGTGATGGAAGTACACTCAAGGCCCTGACAGGAGGATCCGTATAAATGAGATGAGACTTGGGGAAAGGAATTGGGATCTTTTGATTTCTGTCTTGACTGTTCAAGCTAAAAAAAGCAGCTGTAAAAGCAGCATGGATTAGAACAAACAGTAAGCGTTTGTCACTAGATTTCAGAGTTACCAGTTCTTATTTACTGTTGTGCGTTATCTTGCTGAAAACTGTAGCTGTAGTATAGAGAACAGTTGCAGGCAGAAAATAATCATAATTCATTCTGTAGGCAGATTATAAGTGTTTATTCATTGTGGGAGGGCACACATTTTTCATTAAGAATACAGTGCAATGCTGTTAAGAAAACACTGTTAATAGTAGTTTACCAGTAATGTAGAAGTAGCCCAAATGCCGGTGGTTTTGTGAACTCAAGACACAAATATTTGAACAAAATATAGGTAAAATGCTGATCTGTAGTGGCAGAGTTAGCAGGTTATAGAAGTTGGTTGAGTGGCTTAGTTGATGACTGGCTGGGGTTGGTAATGTCTGTTCATGCTTTTCAAAAATTGTTTTCAAGATATTTTGTAAGACATACTGAAAGTTGTGTGGGAAGGAGGTTGAGAGCACCCAGATATTGTCAGCTCAAACTAAGCTTCCTGTAGCCCGTAACTTGTTTCAAATATCTCATTGTCCATCCTTCTCTGCCTTCCAGAGCGGAAATTTTTTTTTTCACAGATTCAATTTTATCTTTATTTAAGTGACTTTGGATTTTGTGAAAGATGGATTGACTTTTTTCAGTGAAGATGTAGGTGATAAATTTGTTCTTTTGATGTCCTCTTCATACGTACTAATCTTGGGTAAGGGGCGGTGGAAAGTAGTTCATATTCCATCTTCACATAGTGCTTTTCTATAGGATATGACTAAAAATGTCAGTGGTAGTGTTTTTGTGATGTAAAGATCTGAGTATTTAGATAGAAATTTGCATTCTTGTCAAAGCCTGATGAAAGGTTGCTTGAGTTGTATTAGGTCCTAACACAGCATCCAGCACCTGGTGGTGGTGTATTCCCTGAGCTTTGACCACCTTTGATTTGGAGCTGAGGGATTACCTGATCACTATGAACTACTGCCAGATTCTTAAAGCAACCAAGTGCTATCTAGCTTTCGCAAGGTGCATTTCCACTTCCTTTATGTTTTCATACTTGGCTATGAAAGGTCAAGTCCCTTTTGAAAATGTGTAAACATAGGAAACAACTTCTAAGTGAGCTGCATATTGCATTTAAACCTGAAGTATGCAGGTTTTTTTCTTAAAGAAGAAAAGCTCAGCACTTTCATTTTAGAAAGAACCCAGCGTGTGTTCGTGTTTCTTGGAAAATAATTGACCTGAAGGTAGTTTTGTGTAACTGTATTTGCTAAAAATAATGAAGACTCTTGCTTTGCAAGAATTCTTTCTGAGCTATTAAAAAAAAATCCATTTTGTAATTAAATGGGAAGCAGAGGCTAAAGCTTACGTTTCAGAATTAATACAGACGAAATTCAGCATGCAGCAATAGCCATTAATCTCCTGATGTACAAAAGGAGACTGAAAGAACTGGGTTTGTTAGGCCTGAGGTAGGGAAGGCCAAGGGGGAGATCTTGTGATCAGCTAACTGATGAGAGGATATAGAGGAGACAGCTGGACTCTTCTCAGAGCTCCACAGTGATTGAGAGAGAAGTAACTGCTGAGAATTGCAACATAGAAGACTGCAATTGTATATTATGAGAAAAAAAATCAAGATTCCAAAAGGGGCTATGAAATCTCTGTGCTTGGAGACACTTAAAAGTTGACTGGATAATGCTGTGGGCAGTCAGGTTTATCTAGCTCAGCCTGCTTTGAGTCGGGGATTAGGTGAGCAGAAATGAGACAATCCCTTCTGATGAAAATCATTCTGTGATTCTTTGTTGCATGTGGGACCGATAAATGACTGGACTTAGTGTCACTTAAATATTAAAACAACAATTTTAATGCACTTTAAATTTAAAGAGCAGTATTCTTATTGTAAACCAGCTCCTTTTTTTTTTTTCCTTCTTTTCCTTTCAGTGAATAAGGTAGGCTTTTAATATGTTTGGTGCCAGCATGTATTAATAGTATTTTACCTCTGTGTTAACTCTGGTTTTGATGTTACAATGTTGTAAGTTATTCTTATTGTGGTTTTGCAAACTGCTAATGATGATCGAGTGGAACCACATGTAATATTAAGTATAATGGCACACTAAAAGGGTATTTTGTTAATTTCTTAATATTCTATTAGCAGCTCAGCAGTAGTAAAAAAAAATTGGTAGTATGTGTTTTATACAGCACATGTATAACTCTGAAAGTATCTTCTGAATAGGAAGGACTTTGGGATGTTGGTGGATGAGAAGCTCAACGTAAACCCTTGGCTGCATCCAGAGAAGTGTGAGCAGTTCAAGGGAGGTGATTGTGCCCCTCAACTCTTCTCTTGTCAGACCCCACCTGGAGTACTGCATTCAGTTCTGGAGTACTCAGCACATGAAAGACATGGACCTGTTAGACCTGTTAGAGCAAGTACAAAGGAGGGCCCGTAAAATCAACTGAGGGATGGATGGAACACCTCTGCTATGAGGACATGTTGAAAGAGTTGGGTTTGTTCAGCTTGGAGAAGAGAAGGCTCTGGGGAGACCCTTACAGCAGCCTTCCAGTACTTAAAGGGGGCCTGCAGGAAAGCTGAGGACGAGCTTTTCGTCAGGGAGTGGAGGGGTAGGACAAGAGGTAATGGCTTTAAGCTGAAAGAGTGGGGGTTTAAACTAGACATTGGGAAGACACTTTTTTACTCCTGAGGGTGGTGAGACACTGGCACAGGTTTCCCAGAGACATTGTGGATGCCTCATCCCTGGAGGTGTTCAAGGCCAGGCTGGATGAGGCTTTGAGCAACCTGATCCAGTGGAAGGTGTCTCTGGCCATGACAGGGGCGTTGAACCGGGTGATCTTTAAGGTGCCTTCTAACCAAAACCATTCTATAATTCTATAAATAAGCTAGGACTCATAAATGCACCAGGTCAGCTATTTCACCCACATTTCTTTACATTTATCACCTTTTGGAAAGATCTAATAGATTGAATTAATTTACTCAGTATCGTGAGATTTTTTTTGCTGTAGCTCTAACCTTGTCAAGCTTTAAGCTGACAATGAATACTGCAACAAAGTGTGATTCATGTTCTGTGATGTTTATGAAAATATCAGTGTATTTTATACCAAAGATTCTTACCTGTTTCTGATAATCTTCTTGCTTTATAAAAACATTATGTTAAAAGTCTAAAAATCCAGTGATAATTGTTGTTTACCAACTTTCTGATATTTTCCAAAAACTTGGTAAATTTCAAGCAGAATTGCCTTTACATGTGCTCAGTTTGCCTTTTTTGGGCATTAATGTTTTATTATAGTCTGGAACCAGACTATGCTAATTATGAAAGCATACCTAAAAATCACAGGAAGTCAAGTTTCATGCTGCTGATTTTTTTGCTTTTGGTGAATACTGCAGTGGAAAATGGGTTTGTTTAATTCTTCCTGTATATTCTGGGTAATGATATTCTTCACTGTTACATGCACCTTGCATTTTCCACATAAGTAGGTGTTCTTAAGGGTGATGAGTTGAACTGATCTGGGCATGTATGTTTATTCAGGTATTTATTTCCTTTAATCCTTCAACACAGTTAAATTTAGTAAACATTTAAGATACAGTGACTGTTGTGAGAAGTGAGTAAAATCTTCCTGGTCAGAAAGATACGTAGGGTAATCATTTTCTTCAGAGATGCATCCATCACAGTGATGAGTTGTGCCAGTTCTCTTTCAGTGAATTTATATCAAAAAAAATTACAGCTCCTCGTAAAATTGCACTTCAGTTTTTACTTTTGTGGAAATACTCCTGTGCAAAAGACCTTCAAATTTTTTTTACCTCTGCTAATCCAATAAATAGGTTTTCCCATGGCCAGCAGATATCACCTATCCTGCTTGTGGATCATAGTTGTTGTTGGATTTGGATCAAATGCATAAACCTTAACTGTGCTTTAAAGGAGATAAAAATGCTTGTTCTTCCCCTTTTTCCCATATGAGCCAGTTAGAATTTGGTAATCTGAAGGGTTGAGAACCAGGTGTGTGTTTGTGCTGATACCTGTTGCCTTCTTACTGAGCCATCCAGGCTCTACTGATACTGAGCTTGACCCCTGGAGTTCATGGTCATCCGTCTTGCCAAAGTTTTTTTATGTTCTCATAGCAAGTTTGCAGCCACTGCTGCCCTTTAACACTGCTCAACCAGTTGTACACTGAATCGTTAGCTTTGAAACCCATCCACTGTTCCTTTCTAAAAGTGCTGCTTCCAAAAGGAGAAACAAGCCATCTTCCTCAAGAGCAAGAAGCAGTTGTTCTTAATGAACCTATACAATTCTGACATGTTTACTTAAATTTCATCAATTTGTATTAGATAATCTGAATTGATAAAGGACCAATACTGGCACAAACAGCTGTTATTGTATTGCCTCCGGTACAGTTTTGCTGGTTTTTTTGAAGGACATCCCAATGTAGACCTATGTTTTATAATGGTATACACTGAAGCAACTCATGGGGAGTGTTTAATGCTTGACCAAGAGCACATTTAAAAGGAGGTTGTTTAGTTATCACTTCTGCTGCATTTCACAGGATCACAGTATCACGAGGTTGGAAAGGACCTTTGAGATCATCAAGTCCAGCCTATAACCCAACACTAACACCAACCATCATCTAAACCATGGCACTCAGTGCCACATCCAGTCTCCCCTTAAACACCTCCAGGGTCGGCGACTCCACCACTTCCCTGGGCAATGCATTCCAATGGCCGATCACCCTTTCAGTGAAGAACTTCTTCCTCACATCAAGCCTAAACTTTCCCTGACGAAGCTTGAGTCCATGCCCTCTAGTTCTGTCACTGGTCACCTGAGAGAAGAGACCAACCCCTGCCCGAATACAACCTCCTTTTAGGTAGTTGTAAAGAGCAATGAGATCTCCCCTGAGCCTCCTCTTCTTTAGACTAAACAGCCCCAACTCCCTCAGTCACTCCTCGTAGGGCTTATGCTCCAGCCCCTTCACCATCTTCATTGCCCTCCTCTGAACACATTCCAGTATCCTAACATCTTTCCCAAACTGGGGGGCCCAGAACTGTACACAATATTCCAGATGAGGCCTGACTAGTGCCGAGTACAGGGGGACAATAACTTCTCTGGTTCTGCTGACTACACTATTCCTGATGCAGGCCAGAATGCCATTGGCCTTCTTGGCCACCTGGGCACACTGCTGGCTCATGTTGAGCTTCCTGTCAACCAGCACTCCCAGGTCCTTTTCTGCCTGACTACTCTCCAGCCACTCTGTCCCCAGTCTGTAGCTCTGCATGGGATTGTTGTGTCCAAAATGAAGTACCCGACATTTGGACTTATTAAACATCATCCCATTAGAATCAGCCCATCTCTCCAATCTGTCCAGGTCCCTCTGCAGGGCCATCCTACCCTCTAACAGATCAACCCTTCTTCCCAGCTTGGTATCATCTGCAAACTTGCTGATGATGGACTCAATCCCCTCATCCAGATCATCAATAAAGATATTAAACAGGGCCGGACCCAACACCGATCCCTGGGGGATACCACTGGTGACCGGCCGCCAACTGGATGAGACACCATTCACCACCACTCTCTGGACTCGGCCATCCAGCCAATTCCTAACCCAGCACAGAGTGCTCCCATCTAAGCCACAGGCTGCCATCTTCCCTAGGAGTCTGCTGTGGGGGACAGTGTCAAAGGCCTTGCTAAAGTCCAGGTATACCACATCCACAGCCTTCCTCTCATCCACCAGGCGAGTCACATGGTCATAAAAGGAGATCAGGTTGGTCAGGCAGGACCTACCCCTCCTAAACCCATGCTGGCTGGGCCTGATCTCTTGACCGTTCTGCAGATGCCGCATGATTTCACCCAGGATTATCTGCTCCATGATTTTACCTGGGACCGAGGTCAGGCTGACAGGTTTGTAATTACCTGGATCATCCTTACGGCCCTTCTTGTGGATGGGCGTCACATTGGCCAACTTCCAGTCTTCGGGGACCTCTCCAGTGAGCCAAGTTTGCTGAAAGATGATGGAGAGCGGCTTAGCAAGCTCATCCACCAGCTCTCTCAACACCCTAGGATGGATCCCATCCGGCCCCATAGACTTATGAGGGTCCAAGTGGCTCAGCAGGTCTCTAACTTCCTCTTCATGGATTGCAGGAGGGCCATATTTCACCCTGCCCCCATCAACCACTTCAGAGGGCCAACTGTCAAGCGAGCTGACATCCTTGCTGTTGAAAACTGAGGCAAAGAAGGCATTAAGTACCTCGGCCTTCTCTGCATCTTTGGTTATTATATTTCCCTCCACATCCAACAAGGAGTGGAGGTCGCTGCTGCCCTTCTTTCCACTATTGATATATTTATAAAAACTCTTCTTATTATCCTTAACAGAAGTGGCCAATTTGAGCTCCAGCTGGCCTTTTGCTTCCCTGATTTTCCTCCTACACGACTTAACAACATCTTTGAACGTGACGTGGCTTATGTCCCCTTCTTTCCAATGACGATACATCCTCTTTTTCTTACTTAGTTCCTTCAGAAGCTCCCTACACCATTTAACATGGTGATGTGCTTGTTAACTCTTCACTTAGTGTGCATCCCATTGTAGTAGGGGATGGATTTTACCTTGTTACAGCTTGTACTGTGTGTGCTGTCACTTCTTTTGCTTCACTTTGGGTTACTTTTGCCTTGGTATAGATCCTTTGCCCATGTGAAGAGCACATGCGTAAGTTCTGCTGCTGGAAGCAATGAGGATGTTAAGTGTTCACACTGCACTTCAAAATCTCTGAGACTGTGGCTGTAAAATGTTTTTGGAGGGGGCTACTTGTTGAGCTGAAAATTCCTGAAATTATAGGAAGGTAGTCAACTGGAATTTTTAAGTTATGTTTACTGACTAATTGTGTAATTTGCATGTTGTTTTACGGAAGCAAAATTATATCAGCATAAATGCATATTTTCCTGAATTGTTATTCAGAACATCAAAAATCTTCTGGTTTGTGGTTGTAGTTATGAAATACATTTTAAGATTAACATTCAGTGTGATCTGTTTCTGAGGAAAATTTTTGTTTCCATTTCTGTTCAAAGCTTTTAATAATTAATTTCAAATTCTGTAGTGTCAGCTGATTCTATGTGCTGTCAGATACGGTTGGCTACTGAAACTGCATTGTAAACCATGCAGATTAAGTAATGACCAGCAGTATTTAATAAAAACAGGAATATTTTCATCATGTGTAGAAAAGATGTTCCTCTGGTGGTGGTGGCAGCTTTTATGTTCTAACCTTTATGCCCAAGATAAACACCCTATACCGGTGAAAGTACAGTCTTGTCATCTTAACAGAGCTCGTTCTTGGCTTCTTCCTGCACCGTTGTGTCAAAACTGAGTTAAATGATGCTCCAAGTTTGTGATAGTTTAAAGCCACATCTGCACCTCTTTTAATCAATTCCACTTTGTGGACATACAAAGCATGCAGCACTATTTCTGCTATAGTTTGCTAATTAAGTTTTCTTTTTCAAATACAGTTAAAATTAGGGGTGGAGTCTGGCTTTGGATTGTTATCAGTAATGTAAGTGACAGTTATTAATTTGAAACATTTTTTTGTTTTGAACAGTCCTAGGGAAGGTTTTAAAATTGGTTTTTTGGATTAAAGCTCTAAACTGTCTATCTTCACAGCCTCTAGAGCTGAATTCTTGTATTGCTTTTGTATTAGAGGTGAAAGCATAATAATGTCAGTGCTGTTTCAAAGGTGTCCTGTGTTCATTCAGGCTGCATTGTAAAGAAGACTTCACAAAATTGATCCAGATTTGTAATCCCATAAGTAATTAAAGGGAAGAAGGGTGTGGCCTGCCTTTTAGGTGTAGTAAGTTTTTCTTCCAAAATGTTTTCCAAAGGAACAGTAACTAGCCTTAACTCTAAAATCTTTCTTCCAATGTAGTGTGTTCCCAGAATATTTGAGTCTTTTTGCTCCTGTGACATGTTAACTTCTCTATTAAGTATCTTAAAATCAAAAAAGCTGATGCACAGGCTTTTTGGGGGAATGTCTGTTCAAGTTATTTACATGCTATAGAGACTTTTGTGTTGTTCTCATACCAGTAGGGAAATTAAGATCTTACTGACATTTGAATCAGAATAAACGCGTCTTCTCTAAAGTAATATTTTGAGCATACGTAACTCTTCTTCCTCCCTCTTATTGGAAACTCACTACTCATAGAAACTCACTACAGTAGTTTAAGGGATAAGGAATGATAAAGCTTATTTTAAATAGAAGAAATTTTAAAATTGCTTTTATTTCAGATCTAAATCTTCTGTTTAAAAATAAAATTGTAAATAAGATATTATTTTGGGAAGGTTCATAAACCTACAGGGCATCTGAACGTGCAGTAGTGGGTCACTCTGATCTGTACTTAATAAAGCTAAGAATTTCTGCGCCCTGTAAATTTGCAGATTTGTCAGAGGCTCCACTGTAAAGGCATTATGAAGTTAAATTCTCCGCTCTCTCTGCTGTGTGAGGGGGGGTGGAAATTTAGTGCAAATTACCAGCAGAATGTCAGCTTTTCTGGCAGCGAGGCAGCGTTCTCTGTTCCAGACACTGTTTCTGGTAGGTACAGTTTCTGTTCTTACTAGAATTCCTTTGTGAGGCTGAAGACCAGTGCAATAAGAGACTGAAGGCATCTGTTTGAGGGAAATGTACATGTTTTCAGACAAATATGATGTGAGGAAAAAAATGTTGGATTGTGCAGGAATGATTTTTTTAGTTAAATGGAATGTTCTTAAGCACTTCATTCCTGACAAAATACGTAGTTATGTTATATCTTTAATCTTCTTAAAATGTGATTTATGTTAAAAGTGCATATTTTAGTGTATTTTGAAATGTGCTTAATTGGCTTTCTACCATACTGGAGTCAAAACTTTCTTTGCTGAAAACATGATTTTTTTATTTCCCAGCAGGGATAACTGCTGGAAATTGCTGTCAGCGTTTTCAGTAGTTGTTGGTAGCACTTGAGATGGCCAACATCGGCTGCTGAGCAAGGTACCGACCTAGCTCTAAGATGATTTATTTTTCCCAAAACATTGACCATTTCTTTTACCTTTGTGACAGCACACCAGGTGCTTAAATTGCAGAAGCATAGGGGAGTAAGGAAGCATTGCTTATGCCAGAATTAAGGAAGGCTGTGCACTGAATCAGAATTTTTAGGGAACACACACAAAAAACCCCAACCACCACCTCCCAAAGAAAGAAAACCTGCCACAAAGGGTGTGACTTGCTGTCTATTAAAATTTAAGAAATTGCTTTCAAAAAATCCACAAAAAAAAGAGTCTTGGTAGTATTTGGTGATACTTTTGTGTATCTTGTGACTGCTGGATGTTTGAATGCTGAATGGCAGTTTGGGATGGTTATAGTTGTTGATCAACCATTCAGGATCTTCATTGGCATCTCAAGAGTTACCCGTACTGTTAAAGCCCTCCCTGTGAACGGGCTTGTCAAAAGTCTTACCTTATTCCCTATGCTATTTCTAATTTCAAAAAGGATGGCAAATTAAGAAAGCTGTTCTAGTTGTCATCAAGGACAGATAATGAAAGTGTTATTTATAAATTTATATAAATTTATATAAATTTATATAAATTTATATAAATACGTGTTAACTTCAGAAAAGCTGGAGGGTGCATGCAGTTGTGCTATAACTTAGGCAGAGTTCTTGTATGGGGGCTGTGTTTTTTGGTATAGGTTGCATTAGGTTGTGAAACGTTTATGTTTTGCTGTAGCAAACCATAGCGGGGGTTTCTTCATGCTTTCTAATCTATTATGTCATTGCTTTCTAATCTATTATGTCATTGCTTTCTAATCTATTATGTCATTGCTTTCTAATCTATTATGTCATTGCTTTCTAATCTATTATGTCATTGCTTTCTAATCTATTATGTCATCTCTTTCAACGCAACGCATGACCCAGCATTCTCCAATGAATTTGTGTGATATTTGTTAATAATTATTCTAAATGTCATAGTTAAATTCACCTGTTTTGTCACATAGAAACATCTAACAGAAAGCAAGGAGTAACCCCCAGGGTTTAGCACACCTCTGGGAAGGGAGGAGGGGAAGAAGCAGGCTGACTCACTGTGGGGAAGTAACCAAGTTGGTTTACATTTTGGTGGTTGATTGTTCCTTGAATTGTATTTATTGCACATGTGTGACAGGTAACACTAATTGACAAGTTAGTCAGACTCTTGAGCAGTATCTGACTAGAATTATGGGTCAGTGGATGGAGCTTAGGTGTGTTTTGGGGAAACAGCACTCCTGCTTACAGCAGATGGTCAGGACAAGCATCCCAAGTGGCATTGCTTGTTCAGTGATTCATGAGTTTCTTCAGATAATTTAATATAGATCTTCTGAATTACACCATGCACTTGAATTATGTTCTAAAGTCTGGTCTTACCTCAGCAGTGCTTCTTTTTTTTTCAGAGAGATTATACATGTTATAGAACAACTTCCAAGTTTTAAAATGCAATTGAAGGTGTTGGCGTAATAAGTTTGGTTTTATGTTATGAGAATGGATTCAGGTACACCGTAACAGGATTTTTCTCTTAGGTTTCTAGTAAGTTCTTGATGTTTAAAAATGGGAATTGCTGTCTTATTAACTGTATCTGTGCCAAAAAGGTCTACTGAGCATTCTTTATCTGTTTGGTTTCTTTCTTCCCTTGTTAAGACAGTTTTTTCTTCTGTTGTCTGTTTGATTATCCTCCCTGTCACTTTTCTCCCCAATTTTCAGGTGGAAATTTTACTTTACTAGCTCAAGCCCATTTCGGTTTGTTTCACATGTCATTTCCTGTATAAGCATTCCTGTTTTCTTCTTTATGGTATGTTACTTTTAAAGTATTTGTAGAGTTATGACTTTTACTCTTCACTTTCTGTTTTTAAACATTTTAAGATTGTCTAAAAATCCTTATTTCTCTTAAATATTATTACAAATATATTCTCAAGGATTTTACAAATTTCACATGATCTCTGAGAAAAGAGCTGACTTCTGATAAAATTCTTTGTAAAGCAGGAACTTAGGTGCAGGGTGGTGTTTGTCCACTTTTGAAAATGCGGTGCACAGGTTATTCACTGTTGATCTACTTTTATCATCATTAGACTTATGATGTTATGGGAAGGGATTTCAGTGCCTCAGGTTGTTCAGTATGTAAAAAGTATGCCAAATAGTATTTTTTTTCTGCTTCTTTAAGTCTCCTGTCTTAGATCTTTGACAGTTAAATGTTATTACTTAGTTTTTCTGTCCTCAAAACCACAACTTAACGTTCTAGGTGGGAAATAGCTGCCACCACCAGTAACCTTCAACACTAACCCAACAACTAACTTTCAGAGGGGATTAGTGTTGTGAATCGAGCTTCACTCCAGGACTGAAAAAATGTGCTGCCCATTCCTTTCAGGCTGTCTTGAGCTGTGGGGGTTTTGAGTAGTGGCTCTTTGTTTTTGCTGCTGTTTAGTTTTATAATGGCTCATTTGATTCTAAAAACCTTATTTTTCCATTAAATGGAAGAATATATTACTTTAATAGACTCAATCTAATGAAAAGCTGCTCATTTGAATGAAAATGTAGCCAAGCGTTTTCCTTATGTAGAAACTGAAAATTTTAGATGATGTGTACCTCTTTACTTAATGAATTCCAATGTCTTGTTCCTGCCTCCCCTTTCCACACTTCTGTTTGATGATTAAGACTAGTTTCATAAGCTGTCATAGGTGAAAACTTTATCTTAGGTGGAGTTATGGCTAGATCCAGACTGCAAATCAGCACTGAAGGAGTATCAGTGCTGTTGCTTCATTCAAAACAAAGTTTGATTGTTCAGTACTAACCAGGACTTGTTAAAAACCATCAGAATGCCTGAATGTCCAAAAATTTGAACTACTTGAAGATAAAGTAAAATGCGGCTTGCTGTTGAATTTTAGGTAGAAAGTGTGCTGCAAAAGTATGATTTTAAGCGTTGTTTTTAAACCTTGTTTTCTCTCAATAGTTCTCATATTTTGGGTGCCAGTCTTCCACGTGCATTACCGAATGTGAAATAGGAACAGTTAGGAACAGAGTAGTTTCTCTAAATGCAGGAAAATTAAAATACAAGTTTGTTATCTGAAGAACAGTCAGAAGGTGTATCTGGCAGCTGCTCAGTTCCTTGAAACCAGAGGAGTGAACATAGTCAGTAATTACAGCTCGTTCTCATTTCCCCACTCTCCTGAATGTCTGGGCTGCTGCTGAGCATCATGGTGTTGTGTGAGAGCAGCTGATGGAGACGAGGTCAGTCTGTGGTACAAGTAGTGCTTGAGACTGGGAACTTCTCTTGTGCATCCACTTGCCATTCTGAGCTCACCTTCTGACTGGCCTTGAACAAAACAGCTTTATTATGATAACAGCTAGTTGGAATAGTGTTTTCTTGTAATCTTTGCAGAACTTCTTAAGTACCTGTAAAATATTTTTTATTATCGATGAGGAGTTTTTTGGGAATTGTCTTTGTTGTAGAGCAGGCTAAAAGTCCATCTGATCTTCAGTGTCTTTTTTCTGATAGGGTATGGGTTATTTTCAGAAAAACCCCAAAAAGTTGTAGAGAACTACTCTGTAGGAATGTTTGCAGGTATAATACATGGTAGTTAGAGGAGGACCTTAAACTTACAGCTCAGTTCTTTTGGAGGAAGCTTGCATACTTTTATGGCACTACGTCTCTTACATGTGCATACTTTTTGCTCTTTATCTCACTAATGAAGATAGAGTTTGTTCCTCTTCTATGCCATTTAAAACATTTATATATCATGCACTCTTGAGTCTAATATGAGCAGTCTGGTTTTCCATGAGCTTTGATTGATGTGGTCCACTTCCTTGTTTTTGTTTTTTTAGGATCTGTTCCAAATTAAAAAAATCTCAGCAGTATTATGTTTTATGTGTTTTCTGCATTCAGCAGTATCTTGCGTGCTTTGAGTTATTTGCAGCCAAACTCCCACTCCCAGAGTTGCTAGTTATAGTGTAAAAGGTGTTGCATATTGTATACAATTATAGTACTTTCTTGTATTTTTCATTTATTTAAGTGCTGCTAGAAGTAATAGCTTTAATTAAACTTCTCTGTGCATGAGTTGGAAGATTTCTTCCTGCATTACCCCTTATTTTCAGTATCATGCAGTAGGGTAGAGTGCTGTTGCCTAGGAATGTCGTCTCAAAATAGTTTTAATTATTGTCATAATGATTTTGATAAAATCAGTGGAAAACTGCAAGGAGTCTGTCAAATAATAAAAATGCAATAACAAGTGCTATAACCTAGAAAACTACACCTTGCTTGAGATTAGGGTAGTAATTTAACTGTTTCAAAATAAAGTAAGTATTTTAAATAGAAATTTATCTTATGCGTTAGGCAAGCTTTCTAGTTTTCTGATTGTGTTATGTTCTTCTCTTTTCAAGGACTTAATCACTAGTTCTGAAAAAAGTGTTAATTGTGGTAATCCACATTTCAACAGGTTATGTCCTTTTTCCCCATGTTTTGTAGTCCCTCTACCTAAATGTCTGGCAGTTTCCTTTTCTCTTACTCAAAATGCTGAACTCTGCTTATTCTTTGAAAATGTGCCGCCATGGTACTGTCAATTGAAATGTCTAGGGAAACAGTGCAAGATATTGGATTGCCTGTGTTGAAGTACAACTACATTGTGCAAATTATAAGGCTTCACTAAAGCTTTAGTTCTCCTTGCTTTTCCAATGGACATCAAATTTAAAATACACTGATAACTTGCTTTTGACCAGAAGGATGGACCGTGTTATCAATATACTTGATACATTTGAGGTAGCACCCTGGTTCAGAGTTAAATGTTGTTTTTCATGTCATCAAAAATCCTAGCCTTCAGTAGGTTTGCAGACATGTTTCATAAGATTTATTGTCTGCTTGCAAGGAGGATTCACCTTACACACTTGGACATTTGTTCTGTACCAGTGTCTTAAGGAAGCAGTTACTTTTAGCATGTGGTCTTTAGTTTCATCCTTTTTTCTATGACCTTGGTTTTGCACTTGCTCCTTCTCTTCTTTACGATGTGTGTATTCTTTGACTTAAACCTCTGTTTCTGTATGAAAAAAATCCAGCTGCCCATTTAAAATTAGAGGATTTTTTTTTTTACTAATGAGTGTGTACATGGTCTGGTAGCTATGGGTATCTGACAGTTTTAAAAAAAAAGAACTATTTTTCTTTTTATGAAATGGGGAGCTGTTAGGTAAGAACCTGGTACCTCTGCTGAGCGAAAAAAGTACTCACACAACTGAGATGAATTTTATCTTCTATACAGACTTTCTGGAAATTATCAACCATGCTTCTTGTTTTCTGCTCTCAAAATGATGTCACATAATGAGTTTTACTGGCCACAAATTGTATTTTGTGGTAGAAATTGTATCAACTGTTCTTCCTCTCAGGACGCAGCCTAAAACCTTTATACTTTCACCTTTATTTCAGTTTTGATATGTGCTAGAAAACAGCTACTTTGTGTGACATCTCTGGGTTATCTACTTGCCTTGCCTTTTGTCCTCCGTTCAGCAACTATTAAATTGTTATCATGGAAGAATGGGCTTCTGAAAAACATAGGGGATGGATCAATCATCAAAGCCCAGTGATGCCACAATTACAGTACAAAATTAAAATGCGATTTTTATATTTGAGAATATAAAACATATTATCCAGAGAACATTAAGTTCTCTGACATCCTACAATGCAGAAGTATTCATGTATGAAGTAATATTGAACATACGTTCAGGCACTTAAAAACTGAACTTCATTCTCATTTTTTTTTTAGTTTTTCTATTTCTGATTTTCTTCAACCTGGCAAAATTTGGTTTAATATGAAGGCAGCAAAAATCTTGATTTGTTAGAGTATAACTGTGTTTTAGTTCTTCAGCTACCTTAAAAAACCTTGTGATTTCTTAAGGTACATTAAGTCCATCTTTGGTGCAGAATGATGCCACATCCTGGCTGAGAAGGAAGCAGGGACAGAGGGAGGAGAGTTACCAGTGTGAACAGTTTGTATGCAGGGAGTTTATTTACCTTAGACTCACAGTAAGAAAGAATGGCTGAAGATGTACCTGAAACTCTCAAGGAATCGCTTTTCATTCAAAGTTGACTGTTAAATTTTAACTATTATAACTAGTCATCTCTGTTCTGCTAAGACAGTCAGTAGCCGAGTACCTGGTCTTTCCCTGACTGTTACAAACTGAGGTACGAACGGAAAGTGCTGCCTTTCACAGAGTGAGCTACTTGTGTGTTTAGTCTAATAATGAAAGCACAGCTGGTATCAAATACATGGTGGAAAGAAACATATTTTATACTTGTCAATAAGCTTATGTGGCAGGGCTACAGTCTGGGATGACGTTGAAGATTTTAAAGGGAATAGTTACTTCTATCAATACTGTAAGAATAGAAGGGGTAGAGCTTGTGTGTCTGGAGGTTGTTCAAGTTGGTCTATCAGTTACCCTGGGACTGGAAGGAAAAAAAAAAACTAAAAATCCTGAACAAGACAAAAAGCTGATCCCTTGGACCCAGAGGCTTCCTTGCTGTCATAGTACCTGACTTCTTTTAATACTTTTTTTCTTGTATATTTTTCTGTCTCACAAAAAGGACAGCAGGATAAATAACATAGATTTAGGCATAAAATATGCCATTGCAATACTTTTTCATGTAAACCTGTGTCAGGAATTGCTGGACATCCAATCCAAATATAAGACAGAAATTCTTTGTGGTTCTGAAAATCTCCGCTCCTGTTCCAGTAGGAGACTAGAAACAGTGCTCACTTAAAGTATGATTATTGATAGGTATAAGTGTTTGGTTTATTTGATAGGGATCAAAAAGAGACTTAAGTTTGTATTGGTGTCACTGTTAAGAAACAAACTGAGAAAACTATAAATAGTGGCTAGCAAATGGAGGGGAGGGTGTATGAGGTGCTTGTTTTGATTTGTGGGTAGATGTTTGATTTGTGGGTTTTTTTAAAAAAAATACATTTCTCAGTGAATAGCTCCAAATACCAGTTTTAGAGTAATTGTAAGGAGTAGTTTCTGAATAACCACAGCCTTCCCATGGTTACTGGGGAATGGAGCAACAGACTTGCTCAGCTATGGAAACTCTTGTGTAATGGCACTCTCTTCAAAATATGTCAGCCAACTTCACCACTTGGAAGTCAAGGGTTATCACTTATTTCACGTGGAAGGTGATGGAGTCACCATGCAGTTAGCTGAAAGAGTGTAACCAGATTGTCGTTGGTGTGTGGCTGAGGAAAAATGACTCCTTGGGTCTTCTTGAAGTTGCTCTGCAAGTGTACTTACGTTCTCTGCACAAAAATTAGTCTGCTCGGGTCAGCTTCTTAGCCAGCTTCTCTTCTCAGTAATACTGAAATCAACCTTTCATACCTTAAAAATAGGGCTGATCTTGATTTGATGGCAGGTACTCGAGGCAAATACCACAAAAGCTTTGAGGTCCAAACTTGAAAACTGTTGATGAACACTCATGAAGGGGAGGAAAACACAAATGAATGAAACATGGTTCCCTAGAAACACGAGGTTTTCAGTCTGTATGAAGAACATCTCTCTCTGCTGGAATAACAGGGATGACTGAGGTGCTTAAAATACTCAAGCCACTTAAAAATAAATGTTGAGGGAGGTGGCCTGGCTCTTGAGGGTGTTTCTTGACCCTTTTAGTTGTTAGTCTTTAACTTCCGAGATTAGTAGTAATTACAGGTTTGATGCTTCCTCTCCCTTCAGGTTAGTGCTCTGTAAATCGCTTTAATTGTATGTCCATTACTTGTATGATTATAGTCTGTATTTCGGCTTTGGATTTTGTGGAGTTACACATTCATAGCACAGTATGAGTGAAATAAGTGTTGTTACACTTCAGGTTGAACCACTTTCCATTTTACAGTTAATTGGGAAAAGGTAACCACTCCAACCACTTGTTATGTCCTGACTTCTTACATTCAGGTCATAAATTTGGCTGGCTTTCAATATGCAAGATACTCAATTAAATACTTTTTTTTTCCTGGAAAAGTCATTAATTGCTATATTTTTTAATCCAAATAGACAAAAGTGTGTGTATTCAGATACAAAATTTGTGTGACTTAAAGTACCTCCAGCTTGTTCACAGTGCTGGACGAGAGTTTTGGTTTTTTTGTCAGAAAGTTGTTGCTCTGTTGAGGGATGCAAGGCTGCACTACCCTAGGTGTCTTGGTGACAGTGAAGTCTGTTTCTGGTTATGGTTTTTTTCATGTATCATGTGTGTTTTTCTGTATGTTCTGTAGGGCTATTAATTTACAGGATCATTTTTCTGGAGTTAATCTTCAGAGCAATTCAGTGTATGTATAGTAAAAAAAGTGCCAGCTGTTTTAAATCTAATGGGTCTTCCAGGTTTGTTATAAGAAAAGTACTTTTGAAAACAACTTCTCTTGGGGAGGGAGGAAATGCTGTGTCTTTTGTTATCTTAAGGAGAAGTTTGTCAGGCATTTAAAGGAGAGCAGCTCATTGTAAGTGACTGATCAGCTGGGCTGTAGATATATGTCAGATATTGAGTTTATGAGATTGTGGGTGCATGGTTTAGGTTGTGTGTGATTGCATTCAGTAGTACCACCTGAAATGCTTCGACAGTAGCTCTTGCTGCTTCTGTTTATGGAAATTTTAGCATTTTATGATACTCTAACAGAAAATAAAATCATCAACTGGAAGAAGTGGGAGTAAACTGCAGAAATATTTACAAAGGCAATCTAGTTGTACTCTGTTTTTTAACATGTTTGCAGTGTTGTCCACAGTTAGCCAGACAGACTCCTGTAGGTGCTTAAGTAGATGGACAATGCAAGTCTAACTCTTGTCTGTGTGAAAGAAACATTCAGAAGAGTGTTACAAATTGACTAAATAGTTGAAAATCCTATGCTAGCACAAGAAACATTTAATGAAATTAGAGCAATGAAGTTTAAAAAAAACCTTGAATTGTGATTCTGTGACTGGATGTGGTCACTGCAGCTGGTTGTGTTGAGGAGACACTTGATAGGAAAATGAACTTTGTGAGGTGGCCGCTCCTGGGTTTAGAAAGTGGCTCTGACTTAAATCTGTTGTGGAAACTGAAGATCCACCATTTATTTCTAACATTAAACACTGGGTATTTCTGCAAATGTGGCATAATATTCTTTACACAAACTGAGCTGTTTGGGGCCGTTCCTTGAGGCATTTTTTCAAGAATGTATTTTTTCCATGCAGTGTCTATTTCTGGCAAATGCATCACTGTTGCAGTTTTGTTAAACTATTCCATCATGTGCAGTGTATTTTACTGGGGTTCATACTCTGGACCATTATATTTCTGAAACTTGTTTATAGATTCAGAAACCTTGCTTGTAGTCTTAATTCTATGCTTGGGGCTCAGAAAGTAAAACTGGGGAGAATTAAATCCTCTACAATATTGTTTATAACCAATTGTTTTCATTTTTCAGATGTTCCTCCTGCTGATCAAGAAAAACTTTTTATCCAGAAGTTACGACAGTGTTGTGTACTTTTTGACTTTGTTTCTGATCCACTAAGTGACCTAAAGTGGAAGGAAGTAAAACGAGCAGCTTTAAGTGAAATGGTAGAATATATCACACACAATCGCAATGTGATTACAGAACCTATTTACCCTGAAGTAGTACATATGGTAAGTAGTTTAACAATGAGAACTATTTCTTCTTTGTTTATTCTTAGTCATTCCTTCAGCTGTATCGCTTTATCTTAAGAAATCTTGTCGAAATCTTTGAAGAAGATCACCTATATTCATTCATCTGCAAAATGGTAATAAAACAGTGCTTTTAAATCTCATTGCCAGTGCCAATTCCTCTTCTTTGTAAGCTAGAAACCAGACACATATATGAAGCAGAAGTGAATTATTAAGTTGTTAAAAACTAAAATACTCTATAAAAATAAAGATTTTTTTTTTTTCCCCAAAAATCTTTTCTGGAATAGGTATTTATAGAATTAGGGAGGGAAGTTAAATATATCTAGCTCTTAAAAATATGTAGGTTGTGAAACTGAAAATATAAAGGAAACCTGGAAGATTAGAATTGAGATCACTTGTGCAAGCTTGAGACTTAATGTTATTTAATCCTTTTCAGTACCAGCGATTGGTTTTATTCTATATTCAGAGGTGGGAATGAGAGTCAGATCTTGTTTAGTGCACAGAACAGCAGAGGAGGGTTCTGCTATGGGAACCATTCAGACCTGTGTTGTTTCTCCCTGCTCACTATCCACATTCTGGCAAACTAGACCTGGTTTATTGTTGTGTCCAAGTCCACTCCAGGAGGAGGTTGTGAAACTACAGGAGTGCTCCAGACAACTACCAGTTGCCTGGAGCAGCAGCTGTGTTGATGTCTGTAGCTGTTGTCTGAAATGCACTGGGAACAGAAGGCATCTTTTAAAATAGCTGATAACTGACTTACAAGAAACTCCTAACCATGAGTGATAGGATAGTTTCTCCTGAAACTTTAGTCTGGGATGAATTTTCAGGGGGATGTGAAAAGAGTACATCTTAAACATAATTATGAATTCTGCCAGATTGAGGTCTTTCTACAAATCAGAGACTGGAAGCTTCTTCAAAGATCGTAAGGATTTATAGTATGAAAGATGCTGCTTATTCTGAAGGTTGCTTGTTATCCAAATCAACCAGAAGTGTTTACTGATACAGAAGTTGTTTTCATGAGAATGTCTGAGTATATGAGGATTACTTATAACTCTAGATGTCAGGCATACACAAAGCATTGAGGATGATTAATGAGGAGATGTGGGATCATGTCTTTTCCCGTGTCTTTATAGCTTATTTATATCTCTCTTTTGTGAACTGGTTGATTGATTGCTTGTTTTGGAATACTTGACCCTGTTGAAAGAGGAGGTTTGAAAGAGAATAAACTTGAGACTTCATGTAAGTAAAATGGAGTTCATGAGTTCTTGAATATCTATGCAGACATCAGTGTTTGTTCTGCATAGGAAGACTTAACTGTGCATAATGTGGCAAGTTTTGCTTTACATGCCTGCATTATCTTCCTCCATCAAACAATCATGGCCAGAATATGTTTGGCTGAGGAGAACATATATTTTCTTTGCTTTCAGATGTAATTAATGGTCAAGATGCCTGTACTTCGGTCAGTTTAATAAATCTTACTGCAGAATTTGGCTGCTATCTTAATCAGCAGTGTTTTGTGGGGAGCATGCAGCATCTCTTCAACAGTTTTTTCAGTGAATTGAAAATGTAAGGTTCTAAAGACTGCAGGATTTCCTTGCATGGGGCTCACACAACACTGTGATAGATGCTGTTAATGGAGACACCTGAACTCGTATTTTGAGGTTACATTAGAGAGCAATTTTTTCAGACTGCTTTCATGCAACAGTTTTCTTTTGGTTGTGTGTTCTGAAACAACTGTATTCTTTCTGCAGTAGTCTTACCAGCTTCTTTCTTTCAGGCATGTACTAAGGTTTTGCGAAGTTGCAACAATAGGTTTGAGTTGATTGTGTGGATTTTAAGGCAAAATAAATATAATGTCTTTGCACTTTAAAACCCTTCCAAGAGACATTAGTAAGTTGTGTGCTGCTAGTGCCACTGAATTATATTAAGGAATGGTGTTTTCAGTAAAATTATGTAAGTAATCAAGAAATACTCAAATTTGATTTTGGTTTTGGTTTGGAAAGTGTGTGAAGTTAGTAGTGACACAGGAATTAGGACTTCACTGTGCAATTCTGTTCATCCTCACAATTTGGAGGTTACTCATTTATGTATATGTAGACAAACATGCGTATGAAAGTGTGTATGTATAATCTCTGCTTGGTTTTCTTAACATTGTTTAGGCCAAACATGTAGAGCAATGAATTTCACAACTTACGTGTTTGATAATAAAACTATATTTTTTCATTTTGAATAGCTTCAAATCTTCCTTCTGAGCAGAGAAGGAAGATGCTTCTGCAGACATGCATCTACCTTATCTGGTCCTTCTTTATCCTTTTTAATTCTAGTGCTTACGTCATCTCCATCCACCCTTCATTTTTTGCTTCTGTGTCCTGGGCTAATTTATAGTAAGACCTTGTTTAAGCTCTGTATTCATCTAGTGGCTTAGTCCAATTATGTTAATAAGAAGTCTCATTTTCAAAAGATACGAGAGAAATGAATTTCTAGAATGGATTTAATGTTATTCTCTTTCCCTGCTTCTTCAAAAAGCGAGCTGATACACTCTTCAAATCCCTTTCACATTTGTAAGCAAAGACGTGATGGGAAAGGAAATGTTTTTATTACACTTGTATAACAATTTCTATTTCTCAGGTATAATATAATATGATTGGATTGATAAGCCACAGGAACTTACCTCTTCTCAAATGTCTGGATAAATCCTGTAAATGTAAATTCAGGAATTTTATCAAAAGTGGCCGTTACAGAACTTTATTTAGAAAAGAGTATATGGCTTTCTTTTTTAGCTTGGCTTTTGGAGAAAACAGGGACTTATGAGAATGTTCATTTGCACACTAGTTTGTCAGAATCACGGACACTTGGGATATTAGTTTTGTAGAACTTTGAGAGAAGTGGTAGCTGTGAAGAATACAGCCCCAAATTAATGCTGTTTTCCATCTCAGGGCATTATCTGGATTGTATCTGTTTTAAGTTGGACTGTGAAAGCGAAATGTGGATGTCCAGGGTTGTAGTGTTCTCAGAAATAGACGGAAAGCTTGTATAATTATGGCTAACTTATTTCTGTAGCACTCAGAATAATTTCCTTGGTGGTGGTGATGATGATGAAGCACTTGTGGGTGGTAAATTAGCACTTTTGTGAAGTGTATAGGAGAATATAACTTTAAAAATTAATAATATATAAGCACATCTAATTTTATAACTAGGTATTTTCAGCAACTGAAGCAGTTGTCACTGCAGCTTTTCATGCATTATGCAAATTAAAGTACATTCTCAGTTATACACGAGGGGAGGTTGATTTTTTCTGAGTTTTGTGGATGTGGGTTTATTTTTTTTTTTGCTCTGGTATTTGGTCTAGAATAAGAGATGAGATGTTACTATGAATAGAAATGTACTACTTGTGGCTCTATTTAGCTATTAGAATAGCTTTGTTCACATGAAAATAGAAGACAGACTTTAAGAGTATATAGCTTGTCATTCAGAACTGTTCATGCTGGGCTTCACTCAGGCTGCCCCACAGAAGGGAGGAGAAAATATATTAATCTCTGATGTTTATTTGCTTGAAAATATTCTCCAGTGTTGCACTTCATTTTTCCAGTAGCCCATCTTGTACATAACTGCCATTACAACAGACACAGTTGCGAAGCAGTAAAAACATAGGTTGTTTGCTTTTCCCTTTTTTTGTTCTCCCATCCTCGTAAAATGTGTTCTTTAGAGTTAAATATTGTCCATGTTGACAGCACAGAGAATTTTGGCATACTAGCCCAGTTTTCATAAAGACTCGTTCCATAAATTTGAGGGGAAATGTGGGATTTTACTAGAGAGGGGTGGAGCTGGGGAGGGAATGTGCTGAAGTTATCCTTTGTTTACTTACTTTATGGGAAATTTGTCTTGAAGGGAATTAGGCTTTGCAGTTTATCTTCTCTGTTCGGTTAAAAGACTGAAGTTAGGAAAAAGGTCGGCCATTTGACAGAAGGGTAAAGGTCTCACTGATATTATTTCATTGTAAATTTGCATAAATTTCAGTGGCTTAATAGAGAAGAGAGTTTCAGGTTTGTGCCTTCAGTGGGAGATGGTGCACCTTGATTTGAGCAGATTTGTGTTCTATTGGTCACAGATATAGAACACAAAACAGATTAATTCAGGCTTTATTGGTTCTGTTGCTCACGGAACAAATTATTCTGGTTCGGGTTTTTAACTCTTTCCATTTGGTATTCTCAAAAGTAAAAATTATAAGATATTGTACCTAACACCTTTACATGACTGTGCCTTTCTTCTTTATAGCAAGAGCCTGAGACTTTATTGTCTAGAAAAGGCCAATTATTCTTCCATTTGCTTAACAACCTTATTAGCAAGCTTTAGTCTAGTCTTCCTGAGTTTGTTTTCTTGGAAGAACACTGATTATTGTGAATTTTCACATTATATTTTTTAAACAGAAGTTGAAGGCTATTAGTTGCTTGATGCCCGTGCTTTTAAAAAGAGAGACATAAAGATATTTTAGCTTTACTTTTAATTCTCTGAAATAGTGATTACTCCAATATACCAGTGTCAGTCTGTATGAACCCTGCATCTCAGCTGCTGAAATGAAGAAATAGTCTGAAGAAAAACAGAGCATCAGGATGACTTTTCCTTCATGGGAATATGATGCAAATCTTACAGATTTAGCTGATGCAGTTTGATACTGCCTCCCACTGTCTGCTCTGCCTTGTGTCACATGGGAGATGTTAGGGCGGCACATACTCCTTAGTCCTACCCGTTAATAGGTAATTCATAGCATTATTTTAAACTGTGAATGGAGGTGTTAATGAGAAGTCAGAACATGAGAAGGGAAACGTAGCATTCTGTTGATTTTTCCCAGGATGCCACCAAAGATGGATGGAAGGTGTTCCTCTGCAAAGTAGCATCTTTAAACTGAGGCAGCATGATCTTTCAGAGCTTTGAAGTAACCTTCAAATGGTTAGCAAAGAAGCTTTGACACTATTAAAAAAACAAAAAAATAGACTAGAAACTCCAAACCAGCCAATCAACAAAAAAACTTTCAGTAAAAAACTGAGTAAAGAGTAAAAATATGTGGCATGTGTGATTATTATCCGTGATGGAACTTGAATGCAATAAAGACTGAAATTGTGGCATAAAGAATAGATTTTAAACATTATATTGGAGTAGACCTTGCATTCTAAACAGCTACATTATAGCTAAACTCAAACTTGTAGTGTTTGGGGCTTTTTTTCCTTAAATTGAGCTGTATTATACACTTGTTGAAAGCATAGAAAGCTTTCATGTGACCAAGTGAAAAAAATGTTCTTTTGCATCCTCAAGTAAGACATGCAGTTCAGTGCACGTTCCAGTGGAGTAATTTTTTTTTTTTTTCTGTCTAGCTGGTCCTGGAGATGCCCTGTACTGGCATGTTTACTGAGCCAAGTATTGATTTTCTTAGAAAGTCTCTGTAAATGTTTCTGTTGCTCCTGGTAATGTAGCCCTTTGCAAAGAATTTTTTTTTCCCCGGCAAATCAGCTTTCTGCCCTGTTGTCTCTTACTTTACCAGACTTGGGAAATGTATTCTCAGATTTTCCCGTAAGTGCATGCAAAAAGACATGTCTGATTAGTTGCAGAAATAGAGTATCATAACAATGCGTAAGTTACCTGTTTAGGATGGAGTAAAAGTTATCACAGGTACTGGTACATGCATAGCTTATGCTGAAGCTCCACTGCAGCTGATCTGATAAATTAGTTTTGTGCAGGATGTAGCTCTCCACTCAGCATAGCCACCATTCTCATTGTAAGCAAATACTTTAAGTAAATTCTGGTATTTTAGTATTTTTATAATACACAAAATGATCTGTGAAAGCAGAGTTTACTTTAGTGTTTTAAGTAGGAATTGACTTCCAGGTAATTTCTTTATGGAACCTCATATACTTGAGGGTTGGGACAGTGCACCACTCAGTTTCTTATTTTGACAGTCTTATTTATGCAATGTGTTCAAGCTGCCAAAAGACTAAGGCACTTCTCTCAAAAGATCATTTTTGAAGTAGTGGAGGCAGTTTGGGACTATATACTAATTTAGCTTGGTTGGGGTTTTTTCTAACTTCTGTACAAAAATAAGTTTAGATTGATTTATACTGGTTTGGTTATAAGCAACAAAATAAAACAAGAAAGTCTCTATTGGGTGTACTTATGCAGCTAAATGGATTATGTTTCTCTACTTGCTCAGCAATTTGGTTGTCTCCTACCAACATCTGCCCTACCTAATACTCTAGATTACAAGTGGAATAGAGGAATTAGTCTCTTTTCAGAACTGACTGTCTTAACTGTCTTGCGTATATAGATAAAGGCTTTCTCGGGTTTTCAGACTAGCACATACAGAAACCTTGTCCCTTCAACTTGCTCAGTAAATTTTAATGTGTAACTTCTCAGGGTGTGAAAACAGCAATTTGAATCACTGGCAAGGTGTTCCTTTCTTGTCCACAGAGAAACCACCTGGTTTTTCTAGCTGTCATTTCAGGTGGAGAATTTAGGATACTGCAAATGTTTTAAATCTTTGCACCGTTCTGGTTAAGGTGGCTCTTTAAAAATGCATGTTAATTATCAAAAAAATCATGTAGCGTTTTCAGCCAACAAATGTGTTTAAGTTTGTGATTATATATGTTGTAAATATTTATATACGTGTATTTCTGACTATGGATTTTTATTTTTTAAAAATTCAAGCTGCATACATTTGTTATGAGGTGGGATTGCCTAGCACAGGACCTCGTAAAAAAAGTTTTCTGTCCATGTGAGAGGGAATGTTTTTTTAGTCTTTGAAACTCACTTCATGTTAAAGGGGTTTGCGAAGAATCCTACATAGTATGAATATGCTTCTAGAAGAGCACTTGGAAACACAACAGTAATTTATCTGTGTATATATTAAAAACTTGAAAAGCAGTTCATCTTTGTAGTCTCCTCCACTTCCATCAGTATGCTAAATGGTTTCCAGGGGGTTGAGAATTCAGATGAAGTGAAAGCTTAAAGGATTGGGACATGCATTTCTTTTCACTCAGTGCCCCTGTGATGTTGGATAGAGGGACGTGGCTTAAGAGAAGACACTAAGGCAGAGGGAGGAACTTGGTTTTGAAGTGTTTCCACGTGTGTGTAACTACGGTATGAAATGAAACTGAGGATATTTTACAGAGAACAATAGTTGCAGGTTATCTTTGTTTTGCGTCTCTGTTTCTGACTTCCACTTCTGTGGATTGTTGCAAGGCCTAGTAAAGTGTATCTCTAAAAAAGGTTTGGGTAAAAAAATTTGTATAGATTTACTTTGGCTTTTAAAACAAGTGTGTGTAAAGAGATCAGAGCAATATCCTCATAAAACATGTCCTGACAGTAGGTTTGTGCTTTAAAGAGTACTGCGTAATGTTCTCCAAGTTAGAAATCTGTAAAGAAGAATGTACCTCATTCTTATTTAAACTACTGGACTATATAGCTTGTATTTTGCAAATATTAATTAAAATACTCCATGTAAAGAAGTCTTGGTCATAACCATGTTTGAAGTCTTTTTTTAACTATTTATTTCTTTCGAAGTTCTTAAAGACACATGTGATTTCAGTTTGCAGTTAATATGTTTCGAACATTACCACCATCTTCCAATCCAACGGGAGCAGAATTTGATCCAGAGGAAGATGAACCAACCTTAGAAGCTGCATGGCCTCATCTACAGGTATTTAAGGAAGGCAAGGAAGTCAAACTCTTAACAAAATTTTTATATTGAAATCATTGTTTATTGACTCAAACTTGTTTGGTTTATGTGTTTATCTCAAGTCAGTTGCATTTCTCTGCAATATTTTAAATATTTCTTGATTTTAAATAAAATGTTTTAAAAAAAAAAAGTCAGTTGGTATGTTAGAGGTTAAAGGCTCATTTCTTGTGGTACTGATGTAATAGCTGTGGTTTTATATGAGCATTGGTTTGTCACTATGAATACTTTGATCTGACTCCGGCACAGCTCCAGCTTTGAGAGGTACTGTGACAAACAGAGGAAAACAGGGAATTTTCAAAACAAGTACTTCTGGGCATGATTAATATTAGATTACTCTATGTCATTTAAGCTCAGCTGAATTTCAGTGCAGTTTATAGAACTTGTGCTTTGTCAGGAGAGCAGGAGCGAAATTTACTGTGTGATATATAAATAAATAATTAATAAATTTTGTAATGTGTTGCTTATATAATGGTTCCGTATTTAAAAGACTAATACTGTTTTTCTTTGGGGTTTTTTTCAGCTTGTTTATGAATTTTTCTTAAGGTTTTTAGAATCTCCAGATTTCCAACCCAATATAGCTAAGAAATATATTGATCAGAAGTTTGTATTACAGGTGAGGTAAAAGAATTTTTAACTTCAAGCTTTAAATTATTTTACAGTGCATTAGATTCAAGTAAAGTGCATCTCTCTTGCCTCTTTGCAGCTTTTAGAGCTCTTTGACAGTGAAGATCCTCGTGAAAGAGATTTTCTTAAAACAACTCTTCACCGAATATATGGGAAATTCTTAGGCCTAAGAGCTTACATCCGGAAACAAATTAATAATATATTTTATAGGTATGTCAGTGTCTTTGTATTATGGTGCGTGTGATCAGGTTTACAACTAAAAATACTCCAAGACACTACTAGCAGTTTTTTATTTCTTAGTAAGTTTATATCCAGTACTGCTACATCTAACAATAATTAATACCATTGTGGGAGATTGAGGGTAGTCTTGCACACAGCATAAACTTGGCAGCTGAAATTTGAGTTTGTGTGTGATTCGGTGTATCGTTTGGTGTCTTTATATGTGAGGCTTTTTTTCTTATTGGGTGGGAGTGTTTATATTATAATAGTGCCTTAATAAAATGTAGTTCTTCGTAATACAAAAGTTGGGCTCAAATCAAATGACTGATTGATCTAGAATTTGCTTGCAGGAACATTCATTGCCTTTTCTGTCATCAGAACTGCTATTTAGGGCTCGAATCTTTTTAATTGTCATAGAATAAACTGTAGTATTATCCCTGATACAAAAAATGTAAAGATGAAAAATTCATCCACAATTTTTCCAAAGGTTTTTAGAAGTGTTGTTTTACTGCCATTATTCCAAGTGTGAGTGTAAGATTATAATATCTGCTTTAGTCATTTAGTTCTGGTATGCTTCTAACTTCCACAAATAATGTTGGGTATCAGTTTCCACTCTGTCTGTACATCATCCTTCTCTTTTTTTTCTACCACTGTTCTTTTCATCCCAAAATGTGTATATGAGGCTTATCCCTTTAAGAAGATACCAAAAAGCTGCTACATATTTTGCCATCTAATGAATGGCACTTGGCAGTACCAGCTGTAGAGGGAGCTTATCTTCCCTGTCTGTGGTAACAAGTAAGCCTTTAGAAGAGATACAGAGGGGCTACTTCAAAATAATGAGTAAGTTGTCTTGTGGACAACTGCTTTTGACTGGAGAAGTCAAGAGCCAGTGTCCTAAGGAAAAAGTAAAGGTGGATCTTTCAAACAAAGATGGAAACTTCACACACACAGATTTTTATTAAGATAATTCCAAAATCCATCGTTTTGTAAAATATCTGAACCAGATGGTAAAACAACAACACAGCACATTATAATGCAATTCTGAACAGTGTTTATTTGCCGTTTCTTGCACTTTGCTTTCAGGGATGATGGAAGCAAAGTCTTCAAACAGTTAGTTGTGGTGCAGGGCTTTTCCAAGACTAAGAAACGTTCTGGTCCTTAGATCAACTTTGTAATAGTTTGTATAATGATGTTTTCAATCTAAAACCTATATGGGAGATGATAAAATTTTCACTGTGGAGGCTCCCTTTCTCTACCATGTTGTAGGGGAAAAAAAATTGAAAAGAAAACCTCAGTTGTAGAATATTTAAGAGTTAGAAGTTGAAACATTTTACATCCAAATGTAAACTAGTGTTCTTGGCTGTGAACACCAGAGAGAGTAGTCGTTTCAACTTCTGTCTTTAGTGGATTGTGCATGATAAGCTCTTAAAGTATGTATAGAATTTGTCAAAATATTTCCTTTTATTATACTTTTTCCTGCAAGTTGTCAGTTTATTACTGTGCTTATCTAAGAAACGTGTGATCTTTATTTGTCTTTCAGTCACTGGCCAGAATTGCGTGAATTCTGTCACAATAGTACATTAATACTATTCTAATGTATTTCTAATGTAAAATATATTTTTATAAAAATTATTAAGCTGGCACGTTCCTGTTAATTCAGTCTAAAACTTTTTGTATCATTGTCTTTAGTTTTTCTTGGAATTATTATCCTGAATCATATAGAGAAAAGGATTAAAAACAGGCACATAATGTTATGGATTAAAAATAGCTCTTAATATGTCAGCCAATCACAAATTTTCAAATAAAAATATTTTCTAATGCATGGAATTATTTTCTTATAAGTACACATCATTATAACTATTTGCAAAATACGTGAAGTTGTGCATAGAAGTTTCTCAATGAATTTACACTCAGGCAATTTGAAAGAAGGGTGGAAAGGTGACTGCCTAGTAAATTACAGTGTTCTATCAAAAGAAAATTCCGGAAAATTTTATTTCCTCTGTTTATTGTGGAACCTTTTGTATGCACAGAAGTTTGTAATGCCAAAGAGCTTTTTCAATCCATAAGTAGTAACTGAACACCTTGTGCTTGAATGCACTATAGAAGGTTGAGTCATGGCATTTGATAGTGCCAGATGCTCTTGTATTACTTCAGTATTTAAAGCATTGTTTGCTGTGTTCACTTTGTATTATTAGAATGGCATAGAAAATGATTATTGGAAAAACTCAAGTGCAGTCTGATTTGTTCAATGTGGGGGAAAAGAGCAAGTGTGAATGTTGAAAACAACTTGATCTGCTGTTTTTTTATGTTTCCACAAAATTTCTTTTCCTCAGTGTGTTTCTATTTTCTTTTTACTGAGTGACTAAAACCAGAGAGGTCAAGGCTACGTGTAATGTTAGATGGGGATCTTACTGTTACAGTTGTGTCTCTCTTCACCAGTAATTGAGTCAAACTTGTCATTCGTTTAGGTTTATTTATGAAACAGAACACCACAATGGCATAGCAGAATTACTGGAAATACTGGGAAGGTAAGTTGTGGGTTTTATTTAATTAAACTCAGTCTTCAGAGAAGACTTCAAAAATCAGATTGGGGATTGCAGGTTGCTTTGAGACAGGTTTAAAATAGCTTCATATCATGTGGCAAAGCTGAAATGAAGAGTTAATTTTGTCTTAAGCCTGCAGAAACACCGCAAAAACTTGAACCCTGTAGCACTTTGGAATGTGACAATTTTTTAAATCTTATTTTTTAAGTTTTATTGTCTGTCTTAGAACCCTTGTTATTGATATTTGTTGTACAGCAGCTACAAATACCATGAAAGTAGTTGAAATTTATTCATAAATTCTTCTGACATCACTAAATGCATAGCAGATAAACAAAGGAAGCATAGGTTGTGAAACTTGCAAAAGCTTTTGTTAATCTCATTATATAGCAAACTGTGGTGATGCATCTGAATACCCTTGAAGCTAAAATTTTACAACTTAAAGCTGATAGCATTTTTAAAATGAGTGTTTTTTATCAACCAATTTCTCAAATCCATGTGCAAGCTTTTGGTTTTTATTCTTTAATACACTTTAAAAGCTTAGTTAGGATTACTTTATTGTGTTTTCATATTTTTACACATAAAAGTAACAGGTCAACAAGAATATGTTGGGTCTGCTTTGGCTTTGGATATCTCCATGGATGGAGACTCCACAGCCTCTGGGCTACAGGTTCCTAGGTTTGACCATGCAATTAAAGTATTTTATTTTTCTTACGTTTGAGTGAAATTTCCTGTTTTTCAATTTGTGTCCATTGGCTCTTGCCCTTTCACTGCGCACCACTGAGAAAAATTAGACTTTGCCTTCTTCACACTATCCCTTCAGATCTTTGTACACATGGGTAAGATTCTCCTGAACCTTCTCTTCCTCGGGCTAAACAGCTCTCTCAGTGTTTCTTTGTGTCACTTGCTTCAGCCCCTTCATTATCTCCATGGCCATTTCCTGGACTCCACATCCTTCTTGTCCTGGGGAGCCCAGAACTGGACCCAGCAGTCCAGATGGGTCTCACCAGGACTGAGCAAAGGTGGGGGGATTTATCTCCCTAACCTACTGGCAGTGCTGTTCCTCATGCGACCCAGAATGCTGTTGAAATTGGAAGACGTTTTGAAATTTTCTAGGTCTAAATAGCTGGCCATAATAGTTACTTAATTTTCAGTGAAAAGTTAAATGATTAAAGGAGTTATGCATCCATCATTACTTCAACATACTATAATCAAGTAATACTCATCAAGATATACTGTAGACTTAAAGCTTAAAGACTAAAATATAGAGCTAAATATTCAAAGCTCCTATTTAGATCACCAACTTTTACATATTTGGGTATTTTAGCTTATCTTTAAGTGTTAAAAATTTAGAAGTTAAATATTTTTTTCCTTATCAAAATTTCTTCTAAAACAAAATTTCTAATAGTTAAATGAGGCTTCCGAGCTGTTACTGTTCTGTATTGGTTATTCTTCCAGGCTGTTAAGGAGTTTCACACTGCATGTTGTTGACATAGAACTGCTTATGAGTGACAGTTTTCAGTTGATTACTCGGTTTTGACTTGTCAGAAGTAGAGAGGAATTGAATTTCATGCTGAAATACTGGATTTCATTCTTTTCCTTTGCTACGTGTTATATAGTACTGGACAAATGAAACTTTCAGCAGGAACTGCGAATATGGTTATGTTTTTTCTGACAGTCATCTCTTGACAGGATTGAAGAATTTCTTCATGCTCGCTCATGGCCAAATTTGCCCTACAGTTCTCCTCTTTGTGGTTAACCCATAAAACATCTTGAGGAAACTTTTTTCTTTAAACAGAGTTAATGTATATTTGTGGAGTATGTGGGAGTTGTGCCAAAAGCACCATAGAAATGTTGATGTAGAAATGGGGGTTTGATACTGTGCACTAAGACTTTGGAAGGAATAACCTTGTATCCTCAAAACAGTTGTATTTGTATAATTATGAAAATTACTTTAAGCATGCGCAGCAATGGTGAGCAAGTGATATTTGGGAAGCTTTAATTCTGGGATATCATCTGATTTCAGAGATCTGAAACATATGTAACTGAATTTTTAATGTCTTTTTTAAAGATGTTTGACACATTCCTCTTTGCCCGAGTGGCTTGTTAATGAAGAGAAAAGCATTAGAATGAATAAAATAGACTTAATGTAGTAAATGGGCAATTCTATTCTGGGTATTTTAACTCATGTTAATGCTAGCATAGTGAGTGAACACAAACCACTGCACTCACCTCTAACTGGGGTGTCGTGTTGAGGTGTTGGTTGGTTATATGCTAGGGTCTTGCAGAAATAATATTTTAACAGAAGTCATGTTTGACTTATCTGCTGTCCTGGACTGTTTTGTTCTGCATCCGGTTTCTGGTTCATTCTTTATTTCCATGAAGAAGCTGGGAGAAATACGTATTCAAAGTTTTGATAACAGTGAATAGTTCACAGTGAAAGTTGGAATATGAAATGTAGGTATAGCCATGTATGTTGCTTGGAAGAAGAATTTGGGAGCTGTGAAAGACTTGAATGAGGGATGGGCAAAGTTTGATTGGACTACTCTATCAATTTGTAATCTTTAGAGGACTGGATCAAAAATCAAATAGTCTCTGGTGCGTGCTTAATTTGTACATTTTGCTGTTGCATTATGTTCTGGAGATTGGAAAAAAAGGGTGCTGAAAATGAAGGATTTGGTATAAGAGAGCAGATCTTTTATAATTACTGATTCGGTTTTTTTTTTTTCCTCCGGCAGTATAATTAATGGATTTGCCTTACCATTAAAAGAAGAGCACAAAATATTCTTATTGAAGGTTTTGTTACCATTGCACAAAGTGAAATCACTCAGTGTCTACCATCCACAGGTAAGGGTTGTTCGGTGCTTTTCGGACTAGTGTTAAAGTAGGTGTGCCTAGAGAGGTCAGGGGGAATCCAGTCATTCCAGCACTTCTCTGCTAACAGGCTTTGGGGGAATTATTTAATACATGTACCTATAATGCTTTGCTTGTTGAGGGTGGAGGGGAATAAAGGTGTTAAATACATGTGTGTGCATGTGTATTTAAATAGAACTTTTTTAGAAGTACTGTAGCATTTATAGATGAAATGCATTAAAGTAGTTGGTTAAAGTGGGAGTTCAACTACATTGTGAATTTCAGCTGAATTCAGTTTTTGCACAACTGTTGATGTTTTGAAAGGAATTGGGCATTTACTAGGACATCATTATTTAATTCAATTATCTTTTTAGAAGTACGGGGGGGAGGGGAGGGAAGGGGTCATCTGAGTTATATCGTGCTTTTAAACCAGCTGTATCTTTTCTGTACTGAGTTTAGTTACAGTTGGAATTCCTAAAGCTGGAAGTCATACAATGCTAGAGAAAACACAGTATTATTGTGAAGTTTATGCTGAAGTTTTCTCCATGTGAGGTTTTTACACAGCCTTGTCTTTTTTAAGTTGAAAATTCAGCATTTTCCATGTAAGTTCAGGTACTCCAGTTTTATGTACCATGTCCTCAAATAAAATTACTAAGGGCTTGTATTTTTAAGAACGTCATTTGTATAATTACAATTCCCCAGCAATTAAGAGATGCTTATAAGCATTTGTTTGGGTCTTCCCTACTGGGGCTCACATCGGTTCCTGTTGAAGCAGTAGCAGGCTAGAGCAGCTCCCATTTCAGAAGATTTTTTTTCTAATGCTGTGAACATGACCTTTTGTGATGCAGCCAATGAGACCTTTCTCTCAACTCTTGCAGACATCAGTGATTGCCTACTGTTCTTCTACCTACCTGCCTCAGATTGATCTTTTACCTGTTCACTGTAATTCACAAAGTAATTCTCAAACCTGCAGGTGATAAGCATTCCTCATTACTATCAGTAAAAAGAAAATAGTGATGTAGGGGTGTCTTTTACATGTCATACTGAATGAAATGGGAAGGCACTTCAAGTGAGTAGAGTGTGTGAAACACGGGTAAAACCACAAAAATACACATTGAAACAGTGGTAGATATTCAGAAGGATTTGCTGCCAAATCCAGATATACATGAAGAAAGCTAATTTCCATATTCCATTCAAATTTACTTTAGAATAGTGGAGAACACCTAGATGGTAGTAAACTTTGTGCATTCCTCAAATTACCTAGGTACATTCTTGGTACCAGTCATCAAAAACAGGAAAGAAATTAAGCTGATGAGCTGATCTTCCATAAATGAAAAAAAAACATTAGAAAAATGGTTAAAGGCTTCATGACATGTGCGTGATCCTCCCATTTACTTTGGGACTATTGGCCTATCAAGTGAAAGGGATTCTCAGGACTGAAGTTGGTAAAATACTGTAATTCAGCCTCAGCTTGCATCAGTTTTACATTGATATGCATAGTTACAATTAGTTTTCATGTACAGACGAACCTAAGATTTACAACTGTTCAATGCATTTTTAACTACCTTAGGTTGTGAAGTAGAAAATACTTACTAAATCAGCATGGAGCACTAACGTTTAGTGAGTGGAAAGCACTTTAGAGGACAAGACTGTGATTTTTAAATCCAGATTTGAAAAGATGAAGTGTGCTGAAATGCTTCGTACTAGGTCTAAAAAGAGAAACATTAAATGATGTGCTTTTCTGTAACCCAGAGAAGGTGAGGGGAAACTTGGGATGGTTGGGAAAAATTGGTAAAGTGCATTTACCCTTTTGTTGTTTAAATTGTCTGCCAGATAATTTTTGTAAAATTACAGAATATCTGTTGTGTTTTTATTTGGATTCAGTGATGTTCTTCTCTTACGCTAGTGATTTCAAAGTGTTCAGTTTCACAGTGAATGCTAATAAATCCCTTTTCTTTCACTCTAGCTGGCGTACTGTGTAGTTCAGTTTTTAGAAAAGGACAGCACGCTTACAGAACCAGTAAGTATATCTTGCTATTTTTTTGACTATTAATTTCCCTTTCATCTGTAGACTGTTTAAGGAGGTTTTGGGAACAAAGTATTGATATGTAATCATTTTTTATTAGGAAGAGTTAAATATTTAACCATTTTGATCTGTCAGTCTTTTTTTTTTTCCAGCAGTTGTTTGGAATATCTGAAATTAATTAAACCAACATCAAGAGCTTGCCTCTTACAAACACAACAGACCTCATTTCTGCTTATTTTGTTCTGGCTGACTGGATAGGAGGTGGTCGAACCAGAAGCATTTTCAGTCTGATATTAGCTTGCCTGAACTGTGCTCTGTTGAGAAACTGGATGTTATGCTGGAACACAGCTTTCTGGCACACAGAGCTACCTACTGTTGCAAGGCTTTTGAGTCAGATCCTGTTCATGTCTACCAAATTTGGACCGTAGACAAAACCAGACTTGGGTCTGGCTGCACAGAATTCCATAGACGAATACTTCTGATTGTTCTTGATAATATGTAATGTTTTGCATCATTACACTCAATATTAAGTATGCAAGAACTGATATGTTTAATCACGGAGTAGCAATCAAAAAAAACCAATTGCTGCTAACAAAAGTGCACGTTATTAGATTATAACCATTTCCATTGTAAAATTGAAACTGGGTTTCTTGAAACAAAGGAAGTATGCAGCTGAGTAAGAATTCTCTTCTACTTGGAGCTTTTAGTATTTGTTGATGTACCAAATCTCAGATGTTCTGTCATTTGTGCTGTGCAGGATCTTGAAATCTTAGCTTTCTTCCAGACATCAGCTCAGATGTTACATTTTTTCTCATGCTAATGTGTACTAATACCCATCCAAGTCTGTTTCCCTTTTTGATCCCAAATTAGTACGTGATTACAACATTCTTTGAAAACTTAGCACATGCAGCAACAAAGTACCAAGTTGCCCTTCAAAAGCTCTGTTCATTATATAATAAAGCTTTGTTTCCCCTTTATAATTGTCACATGAGACTTTTGACCTCTTATTAATATGTATGTGAAACATACACTTATTTCTCACTGAGTTGTCAGTGATGGTATTAAATATTGCTTATCGCCTTTAAATATGGAGAGCTGGACCTCTGTAACCCCCCTCCATTTCAGAAAACAAGAGACTTTATCTTCCTGAATGAAACAGAAAAAAAAATTTTGAGAAAAAGGCTAATGGATTGTTGCAACTTTTAAACTATAGAAAAAGACAAATATGAGCTTGATTTTGAAGGAGTTTTTCCAAAAACTCTTCTGGATTTTTTCCTCCAGTTCTACATCTAGGACTACACAGACGCTGTCATATTTTCATTCTTTATGTGACTTTGTAATCTTTACAAATGCTGTTGTCTTGAGGTTAAACTTTGCATTCAAGATTGGATTAGTTTCTCATCCAAAATATCTAAATTTAAGACAGTGCTATGCCAGTCATTTTTAAATACTTAATATGGCTTAAATATCCTTTGAAGGAAAATGTTCCTATTTGAATATTGTTTGGCACCAAATTGCCACATATGGAAAGTTTTTCTAGTAAAAACAAACAAAAAAAACCTGAAATCTTACAATGAGGCTTGAAAACTGATATATTTGGAGAAAAAAATCTTTTTTTCGTAAGAACATTTGTCTACGCACATTTTCCTTAAATTAGAAATTGCTAACAGCACAAGAGCTGTTATTACTTCAATATAACTATATGTATTTTTGAAGATTCTTTGACTAAATTGTGATGTAATGGACAGCTACACTAATAAATACAATGTCTAAATACATTTAACTGCTAAACTAGTATCACTTTTTAGACTTAAATTCTGCTTATATATTCAGTAGATGAGTGCTTTCAATTAGACTTTAGAAACATTTCCCACAGATATACGGACCATTTCTGAAGAGTTGTGAGCCAAATGGCAGATGGCTTCCTTCTGTGTCACATTTTTATGGATCCTTTACTTGTCTCCTACAAACACCCCCCCCCCCCTTGTCTTTTGGGTGTTCATAGTTTGCTCAGCAAAAAGTGCTTCAGCAAGATGGATAAATAATTTATAATCATGAAGAAAGTTAAGATTGTGATTGTAGTAGTATAGTCAATTAAATAACATTCAGTGTGTAAAACCAACATGCCTAGTGTAGTTGTTACCTATCAATTTGTGTATTTATAGGAAATCTTTTCTTGAAATATAAAAATACAGCTTAATTTCTTGAGGTTTGGAGTGCGCCTCCAAAAAACAAGACACTGAGAGTTGCTATCACTTAAGAGGTAGATAATTTTCCATGTAGTATAGTAGCAAATTTGCACTTTGTTTTGTGATCATGTTAAGTTAATGTCAGGTTAATTTCTCTGATCTTTTGATTATTTTTTTTTGTGCATGTCTTTTAAGTGTTTAACTTGGATTTTTGAAGAAGTGGGTTTGGGCCCATTAACAGTTATTTCTGAACACTGAAACGCATCTGATCACTGCTGCGGCACACAACAAGAAATCCCAAGTTTTGTGTTCTGTTTAAAATATGGCCTCTTAATGAAAAATATATATTGCAAGGTAAAGTCAAATTATCATGAAGATTATGTTCAATTTGTCTCTACAGGTTGTAATGGCACTGCTGAAATACTGGCCAAAGACTCACAGTCCAAAAGAAGTTATGTTTTTAAATGAACTAGAAGAAATTTTAGATGTTATTGAACCATCGGAATTTGTAAAAGTTATGGAACCTCTTTTCAGACAGCTTGCCAAATGTGTGTCCAGTCCACATTTTCAGGTATGTACTTACTGAATGTGCAATAATAGGAGGATTTTTCTAAAGCAGACTTGTTGATGGTGTTACTTACCGTCTTCAATTGTGGCAAATTTTAGAGATCCAAATATTAGCTTTATTGTTTCTTTTCAAGAGTGCGGTATGCACACATGTACTGGGTGAGTCACTTCAGCATTGTGCTTAGCATAAAAACTTAAAAGCTCGCTGTTTTCAGAAGTACCTGAGTCCTTTCAGTACATAGTGTTTGAATTTCACTGCTTGCAATAGAGTTCTACAAATACTCTTTATTTGGGAAAACACTTCTTTTCTTGAATTTCAGAGTTCATAGGTTATAATTTGAATCATGTCCCTATCAAGGAAAAAGCTATTTTTTCATCTCTTTCCTATCAGCTCCATGATTTACATTAGTGTGGGAAAACCCGAATCTAAGTTGCAACCTTTCTTACCTTTCCATTATATTTACCAAATAATTCAATTATTTGCTCTTTAAGAAATTGGCTGAAATGGTGTTCCTTTTTTAATGTCGTCTTAGGTTGCAGAGCGAGCATTATACTACTGGAATAATGAATATATTATGAGTTTAATTAGTGATAACGCAGCGAAGATTTTACCCATCATGTTTCCGTCCTTGTACCGGAATTCAAAGACACATTGGAACAAGTAAGAAACACTTAAATAAAATTCTGCTAATTCGCTTATGTCTAGTTTAGGCTTAAAAGGGGTTCAGATCTTAGAGTTGCTAGTTTTAAGTATGTTGAGCAATTTAGTCTTACATCAGAGTTGCTGGCTAAAGAGAAGACTACTTTTGTCAAAATTTTTAGGAAATATTAGGAATTGAAGATGATAGTTTTTCCTTTTTTCATTAAACAAGAAAGTGCTTTTAGTGCACCTAAACCATGATGTATTTTTTAATATGAATCAAGGCTGACATTCATCTGTAGTTCAGATACTTGTAAAGACTAACTTTGTTTTCTGATATCTAATCTCTTAGCTGATTTGCATTTCTTCTGTATTCTAGAGGAATATGTTGTCGGTCAGGTCATTTTTTCCTTTAATTTGTTTTTTTTTTTTGTTTTCCTCTTTTCTCCATTGAATATCTTCATTTTTTTCCCCACAATAATATAGTACTTATGCATGAAAATAGTCCTGGTCAGCTCCTTTCTGCAGCTGTTCCATTACAAAGAGCCTCTTTGTTTGAGCTATTGTGCAACAGCTGGGATGGTGAAAATATCCCAGTCCAGTGCTGGCCTTGGATTGAGAACTGCTGATGGGTTGGCCACGAATTCGTAATGAATCTGCCACTAAACACAGGAAGATAAAGTGATGTTACAGTGGTTTATTACTGTCACTGGATGTAAGCACTAACAAATAATGGATTTATTAACAAAATTTTGATTCAGTGATGCAGTTGGACATGGTAAATGTGGATTGGTGACGGTTGTTTTTCTGGCTTTAAAGGACATGCATTCATTTTATTCAAAAGAGAAGTCATGTTACCCAGTACAGCTGCACTCTTACTTGTAACTCACATGTATAATACAAAGCAATCATTTAACTGATTACTTTTTTTTTAAATTGTCAGCAGTAGATTACAGACTGGAACTGTAAATTACTTTGTAAAAGTGCTTTCACAAAGCAGGTTCATTTTGTTTATATTTTCTGATGTTTTCCACTTCAATCTTCTGACACTTTTCCAAAGAGTCCTGGTATAATCCTGTTGAAGTGAGTGCTGTTGCTGTGTTGCAGTTTTCAAAATGAATGGTGTCTTTTCTAGGATCCTTCTAATCTCTAACTTTTTTTTCTGTAGTTTGTCAGTTGCCAGTAAGTTACTTGTATGAAGATTTTTATTGTCATCTTGCTTTTTCTCTAATAAGCTAAATTTGATTAGTGTCAGCAACTAAAGTTCAAAAATAGTCTTGTATTGAGAATCGTAGTATTAAAAATGAAGTTCAAACATCAAAGTGTACATGACAAGTAGTGTTATAGAGTACAAAAACGGCATTCAAAGTTCGTAATTTAAGTACTTGGCCCATTTGAGGGTAAACTGAAACTTCCATTAAATAGTTTTGTTTTCACTTATTCTGAAATGATGTAATTTTCCAGTTATGTAGGCTATTGGCTACTGTTGACCAGAAAAAAATATATTTCAAAGTTTAAAGTACTCTGAGTTTCAACCAGAAGTTTTACTTATAGGACAATACATGGCTTGATATACAATGCTCTGAAACTCTTCATGGAGATGAACCAAAAACTGTTCGATGACTGCACACAGCAATTTAAAGCAGAGAAACTGAAGTAAGTTTTTGTGTCAGTGTGTCTATTTGTTCTTTAATATGTGCAGAGTGCTTTAGCTCTGAAAAATTGATGTGTCTTTTAGTGGGAAGTTGTCCATTTGATTAGAGTACAGCAGTCTCAAAATTGACTTGGTGAAACTTGGGTTTACAGTTCATACATAACAGCTTCTTCAGAACAGGATGCTTCATGTAGTCTTTGACCTAATTCTGCTGGGGGTCACCATCTTCCTCAAAATTAATTTTTTGAGAGGGACACTGCTAATTATGAAGCCAAGTGTAAAAGATTTGTTAAATAGTTTAGTTCACATCCTGTGTTTATTTTAGCATCCTTTATTTACTCAGTGTTTTTTTCTTTCATTTTGTCACTCAAACTCCCAAAACACACTTGCAGTATTTTTCTGCATTGTATTGTGTGTGAGCACATGTGCATTTTTTTCTTAAAATTACCTGGGATAGTGTCATCACTCTGTGATACAGGACATTTGTACGTTATTTGCCAGAAGAATGCCAATGAGTTCAGTGTATTTTTGCATAGGTCAGTGATCTGATCTGGAGCTGAAAAACTGATTGGAATCGGAGATAGTCTGTTAATGTGAACCAGTGTATCAAATAAGAAAATGGAAGCTAGAATATTTCTGGTTCCTGCTCTAAAATGCAGCTGACATTTTTGATTGCAAAGTCACTTATCTTCTATTCCTCTATTTCCAATGTTGTTAGATATATTTTTTTAATATTCAATATATTATCAAAGTGAGATCAAGAAGTCAAAAATATTAATGATTTGGCTCTCGTTTTAGGGACTAGGGAGTGTAATTAGAAAGAGGGTAATGAAAATACCTAGATTTTAATGTTAATTTTAATTTCAAAGTAAACAGTAAACTTCAAAAGCAAAGTAAACTTCAAGCAGTGGTTCAAACTACATGCCTATTTTAAACAAATATACTGGAAGTAATACAGATTCTTAATGTATAATGTTTTATCCAAATTTTGAAGTTCTTTAGTACAATTGAAGTAAAATGAGCTTGTAGTATAACAATTTTAGGATGTCTATGTGTGTATAGATAACAAAATGTGAACACTTGCTTTTTTAGGAAAGACTGTTTGTCTTTTCCTTCATAGTTAATAAGGACCATCCCTTTTAAATGAGAAATCAACGTTTTCTGTTTGGTTTTGGTGTGTTTAGTGGTTGTTGGTTGGGGTGGTTTTGGGTTTTCTTTGGTGGCATTTTCTGTGTGAACTAAGGCAGGCAAGTGCTGAGTGACAGAGTAACAAAACACCACACCACCCAGAAAGTCCCTCACTGCACAAGAAATTCAAAGGAGGTGGTTGAAGCGTTCTTCTACCCAAACCTGAACTTGCTTAATGGAGAACTGGAGGCAAATTGTGTGCATGCTAGACTGTAACTGCTGGGTTTTTTTAATTTTGGATCATCTGCCCTCAGCATTGTAGCCCAAGAGCACTCTTCAGCTGAAAGCCCTTTTAAACACTATCACCTTCGAAAGACAAATGTTCATTCTAGTGTCTGCAAGAAGTTGTTTATAAGAAAGGAAGGAAAAAACACACTAGTTTTTATCATTTTTAATGGGCATAAGGAAACAAACCTTTTCCTACTTCACATTTAAAAAAAAAAATAAGGCATCCCATGTCATCCCGTCTTGGCTTGTGACTCCCTTGAATGAGTTCAGGTACTTCTCTCAGTGTTGGAATTCAGAATATCTCTGGGGCTTTTACTTTAAACTGTTACCTGAAGTTGTTGAGCTGACAGTAAGAATCTCTGGATTTTTATGAACTTATAATAGTTTCTAAAGTTTCAGTTTAGAATTCTATATATTGTAAAGATAAAACATAAACATACTTTAACATACATAAAGCTTTTTTTTCTTGTTTTAACTGTAACCTTTATAACAATATACAGTTATAAAAGATTAAGTGTTATCAGGCAGGTTTTTTTCTGTCACGAGAAATTATAGTTTTTTTCCCCTTTTAATGTTGCTTTGAGATCATGGGGTTTTAATAAGATGCAAATTGTCCTATCAACAGTAAGTGGTATTGTGAACAATAAACTGAAACAAGCTTTGCTAAATAATTTATTCTGTTGAATTTTTCTAGTGACTTTCTTCATATTTAAGAAAGCGTACAAGTTATGATGTGAGATTCACCAAGCTACTTTAGCCTTTTTTGCTTTTAAACTTTTTTTTTCAGAGAGAAGCTAAAATTGAAGGAACGGGAAGAAGCATGGGTTAAAATAGAAAATCTAGCCAAATCAAATCCCCAGGTATTTAGAAAAGATTAGCATGTTCATGTTTAAATACTTCAGTTGTGTTAAATATCAGTGCGGTAAACAGGTCTGACGGATCATGGAAATAAAGTGATTTCATTAATTGTATTATGGAAGATACACAATAAAAGTACTTTTAAAATTTGTAACCTTTCTCTTGTGCAAGTAATTATTTTTTTAAAAGTTTCTGAAAAGCAATGATACGAAGTACTCTTTCCTTTTCTTGTAATAGGAGATATACTGTATTGCAGTTCGAAAAGTGTGCAAAATTATGGAAAATGCAGAGATGCCATAATTGGTTTCTCTTGAAAAACTATTTTGCAAACAATGTATTACAAAAGAGATCTCTGCAAACTGTGAGTTACGACTGGTCAGTTTTCCCCTGTGTCAAATGAATTAAAGTAGTATTGCATGTTCTGGTCTGCTGCAATTGTTCTCATACTTGCATTGGGCCAGTTAACCTTCTGGTGAACCTGCACCTCAGGTTCTTACTAAAAGGAAAACATCCTATTAGGCATTACTTGATGTAGCTGAAATTTTTATAAAGAAACAAAAACCTCCTTTAAAACTATTCATTATATTTTGAAATTATGGGAGAAGTGGATGGTTTGGCTTGGGATTTCCTCCCTCCCCTTACTTTGCTTGGAGAATGCTGCAAGTTTTCCTTTATTTCAATCATTGACTGCTGCTATGGGCAGGAAACCCAAACATTTCAATTACTTTGCAGCCAGAATTGTACTATACTGCAGCAAGAAACTTACTGTACTATATCTTTTCAACATCATCTAGCTGAGTTTAAAGTGATGGAAGATGGAGTAACAGTACTGTATAAATGGAAGTGGGGTCCTATTTTTAAAACAGAAAGTATGGGGTCATCTTTTTTTGTAAGAAGGAGGAATTTCTCAGGGAGCAGTTACTAAATGGCTTGAAACGTCTTAAAATTAAACAATATATCAATTAACAACAGATCAGTTAAATTAATCAAAAAAGAACAATTCATATCAAAGCAGGAATTGACTTTCAGTGACAAAGCCATACAAAACCCTTGCTTGATAAACGTGGTCATTTGCTGTCACGAATAAAAAGCTTTTGCATGTCTGGCTAAATAAGGTGATTGATTTGTAGTAGTAAAATTTAGAGTTCTACACTGCAAATTTCCTTTTCTTACCAAGTAATTTTTTGTAACTGCACACATTTTCTGAAAATGGCTAACTCAGCCTATATACACTATGTGCTGCATAGGATCCTTGAAGAGAGCTAATAATTGGAAGCAATTTAAAATAAAATTATTAATTTGAACACAGAGTCCTCACTGAATTGATGTAAGGCTATAAATGTTTTTAGCGCTCTGTGTAATGGATTTTTAGGGTTGTTTTTCCTGGAATTTCTGTCAACTTTTCAATTTCTGGAATTACTGACAATTCTTGTTGTGCAGAGCTATTCCTGAGTCTGCATGGCACAAGAATACATTTTTAGATTTTAAATAACGTTAATTATATTCGTTAAATCCTTGTTGCCAGTTTTTCTGCTTGGTCTCACCTGCATTAAGTTATTGGTACACTTGTATACTGGAATATTTATGAGGAAAAGTGGATGAAAAAGTATGTGAATTTATAAATAAGTTTTTATTTCAGGGCCACATGCACTTCATCTGAATTAAAATAGAATTTAAAATATTATGATTGCTGTACATTAAGCTTTAGATACTATGTGTTTACGCAAGGTTTTTTTTTTCATTCCCAAAAGATTTTATGGCTGTTTTACTTTCTCAAGACAAAGTTCAGTATATTGATTTTAAATTATTTTAAATGTATATTAACTATATTTAGCCTTTTAACAGTGTATTTTCTCTTCCAATGCAAAATTGCACTAGAAATTAAAATCATTGTGTTTGGGTTGCTACACTGTTCACAAATCGCTGGACAGTGTATCAATAAGGCTTCAGATAAAGGATTGCCAAAGCAGACATTAATACTGACAAAATCTGAATATTTTAAAATTCAATCTCAAATAATCAAACCATACTATTTGTATTCTGACTGTATTTTTCAAAAGGACAGTTCTGCCAAATGAAAGTATTGGAGTTCCATTTTAAAATTTATGATGCCTGGAAGCATAAGCTATTGAAGCTAATAACTAACCATGGCATTCAAATGCTCTAATACACTCTCAGTATTTAGGTATTACTACTAAGAATGATTATTTTAACACTTTGCATTTTATTAGTACCCAACATATAGTGACACAAGCTTGCTGAACAGTCCTGTTGCAATGGAAACAGATGGGCCTTTAATTGAAGATTTGCAGATGCTGAAAAAGACAGTGAAAGAAGAGGCTTGTCAGGTAAAGCCATGTGAAGATAACAAAGTACTCTGAAGCATTAATTACTTTTTTTCTAAGCACCAGTTAATGCTAGAGATAAACTTGTGTTATATTTCTGCCCCATAACCATTTATCCTACAGTAATGAACTTCATTAGTGCTGCTACTTTTAAGTGATGCAGCCAGGAATAGTGTGTTCTATTTTTAATGCCTGTGAATCTGCTATAGGGTCTCTCTTGACGTTTCTTCTGCAGAAGCTTCCATTTTCTTTTCAATTATAAATAGCTTTTTGTGTCATGATGGGAACAATGATTATGCTTTAAGGATAATTAAAAACATCTAAAATCTACCGCATCATGTTCTAGTCTTTTTCTCTACCAATTCTGATTTTCATAAGGAAAACTTGTATAAAATATAGTCATATTTATTTGATGACATTTTTGTTTGCTGTTGGACGCCTTAGTGGCTAAAGCTACTGCCTTTTGAAAAAAATGTGTAGAGTGTGCATTTTGTCTTGCCCACTCACAGGTCATCTTCCTCAGTTCATCTGTCACATTCCATTGCCTAGTGCAGGGCCAGGACTCTCAAGGTCATTCCATTCCAGTCTTTTCGTCTCTAGCTAATGCTTAGTGGTGTTCAGGTATTTTTAATTTAACTTTAGTTAAGTAGAACCAGGATCCTGGCATTCAGATTTGAGATTTCAACTTGGAGCTGATCGAAAACAGGTGCCATGGAGCACTGCATTAGCACTAAGATGTCTAGTAGGAATGTCAGCAATGTGTCTTAAAATCCAGCAAAGTTTAAGACCAGAGAAATAATTTGGAACCGAAAAAAATTGAAATCAGAGATAAGGTCTGTTAATTTGAACTAACGTATCAAACAAGAAATTCAGTTAAAATAAGCATATGTTCAACCTAACCTCCTACATTACTTTCTTAAAATTTGTGGCATCATCCTGCAAGATTATATTTTTATGTATTTGTACTGTGGTATTTTGGTTGAAAGTTGAAATTGAAAGAATTGTTGAAATGCCTCCAAGAAATGGTCAGTGATTACTGTATTTTAAACACTGATCTATGGAGTGGAACTCTGTGCATTACATGTAAATCTTGGTGACTGAATTACATGCTGGTCCAGGGCAATGAATGAGGGTAGCATTCCTATTCAGGGAATGGTTAGAACTAGTCAGTGAGGAACTCTGTTAAAGTTTCTGAATGTCTGCCTCTCTTCATCACTTGGATAGCTTAGCCAGACCCAGGTGATACAGCTTCATTGATTGTGTTCTGCCTGGAAAATGAGTACATCTTATTCCTATGGATGAGCTAGATTTCTTCTCTCTTCTCCCACCACTGTTAGGTTTGGGAATTAAAGAAGTAATATTAATGGAACAGTAACAAATTGTGAACTAAAACAAGTTGTAAACTACTGATGCTTGGGTTGGAACTTTTCAAGCATTTTTTAGTCACTTCTCCAAGTAGATGCTTTCCTGCTTTTCCTTGCTTGGGAAGCATGCAGAAAGTAAATAGGATTATTAGAAGCCTATTTTTCAAAGATAAAGATCCTATCCTAGGCAGGGCTAATAGAATTGTTTGAAAAAAGAGCTCTTATTATTAGAAAAACTCAAAAAGTCTATGAAAAGTATGAGGCTTGCAGGAGGATTTATAAGGCCGAGTCACCTGGCAGAACAAGGATTGATTAAGGATTTAGGGTATCACAGGAAGAAGTTAGGTTGTTTTCATTGAAAGGACACTGGAAAGACTGTAATTACATATCCCTTGCTAAGTACCATCAGAAATTGATGCTGAAACAGGAGGTATTACGGTTAATAGGCAATTCAAAAGGAGAGCTTATTTTTTTTCTACAGAACTTCAGAAGCGAGGAACTATGTAAAGATCTGTACAGTTTCAGTGAAAGTAATGTTTGTGCTAGCAATTAGCAATGTAGTAGAAAACAGGCTGTGTGGACTGAAGAGGTGATGGAATAACTGAGGAAAATAGACCAGGAATTCTTTTCCACACCAGACCATGTGAGCATTTTTAGTGAATACTCTTTGCTACAGTAAAGTTTGCCCACCATGACTTATTAACTTTTTGAATATGCTAACAAATCAATGGCTAAATAAAAGTCATCTTTTATAAGAAATTTTTTAATACAACTTAAGCATCACTGAAACAGGCAAATTGGGATATGTGGGACAATCATGGGAAGTATATAAAGATACCATTATATAGGTTAAAGATACTTTGATAGGAATACTGTCTGATTTTGAGAGGACGTAAGTAAAATAATACAGCAGAACGTTAAATGGAAAAAACTTAATCTTTTATGTGTAGAAACAGGCAAAATGAAAATAAGTGAGAAGATAGATTTTTATCTTTTTAAATGTTACCAAGTGATAATTGTGGTAGTAACGTTATGATTTCTAATAGCTTAGAATCTGCTGGTTGTTTCTAATTTTTCCTCTTGGAAAAAAATTGGATAGCTGGTGGGATAAAGAGGAGAAAGTACAAACTTTCCTATGTTTTTAATTTCTTTTCCCGTAAGTGAACATAGTGATGTGCAAGAAATATTTTTATGTAATAGTTAAGTAATTAATATTTTCTATTTTTATTTCAGGCACAGAAAGATCAGAAAAAAGATCGCCCTCTTGTGCGACGCAAGTCGGAACTGCCTCAGGATATCTATACCATGAAAGCCTTGGAATCACATTGCAGAGCTGATGAATTAATATCCCATGATGGGCATTAAACCATTACAGTGAATGGAGGAAAAGGGTTTTTTTTTCTGGACTCAGTTCTACAGTAGAACTTTTTTGTGCCATACCAATCAGTTACACACAAAGTCAAAGCTTTCTTCAACCCAGTTCTGTAGGCAATAACTTAATAGAGTATGCAGCTCAAGATTAGTAGTTCAAACAATGGTAAATTACCCAATTTCATATGCAGAATATTGGGTTGACCATAATCAAGTGGACACAATTTCCTGGAGAAAATTTCCTGGAGGTGTTATCATAGTACCAGCTGGCTGATAACAGGCAGTTTTCATAGTCATGTTTGAGGACAGCATTGTATAAACTCATTCCGTCTAAACAAGTGAATGACCAATAGTTGGTACTGATGATAAATGTGTGTTTTCAAAAGTAAAATTATTTCCAGTTGAAGTATTAAACTTTTTCTAGGATTTCTCAACTTTACAGTTGTTTCCATGTTATTGCTCTCTTGTAATATACCAGCAGTTTTGAAAATACACAGTTATTCTTTGGTATTCCAAAACATGACTTACAAACTGGTAACTTTCATGACAATCCTCAATCATCATTCCTTTCTAAGAATTCTGTAAATTTATTTCTCCTTTACTTAGGATAAAGATATATATCTATATATACCATGTCCTAATGCTTTATGTATATTTAAAGCCATATTTTCCAGTCTTCAGTGTATAATACGGCACCAGTATTCCAGATGTGAACTGGTAGAAGAATTTTTCCTAAAATGAAAATTTGTTTACTATGACTGGGAATAGACTGAATATAAAATTTCATTTTAAGTTTTTTGAAGTCAATAAAATACTCTTTCACTGTTTTCTCCCTTATCTGAGCTTTTAATACTCAGCATTTTTCTTGGGCTCTAGGAGTTCAATATTCTGTGGCAGATACTACGCGTGATTTCAGTTGCATCAGTTTTTATCTGAAAGGTGAATGTAATCTTTCAGGAAACACAGCATCACAAGCTTATTAAAAAAAAAAAGAACAGGCCCTTCAATTCCATTCTGTTTCTTTTTTAATGAGTCTAAGAGCTGAGGAGATGGTGACCGTAATTTTACCGTGAAAATATTTTTTGTTGTTGTTGTAAAGAACACGTGCTGCAAATACACCTCACAAGTGAACTGAAAATGCATCTGAGTTGCTGATGATCTTCAAATGCTGCTATATATTTCACAAGATTACTTGCATGTAATGAGCTTTTTGTTGTAGATGGAAAAGCACGGGAGGAAAAATCTCTTTAAAAATATAGTGCTTTGTCTTCAATATTTGATTTCTCTCAGGGTGGCCAGTATTTTGACTTACTTATCCTGCTTACAAGCTGTTTAAAATGTGTTCTGCTATTCTGAATGGGTGATTAGTTTCTTTTGTCTCTGGCAGTAACATGATATTACTTAATGTTCAATGTCTTGATGCATAAAGAGATAAAAGCGTGGCTTCTTTCAAAATAGTTTTGGTTTACTTTCTAAGGAAGTAGAACGTCTTCTGCATCCATTAAAAGAAAAAAAATGCGCAAAGCAGACATTCATAGTAACGTTGTGCAGATACAGTGCCTGCTGTTTGTTGGTTGCATTTAACATTCAATTCCCAATATTTGTTATGTTGTCTGCTGGAAGAAAATTGTGGGTGGTAAATATTGGCTTACCACAACTAAATTTAAAGACCAACCCAACCTTTAAGTGGAACATCCACTGTGGCTGAAAACATTTCCTGTAAAACTTGAAAAAGAATATGCTTTACCATTAGGATAAACTATATTAAAAGAGTTTAAAGATGCCTTCCCCTTTTGAGGGAAAAAGGGTGCTTTTTTAATTGTGTAAAGCAATGTCAATGTATTTTGATATACCATTGTTTGAACTTCCATCTTCAGCTGGTAGATTATCAGTTATCTTTGATTTTGGGTGTTCAGTATGTTTGTGCAAGAGGTTGCTGAAAGGAATTATTCTTATGTTACCCAAGGGGAAAAAAAACAAACCTGTATATCAATGTCTGATTGATTGTGTGATGCTCAACGTATAAGGACATCTTTCACTGTCTACATTTTATTTCTGTTCTTTATTGAAGATCAACACTCACCAAAAAGGGAAATACTATGATATATTTGAAAACTTAAAAATTCACTGTAAATTCATATTTGAAGTTTCGGGCCACTGAACATTTGCTTAGGCAATATTCCAGAATCTGTCACCATTAATGGTTTAGCAATAGTTACCAGTATTTATATGCTTCTTATAATCTTGTACTAAACCATTCTAAAACTAATATATCCAAAATAAAAAGACAAATTGAAGTAGAATTTTGGTGACTGTTTTTCTTCATAAAGTTCTGTCTGATGCTTTCCCCCATTTTCCAAAATTATACCTGTACATCAGGAATGTCAGAAGTAATATTACAAGTGTCTTTTTAGTGTGGCTTTAGTATGGCTTCATTTTAATATTGTACATACATTGTACCTTGTTTTATGGTAATAAGTAATAAAAATGTAGACTCCATATTTTGTACAGAATTGTCCTATGTACAGAATAAAAACTTCCTAGAAACAACAAAAATAGGTAAGTGGCACAATTATTTTTCATTAGACAATATCTGTAACAAGCGTTAGTAGAATGTTAAGTTCAAATGTACCTACATATTTTTTAACATTTTGTAATTCAATTTTTTTTGTTCTGGCATTGTTTCTGGAGAACTTCATACACCTGCCACTTAATATGCTTTTATCTAATTTTAAAACTTTAAAAAAAATGGTGTATTATATGGACAAATAAAGAACATGGGAATTTTACTTGTTCATCATGAAACTAAATTTAGCACAGGGCATTGGGATGTGGTGTTCAGATTACCATTGCAGAATCGGCTGTGCAAATTAATTCCATAAATTTCACAAAAGAATTATGGAAAGGCCATTAGTAAAAAATGAGAATAATGGATATTCAGTGGAAAAGGAAGGCTTAAGTTTTAGAACAACTATCAGTACTGAAAGGAATTTGATAGATTTCGAATATACAAACAGGAAAGATAGACCCTTTCGTACTGTAGTATTTTCCCCTGTAACACTTCTCTATTGACAGGCTTCAAGGAAAGTAGCTATAAAATCAAAGTGTTGTAGGTGATAGGTGGTCAGGTAGGAAAGCACTTAAGTCTGCAGTAGGAATTATCTAACCTCTGGAATCCATGAAAGCCTTAAAAAGAATGAAGGAAATTACTTATATAAAGCTGACTTTCAATAAAAGATGGGTTGGGGGTGTTTTGAGATCAGTGTCTGACTCCTGACTGGAGTTATAAATGTAAGATTCGAGCTATAAATGAAGCTTTAGTGTACTGAAAGGAAGTTTTCTGCACAAGGTCAGAAGTAAGCTTATCTCGCGCAGTCCCAAGCTTAATCATGGATCAAAACCTAGATATCAAAACAACTGATTCAGTCATTCTGTTTACAAAATCAGGGTCAAATACCTCAAAATATAATTTTTAAAATACTGACAGTAGTGACATTTTTTTCTGTGTTAATGCCTTATTGAGATGGAAGCTTTTTCAGGAAGTGAACTTTCTTCCTTTTTCTCTGAGGGAATTAAGATCGGGGGCTTTGACCAACAACATTTTTGCCATTGCTTGCTTGGTTTGGCTTTCTGGCAGTGGGAAGGAAGGTGCCAGTGTAGCAGAAGTATGTTGGTGTTTGGAGGTTTGTTGGTTTGCTTTATGGAAACTATGTTAGTACCTTAGAAATGGTACTTAGATGATAAAGCTACAATTCCACATCATCCAGGTTATTGTTCTGGATCCCATCATGGACCACTCACCTGAAAGTGGAGCATTCTGCTCCTTGAATCTTCTCCTTAATTGTACATAATGATTGTGGAGACTCAGGCTGCATGTAGCTAATTAAGAAATGCCATTTTAATTACCGTATCATTGTCTCCCTGGATTATAGTTTCTATTATATGATGAGACTTGGCTTGAGCTTATGAAATAAGATTTAGATGTAGTTAAAAATTTTGTATGAAAAATTTCCCAAGTGAGAATTTTCTGTGGAGCTAAAGAAGATAATGTTATTCCTCCCTCACATACATGAGGAGCAGCATGTCTGCAGCTGGCTTTCTCTAAACCCAGTCACATGGGGACTGTGTTTACTCCCAGAGAAGCAGAAGACCGTGCACACACAACATGAAATTTTATAAGCATCAACTTTGTGGTGTTGAGGGGAAAGGTCTTCCAACTGTTTTGCCACAAGAGGGTCAGGGTATTTGCGTGGTCTGCTTCAAATATTTTAGGTGGATTTGTGGTCCAGAAGACTATGCTGAGAGGGTTCATGCTAGCATGAAGGCCTTCCCGTAGTAATTTTTCTAGTACTCTGGCTATAGAATTGGAGATGCGAGAGGATTGGAAATGAGAAACCATGTGGTTTGCTCTATTTCTTGTTTAGGTTTTTTTGCTAAAGTTGTTTCTTTCATAACTCATGCAAAAGGTTTTCTTTCTACCTATGTTGTATGGCATTTGCCAAAAGCAAATCTTGTCTGTCTTGACAACTCTTGCTTCTCATTCTGATTCATAGGGGAAAAGCGCAATACTGGCAATCTTGTCTTCTGGGTGGTTGATTTCAATGGCCTTTTGCATACCTGTCAGAAGGTCCAGGTCCTTTGTGTATACAAGAAAAGGACATTCATAATTAACTAGAGGTAGACCAAGGCAAGCTTTTTTCACCCTCATTGAGCAAGCTAAAGCCTTTTCTCTCCATAGGCTTTAACTGAACATGATAACTTCTGCAAAAAGTTAGCTTATCTTGTCTTTGCTTACATTTCCTTCAACTTAACTTACACCTTCTGCCCCTCCACCCTTTGGCACAGTAGATAAAGCTGAAGTGATTAAAGGAATACCACGTCTTGCATACCCTGGCTTTTAGTTACAAACAGCCTGGCATTTAAGTATCAGGAGCCTAGATTTATTCTTTATATAATAAAATCTCATCAGACATGGAGTATTCCTGTTTTTAAAACCTATGAGAACGTGAGATTTGCTGAGGTTTTTTGACTATGCTTTCTCAGCAGTTCAGCAGCAACTTGGATAAATAAGAATTGATGTAATTATTTCTGATTTCTGTCCTGCTTGCTTCTCTTTAGTTCCATACTTAACCTTCGTTATTCTTTCCTGGCACAACTTTACTACAATTAAATACTGTATCATGCTTTGTAAGATACAAAAATTGTGACATTTTTGTGCAGCAGATGATGGCTGTTCTAGAAGAACGAGCATGCTAACACTTTGAAACGTAGCTTGAGCTAACCTCTTCAGAGATAGCAAGTTACACTTGAGACGTATCTAGCTTGCTTAAGAGTATTATCAACACCCATTTAATGAACGTCCTAAAGGCCAGGATGTTAACCTGTGGGTTTGGATGCTTGGTTTGTACTGACACTTACTACATGGATGTAAGACTTGGATAATTCTCCCCCACTGGAAAGCAGACAGGCAGGACCAGATGTGGGGTAGCCTTTGTGGAGTTCAGATAGCCTAGCAAAGAATAGCTCTTATTTCGTATGAAATCATATGGGCAGGACAGGACCTTTAAAGGTCATCTAGTCCAACCCTCCCTGCAGGGAGCAGGGACACCTTCCACTGGATCAGGTTGCTTAGAGCCCTGTCTAACATTACCTTGAATGTTTCCAGGGATGGGACATCTGCCACCTCTCTGGGCAACCTCTTTCAGTGTTTCATCACCCTCATTGTAGAAAGTGTATTTCTTACATCTAGTCTGAATCTGCCCTCTTTTAGTTTAAAACCATTACTCCTTGTCCTGTTGCAGCGGGGGCCTGCTAAAAAGTTTGTCCCCATCTTTCATGCAGACCCCTTTTAAGTACTGTAAGTCTGCTCTAAGGTCTCCTTGGAGCCAACTCTCTCAGCCTTTCCTCATAGGAGATGTGTTCCATACCTCTGTTCATTTTAATGGCCCTCTGGACTTGCTCCAACAGGTCCATGTCTTTCTGGAGCTGAGGTTTCCAGAGTTGGAAGTAGTACTCCAGGCCTCATGAAGGCAGAGTAGAGGGGCAGAATCACCTCCCTTGGCCTGTTGGTCACACTTCCTTTGATGTAGTCCAGGGTACAGTTGCCTTTCTGGGCTGTGTAGGCACATTGCCAGCTCATGTCGATCTTTTCATCCACCAGTATCCCCAAGCCTTTCTCCGCAGGGCAGCTCTCAATCCCTTTATCCCCCGGCCTGCGTTGGTACTGGTGATTGCCCCAACCCAGGTGCAGGAGCTTGTTGAACCTTATGAGGTTCACATAGACCCACTCAAGCTTGTCCAGGTCCCTCTGGATGGCATTCCATCCCTTAGGCTTGTGAACTGCCCCACTCAGCTTGGTGTCGTCTACAAACTTGCTGAGGGTGTGCTCAATTTCACTGTCTGTGTCACTGATGAAGCTATTAAACAGTTCTGGTCCCAACACAGACTCCTGAGGCATAGCATTTGTCACACCGATCTCCATTGGGACACTGAGCTGTTGACCACTACCCTCTGGATGTAACCATCCAACCAATTTCTCATCCACTGTCTTGAGTCACCTTCTTGTCCTTGTGTGCCTTAGCATAACTCTTAGGGGCATCTCTTCCATCATCTTCCCTGGCTCAAAGGTGAGGCTGACAGGTCAGTAGTTCCCAGGGTCCTCCTTTCTACCCTGTTTAAAAATGGGCACAATGTTGCACTTTGTCCAGTCCTTGGGGACTTTACCTGACTGCCATGACTTTTCAAATATCACAGAGAGCGGCTTGGCAGCTGCACCAGCCAATTCCCTTAGGACTCTGGGATGCATCTTGTCCAACCCCATGCACATACGTATGTTCAGGTTCCTCAGGATCTCATGAAGCTGATCTTCTCTTACAATGGGGAGGACTTTGCTCACCACATCCCTGCCTTGCGTTCCATCCACTCAAGGGGTGTGGGAAGAGAGGCTGCCAGGGTAGACTGAGGCGAAGAAATCCTTGAGTACCTGTAATCCTAAAATGTAACCTGCAAGTAGATTGATAGGGTGTGAGCAAAATAGACTTTGGCAAAGGGCAATAGGTGAGTATTGTGTTAAACACTTTCAGTAACTATATCTGTAAATGGAGTGTTAAGATGAGTATCTACCACTATTTTTCATCATCAAAAAAAATATACACTTTTCTTATAATGAAGTTTGGGGAAGGCTAAAAATTAAGTGGTTTTAACTGGTTTTCAAGTCAATTGTCTCTATCAGTTCTGGTGCTCGTGGTTGAAACTGGGTTGCTGAACAGATCGTGTTTCTTCCAGACAAGAAGGTTTGAAATTTCTATTACTTAAAGATATCAGTGTTCTTTCAAAGTTAAACTGGATTCCTAAACCCCTTAGGAGCCTACTTGAGCACAGGCATTAGAAATGGAGAAGCTGGGGTATGTGGCTGGGCTTTCCGGATTCCTGGTATCCTGGCTGGACATGCATGCTTTAATGCTGACTTATGCTTATATAGTGGTTTATAGGTCAAGAATTCCTTTGTGAATATCCTATTTTGTGGGATATCCTATCCCAGTTTTCTTATTTCTTGGGCAGTATATCTGAACAGATCCTGAGTGTGAGGATCCCTGTGCCTTTGCTGGTGTATCCACCTGAGGAAATGCATGTGGGGTTCACAGGCAGTTTTGCATGGTTGGTTTGCTTGCTTTTCTTTTTAGGGTAACATCCCCTTCTCCACCTCCATATGAACAAAAACCAGAGTGTTCAGTGTACTTTTAGGAATCAGTAGAGTTGCTCTGGAACTTGGCTGCCACCTCTCTTTTCTCAAGCACATTCCAATACCAGGGAAGGGAAGGGACCAGTTTGGGCAAGGAGGAGAGGGATTGTCCGTCTCGGCAGCAATGAGCTAAACTCATCTGATACCTTAGATCAGTCAAACATACACACTGGGATATGGCAGGCATGTATGTGGCAGCTGTAAAAGAGCGCTAAGGATCTTTTAAAATGAGATTCCAATGGAAAATGACACTTGTCAGTGTTATGCTTTCAGTCCCTCCCTCCCTTCTTTATGTCCTATGGTTTTGGGAAACAGTTTCGTAAGAGACTGGGTTTGTATTCTGGATTCATTGAACTAAATAGTTGACTGTGTAATCAGCCAAGGATAAAGGGATGGGCCTTGCTCTTTGCCTCAGAGAAGCCACCCTTCATCTGTTCCAGATGGTGACAAGCTGGCCTACCACTTTCTTCATGGCAAAATGTCACTTGTACCATATGTTCTTATGGCTTCTGGGTTTATTTTAACATGAAAGAAGCATTTTTCTGCTTTGAATGAATGAGCTCCGGTGCTGCTTTATCTTCCAAGTTCTGCAGGGAGTGCAGTGATAGGATGAGGGGGAATGGTTTTAAGCTGAAAGAGGGGAGGTTTAGATTAGATATTGGGAAAAATATTATTTTCTGCGAGGGTGGTGAGACACTGGAACAGGTTGCCTGGAGAAGTCATGGATGCCCCATCTCTGGAGGTGTTTGAGGCCAGGTTGGATGAGGCTTTGAGTAACTTGACCTAGTGGGAGGTGTCCCTACCCATGGCAGATGGGTTGGAACTGGATTATCTTTATGGTCCCTTCCAACCCAAACCATTCTATTCTACTCCGGGGTGACAGTAGCTGAACACAGCTGGCCCTGGCTGTGCTGCCAGGGAGCTGAGGGTGGGAGGCAGGGAACACCACTCCCATTCCCTTGCTGCTCATCTGCTGCTCCTGCCTTCCAGAAGAATCTTCTGGACTAAAACACTTCTTAAATTCGGGGTGGGAGAACGGAAAGCTGCCACTGCTGCCTGGGTGGGGCTGCAGAAAGGCTCCAGTGATACCAAAAATACCAGCAAATAAACCCTCCCAAGACTTGTTTTGGAGTTTTAGAAAGCAAGCTTCCTTTATTTCAGCACTGGATGTGTGAGGGAATGATTGCCATCAATCATGTGTGACAAGACAGGAGCTCGTTACAGAATTTATTTCCCACTTATGTGCATATGCATAAATTTTCCCAGAAATATTATGCATATTCTGTTACTTTCCAAGGACTAATTTTAATGTTATGAACTTCACAGCTAATTGAAGCTCTGGAGTCAGCTCTCTGTCTGACTTTGTATTTTAGACAGGGAAAGACAGACACATCTGTTCAGCACAGACCATACTTAATGCAAGACTTTATCATTTCCCTTTGAACAGTGTTGTCTGGGAACAGCACTATTTGAAAAAAATGCTATAAAGAAAACATGCTATCAGAGGAACAGACTGAGTCTGTCTACCTTTAAAAAAAAAGTTACTTAGATGAAACTTTAATCTGCTTTTACTTAAATCAAAATATTCCACTTTTTACAATACTAACTACTTCTTATATCACAGCTCTGTCTGACCATGCATTTTAGATCGGGAAAGACTGCAAACAGAGGTGATTATAGAAGAAGAAACATCTGTTCAGCATATATCTTACTTAACACAAGGTGTTATCAGTTTTTCAAAGAACAGGATCTGGAAAAACGCTGTTTGAAAAAAAAAAACCTGCTGTAAGAGAACATGCTATCAGAGGTCCTTTCCAATTCTATGATTCTGTAACTTTCAAAAAATACAGTTACTTAGATAAAACTTTACTGCAGTTAGTTAGAAAAAAAATTCTACAGAAAACTAATTTCACTTTAGCTGAAACCAAAACATACACACTTTTTGCATTAGTAACTGCTCCTGCCCTTCCTGGGCGGAGCTCTTGACACTCGAGGGCAAAGAGGCCCTTGAGAGGGAGCGGGACAAATTGGAGAGCTTGGCAATCGCCAACCGCACGCCAACCGCATAAAGTTTAACAAGGGCAAGTGCCGGGTTTTGCACCTGGGACACGGCAGCCCTCAGTCTACTTAAAGAGGGGAGAGCGAGGGGCTGGAGAGCAGCCCTGCTGAAAGGGACCTGGGGGTTCTGGTCGACGGCAAGCTGAACATGAGCCAAAGTGCCCTGGCAGCCAAGAGGGCAACAGTGTCCTGGGGCGCATCCAGCACAGCATTGGCAGCCGGGCAAGGGAGGTGATTGTCCTGCTCTGCACTGGTGCGGCCCCACCTTGAGTACAGTGTGCAGTGTTGGGTGCCACAGTGTAAAAAGGACATAAAACTACCGGAGAGTGTCCAGAGGAGACCACAATGCTGGTGAAGGATCTGGAGGAGAAATCTTATGAGGAGAGGAGGAAGTCTCCTATTCTGCTCAGCCTGGAGAAGAGGAGACTGAGTGGGGACCTCATAGCAGTTTCCAGCTTCCCCACAAGGGAAGGAGGAGCAGCAGGTGCTGATTTCTTCTCTCTGGTGCCCAATGACAGGACCCGAGGCAATGTCAGGAAGATGTGCCAGGGGAGGTTTAAGTTGGACATTAGGAAAAGGTTCTTCATTCAGAGGGTGGTGGAGTACTGGAACAGATCCCCAGGGAAGCAGTCACGGCGCCGAGCCTGACAAAATTCCAGAAGCATTTGGACAGTGCCCTCGGACAAACAGTGATTGTTGAGGTTATCCTGTGCAGAGACAGGAGCTGGACTAGATGGTCCTTGTGGGTTCATTCCAACTCAGCTGTTTCTGTGTGATTCTTTGTTCAGCACATATCATACCTAATAAAACGTTATCATTTTTCAAAAAGCAGAGTTTGGAAAAAAGCTATTTGAAAAAAACATACTATAAGAAAACATGTTATAATCAGAGGGACTTTCTGTCTAACTTTCAAAAGATATGGTTACTTAGATGAAACTTAACTGCAGTTATTGGGCAGAATAATTATATAGAAAACTAATCCTACTTCTATTGCACTTCCTGCAGTCCGAACTGCTACCGGCACCGCGACCTCCCGCCCCGCCCTTTCCCACGCTGCCGGGAGGCGGTGCCTGCCCCGCTCTCCGCCCGCGCCCCGCCCTTCCCAGTGTTCCCCGCGGCGCTGCGAGGCGCACAGGGGCAGAGTCTGCAGTGCCCGCGTCTCCATCCCCATTCCGGTATGTCCGACTCCGGCGGGGGCGGCGGCCCCGGCGGCGGGGGCGAGGAGGGCAGCATGGAGGTGTCGGGCTCTGCGGTTCAGAACGTGGCCGACGTGTCGGTGCTGCAGAAGCACCTGCGCAAGCTGGTGCCGCTGCTGCTGGAGGACGGCGGGGAGGCGCCGGCGGCGCTGGAGGCGGCGCTGGAGGAGAAGGGCGCCCTGGAGCAGATGCGCAAGTTCCTCTCGGACCCGCAGGTGCACGCGGTGCTGGTGGAGCGCTCCACCCTTAAAGGTGAGGCCCGAGCGCCCGCCGCGCCGACAAGATGGCGGCGGTGACGGCGCTCACCGCCCGCTCCGCCCCGCCCCGCAGCTGCCGCCGCCCCGCGGAGTGGAGAGGGGCACGACCCCTCCCGCCGCTCCGCGCGCGACCACCCCCCCCCGCCCGACTCATGGGCGGCCCCGGGGCTCGGGGTCCGCGGAGGCACCACCTCCTTCCCCTCCGCCCTTTGTTCGGCCGCGGGGCGGGGATGCGGCTGCAGTCTTGGAGAAACAGCGAAAGTGCTTCGTCAGGAGGCGGGAGGCGCTTCCTACTGCGGGGAGGGGGGGGCGGCCCTGCTGCTTGGCCAGGCTGAGAGCTGGGCTGAAACGGGGTGAAGGCGCCCCAAGGCTCCGAGGGAGTCGCCCAGGGCTGGGTCAGCTGCTCCGCGCTTTATTGAGCGAGGGCCCGAAGCTCATTAATCGGGATCATGGAATGGTTTGGATTTGAAGGGACCTTGAAGTCCATCCAGTTCCAGCCCCACTGCCATGGGCAGGGACATCTCCTACTAGACCAGGCTGCTCAAGGCCTATCCAGCCTGGCCTTTGAATGGGATGCAGAGCTTGTCCTGGTTCCTTAGCAGCCACGCTGCTGGGAACCCACATCCCGCACTGCACTGATGCTGCGGCGGAGATACCTCCCTGGCTGGAGAAACATCTCTGTTATTGATACGCTGCTGTCAGCAACTCCATTTATTCCGAAAATGACTTGTTATTGTTAGCAAATCTGCTTAGTAGGCATTTCTTGTCACAAGGTTCAGCATAAAGATAGGAGCCAAGGGAATGGCAGGAAGATGTGCCAGAGGAGGTTTAGGTTGGGTATTAGGAAAAGGTTCTTCACCCAGAGGGTGGTGGAGGACTGGAACAGCTCCCCAGGGAAGTGATCATAGCGCAAAGCCTGGCAGTATTCCAGAAGTATTTGGACAACGCCCTCAGACACTCGGTGTGAATGTTGGAATTGTCCTGTACAGGGACAGGAGTTGGGCTCAGTGATCCTTTTGGGTCCTTTACAACTCAGGTCATTCTATGGTTCTGTGATAATAAACAGTGAAATCTAGCAAGGCTGCACTGATAATACAGATTTGTACTATTAAACAAGACCTGCGTGCCTACCAATTCTGAGCTTGCAAAATCTCAGTATTAAACTTCTGCATCTCCACTCCTAGCGTGCTGCTGGTTCAGTCCCTATAGATGTATAGAGTCATAGAATGGTTTGGGTTGGAAGGGACCTTACAGATCATCCAGTTCCACCACCCCAGCCATGGGCAGGGACACCTCCCCACCAGACCAGGCTGCTTAAGACCCCATCCACTCTGTCTTTGAACAATTCCAGAGGGGGCATCCACATCAGATGACAGATCTTAATGTAGTCATACTTCACGTTGCGTTTTTTAATGTGTCAGCAGCCACAGTGTAAGATACTGGATATATGCCCTGCAATTGTTGCACGCCGAGGGAAACGTGAAGAGGTTCTTCCACTTGCTGCCTATTTGTTGTGAACTTAAGATGTTGCTCTAAAATAGCCTGTCTTTGTTTATCTTGTGCTTGTTTCTGCTGATTATTCTCCCCTTTCCAAAATCTGAGATGACTTCTTCAGCAGGGCTAACGGTAGAATTTTCTAGAGGCCCTCCTCCCCTCTGACAGTCTTTATGTATTCTTTATAGCTTTTAACAATATTTAAAGAAAATCTGTTGGATGTTAATAGACTGTGCAGATGATTTCTAAATTTCTCTTATGTCTGACTTGTGTTATCCTTCGTTTGGTTTGGAAGTAATGAAAGATAGTAGTGATCAGTTGACTCCAGGCTTGTCGCATAGATATTGTCTTATGTGTATGGTTAAAAACCAATTGAGACACTTAATACATTTTTTTAGGAGCTAAGTACTCATTTACTATGGGCAGAAGGTATTTCATGGGTGTCTTCTGATCTGAATAGCAGTTATCTGGGGAGAGTGGGTTTTATGATTGACAGCCAGTCTTCAGACAGAAAGGATTTGGAATGTCCAGCAGTATAAGGAGATCTTGTTTTCTCTGACACTATTGAAAACAATATTATTGTTGAAGCTTGTGCAGGGACTAGATAGCGTGAGGTAAATTATTGATTACAAATACAATGAAACAGAAGCCATATTTCTGACTAATGAAAACTGCTGTGTGGTGTCGCTAGCTACACAGCCTGCCAGCAGCTTTCATACGGGTTCTGTGGTCTCTGGTACTGCATTGTTCTGCAGCCGAGCTTCTGGTGCTCGGGGTCACAGTTGTGACACCCTAAGGCTGTATCCCCTATGAAGGGCAAAATGAATTTGAAGCAGGACAGGAGTCCACTGTAATGTGCCCAGTCAGAGTGTGTTCCCCAGGAGGGAGTAGCCTCCTACACCAAAATCACTGCATTGCAGCACAGCTGCCTGCATCCCCAGCGATTACATCATCTGTGATCCATTGGCTGTGGTAATGCCTGAGTACTTCCTGTGGCTTGGGTTTTTGTTTTGTTGGAAGGTTTTTTTTGTGCTGAGACTCAATTGCGGAATCATTTTCTAAGAAGTCTGAAATTACAAAGCAACCTGTAAAAAAAAAAAGCAGCTGTTTGATGTTCTCACTTAAATGTAGTTATCTTGGTAGCATATTACTACAAATAAAAGCATATTATCTATTGCAGAAGGTTTCTCTCTGCTTCGAAAGCAGAATGTGGGTTATAATTTGCTTGTTGTAATGTTTTATCTTTCTTTATAGCAACCTAAGAAAAGTTAATGGATTTTTGTAAAAAAAACAATGAACCCACTCTGAATTCAAGGGATATTGCAAAACAAAATTTAATTTAAACTGTGTTACATAAGTTGATGTAGAAACAAAAGGTTAGAAAATATTCTGGTAATCACAGAATCACAGAACAGTTTGGGTTGGAAGGGAGCCTTAAAGGTCATCGAGTCTAACTCCCTGACCAGGGATGGGGCATTCACCGTCTGGGCAACCTCTTCCAGTGTTTCATCACCCTCATTGTAAAAATTTCTTCTTTATATCTAATCTGAATCTACCCTCTTTTAGTTTAAAAGCATTACTCCTTGTCCTATCACAAGAGGCCCTGCTAAAAAGTTTTTCCCCATCTTTCCTGTAGCCCCCTTTAAGTACTAGAAGGTTGCTATAAGGTCTCTCTTCTCCAGGCTGAACAATGCCAAGTCTCTCAGCCTTTCGTTACTCCAGCCCTCTGATCATTTTTGTGACCCTCCTCTGGGCTTGCTCTTAGGTTGGTGGCCCCAGAGCTGGAGGCAGTACTCCAGGTGGGGTCTCACCAGAGCAGAGGGGCAGAATCACCTTCCTCACACTGCTGGCCATGCTTCTTTTGGCGCATCCCAGGGTACAGTTGCCTTTCTGGGCTGTGCATGCTCATTGACAGCTCACATCCATCTTTCTTCCATCGATACCCCTGAGTCCTTGGCAGGGCAGCTCTAAATCTCTTTATGCCACAGCCTGTGTTGGTGCAGGGGAGTGCCCCAACCCAGGTGCAGAAAATGGTTGAGAGTGGCAAATGCCTTAGAAACAAAATATTTCTTATATGGCATATTTTTTGCAGAGGATGTGGGAGATGAAGGAGAAGAGGAAAAAGAGTTCATTTCTTACAGTATCAGCACTGACATTCATTATGGAATAAAATCAAACAGGTGAGTTAATAAAATAGATCTTCACACTTCTATCCTATGAATGTAAAACCTACGTAAGCAGATTTACCTGGTATACCTACAAATTTACCTCCAGTTTACCTAGTGCTTCAGGTGGTGTGGCAATACCTTTTCAAGGTGGAGGCTCTGATAAAACAAGGATGTGTAATGAGACTGAAAGGATGGACTTAGGACTTCTAGCTCTGAGGTTAAAGAATACGTGCAAATGTAACATCTGCAACTTGGGTTCAGTAATCTTTGGTTATGTTTGACTCTCATATATTTGTCACTTACCTTGGTACATACTTGACTCAGGAGCTCCATAAGATGTGTGCCTCTTTAGTGTGCCTGTACTGCAAAGTCCTTATTGATTGTTAAGTTTTGTTGATTACTGAAGTATAAAGATGTATTTATTTGAAGACTTGAGTTCAAATCTCTTAGAAGAAAAATTATAAAGTTATAAATGCAGGTTGGTTTTTGACTTCTGTGACCTTAACTTGCAGTCATATTCAAGCTATTCTAACTGTCCCTTAAGTTTCCAATGCTTAGTTGGTAACTCTTTTCTCTGTTCTGCAGCCTGGCATTCATTAAGCGTACAGCAGTGATTGATGCTGACAAACCAGTGTCTTCCCAACTGAGAGTGCTCACTCTCAGTGAAGATTCTCCGTATGAAACATTGCACTCTTTCATTAGCAATGCTGTTGCTCCCTTCTTCAAGTCCTATATCAGAGAATCTGGCAAAGCAGACAGGTAATTCTGTGGGAATACTGCACTTCTCTGCTAAAGAGTTAGTAGGTGCTTTAATGAAAAAGACAAGTCACGTGAACTTGTTTAAGCACACAGCTTCATATGATGCTGTTGATGAGTCTGGGGAAGTAGTTCAGGTGGCTTAAATGTGTTATGTACGGTTTTTGTTTTGTCTTATACGGAAACATCTCTGCTTTTTCAGGGATGGAGATAAGATGGCTCCTTCAGTTGAGAAAAAGATTGCAGAACTTGAAATGGGCCTCTTGCATCTGCAGCAGAACATTGAAATTCCAGAGATTAGTTTGCCTATTCACGCAACCATTACTAATGTTGCCAAGCAATGTTATGAACGTGGAGAAAAACCAAAGGTTACAGATTTTGGTGAGAAGGCTGAGGATCCATTGTTCCTCAATCAGCTCCAATCTGGAGTCAACCGATGGATTAGAGAGATACAAAAGGTAAAAAAATCCCCAAGTACCAGACTGTGTAATAAGAACTTCTATGTAGTATCATCTTCACATTTTAATGGATAAAATACTGCTCCATGCAGGATGCTCTGAAGATCTCAGACCAGTTTTCTGAGTCACCAGAGACAATAGTCTATATTAGACTAAGTGTAATTCTTGACTAGAGTAAGTCTTGTTTAAATTCAGTGTCTAGGCTAAATTGCTCTGCAAGTAGCTGAGAGCATGACTGTTTGTCTCTATTGTAGTAGACTTCAGTAACTGGCAGTGACTTTGTGGATTTTCAGCTATTATTCCAATCTTTGAAGCAGATTGAGAGAAACAGGTTTTCTTGGCTTGTTTTATTATTTCCCTGGGTACATCCAGAACCACTTCAGAACAATTTTGCCAGTCGTATCTTGTAATCTCTTGTACCCCCGCCTGTTATTTTTCAAAAGTACTCTCCCACTCTTGTGTGGTCATTCAGAAGTAGTATCACAGTTACTACTCTGGGTTTTTGCCTCCATGGGCATAGTAAACACTTTTTGCTCATGTAACAGTGATGCCTTTTCTTACTCCAGAGCATAAAATGTTTGCTTTCTTGCCTGGCTTATCTATCATTAACCAGAATACAAATGTTGATCAGGGAAGTGGACAGGTGACCTTTTTAGGCTATGCTGAAGTATTACACAAAGGTCCTAAATGCCAGTTTTAGGACCACTGGAGTTAGACCTTGATTCTTATTATGCTGCAGTTTCTACACTTCTCACAGAATGAGTGCCAAAACTGTCCGATGATGGATTATTAAAACCTGGTAGATGTTCTATGTTCCAGTAATGTTTGGTGAGTTTTTACAGTTGAAGCTCATAAATTAAATGCTTTTCTCCCTCCCTTCTCTTTCTCTCTGTTACTTTGAAGGTGACCAAACTAGATCGAGATCCTGCATCAGGCACTGCGTTGCAGGAGATAAGCTTCTGGTTAAATTTGGAACGGGCTCTGTATCGCATTCAGGAAAAACGTGAAAGTCCAGAAGTTCTTCTCACTCTGGATATTCTAAAACATGGCAAACGTTTCCATGCAACTGTCAGCTTCGATACAGACACAGGTGAAATGTCTGTTCAATAATGTTTTTCACAAATATCCTACAGAACTTCAGCTGTTAGGAAAATGGAGCATTGTGGTGCAAAGAACAATCCTGTTTAGAGTAACCTTGGTCTAGTTAAACCTACAGATTTGATTAATGAAGTGAAAAGTTATGTTCAAAATATTTTCTGTTATATTTAGGTCTAAAACAGGCTCTGGAAACTGTGAATGACTATAATCCACTGATGAAGGACTTTCCTCTGAATGACTTGCTGTCTGCTACTGAGCTGGACAAAATAAGGCAGGCCCTTGTTGCAATATTTACCCATTTGAGAAAAATCAGAAACACAAAATACCCAATCCAAAGGGCACTGCGTTTAGTGGAGGCTATTTCAAGAGATCTGAGCTCTCAGCTGCTTAAAGTGTTGGGAACCAGAAAACTGATGCATGTTGCTTACGAAGAATTTGAAAAGGTACGTTCATGGTTTTGTGACACTAGTGGCTCTATTTTTGCATTGAGTAAGTGACTTCCAGACAGTACTTCTTTCGAGAGCTAAAGTTCATGTTCTAAAACTGTACAGGTAATGGTTGCATGCTTTGAAGTATTCCAAACCTGGGATGATGAATATGAGAAGCTACAAGTTCTGCTGAGAGATATTGTGAAAAGAAAAAGGGAAGAGAACCTGAAGATGGTGTGGCGTATCAATCCTGCTCATAGGAAACTCCAAGGTCGTCTTGATCAAATGAGGAAATTCAGACGTCAGCATGAGCAGCTGAGGGCAGTTATTGTGAGAGTCTTGCGACCTCAGGTAATATTCTTGGTCTTTATTGGGCAGAAAATCTGTGTGGGTTCTTCAAGAAGCGTCCGCTGTTGCTTTAAAAAGTCACCAACAGGAGACTAATGCACCTTTCGGTTTCACTGTTTCCAAAACCAGTCTAGTTTTGTAACCTTGCTAATAGGCTTAGCTTTAATTCTGACTTACACCACATAATACGTGACTGTGCTTATGTTAATAGACTCAGAAAGTCCAGACATAACATAGAGGAGATTAGTAAGTGTAAATATTTGAGCTTGGCTATATCACAGTGGAAAATGAGGTTATGCTGCACAGTTGTGGAAGTTTGCAGAGTAACTGTGTTGCCCCATTCCTAGTGGAGCTTAAATCTGAAAAGTGATTGGAAGTTTGTTAAGGGTTTGGTACTAGTCTGTAGGTTTTTTGCAAGACTAGTTAGAACAGACTGTATTTAGCTGTTTGTAGGTAAATCTTGAAGCATTCAACTCACTAAACTGTGATTCTAATGCAGGTAACTGCTGTTGCACAGCAAAATCAAGGAGAGGTACCTGAACCACAGGATATGAAAGTAGCAGAAGTCCTTTTTGATGCTGCAGATGCTAATGCGATTGAGGAAGTCAATCTTGCTTATGAGAATGTTAAGGAAGTAGATGGGTTAGATGTTTCCAAAGAAGGTACAGAAGCGTGGGAGGCAGCGATGAAACGTTATGATGAAAGAATTGATAGAGTTGAAACAAGAATAACTGCCCGTTTAAGAGACCAGCTTGGTACAGCGAAGAATGCCAATGAAATGTTCAGAATCTTCTCTCGATTTAATGCCTTGTTTGTCAGACCTCACATTCGCGGTGCCATTCGTGAATACCAAACACAATTGATCCAGCGTGTAAAAGATGACATCGAGTCTCTTCATGACAAATTTAAAGTACAGTACCCACAGAGTCAAGCTTGTAAAATGAGTCATGTTCGCGACTTGCCTCCTGTGTCTGGGTCTATAATTTGGGCAAAACAGATTGACAGACAGCTCACTGCTTACATGAAGCGTGTTGAGGATGTCCTTGGCAAAGGTTGGGAGAATCATGTGGAAGGTCAGAAGCTAAAGCAGGATGGAGATAGCTTTCGTATGAAGCTCAACACTCAAGAGATCTTTGATGACTGGGCGAGAAAAGTTCAGCAACGCAATCTTGGCGTCTCTGGTCGTATTTTCACCATTGAAAGCACTCGTGTTAGAGGTCGAACTGGAAATGTCCTGAAACTGAAAGTCAACTTCCTCCCAGAAATAATTACACTTTCCAAAGAAGTCCGAAACCTCAAATGGCTTGGTTTCCGTGTTCCGCTAGCAATTGTCAACAAAGCTCACCAAGCAAACCAGCTCTATCCATTTGCTATTTCTCTCATTGAAAGTGTTCGTACGTATGAACGAACATGTGAGAAAGTAGAAGAGCGTAATACTATCTCGCTTCTGGTTGCTGGCTTGAAGAAAGAGGTGCAGGCTTTGATTGCAGAAGGAATTGCACTCGTGTGGGAATCATATAAACTTGATCCATATGTGCAGCGCTTAGCCGAGACTGTCTTCAGTTTCCAGGAGAAGGTTTGTTTTATCTTTCAAATTCTGCAAAATTTTTACATCTATACTTCAGTAACATTTGGTTAACCAAAAGAGGAACTGGATAGCTGATGACCTTCAGCTCTTTTCTTAAGTAGCTGATTGAATTGGCACAAATTGGCCAGCTGAGTGGATCTTCTAGTCCTACTAAAATTTATAGACTAGCTTCATCCAAATAGGAGTGACTAACCAGTACTGCAGAATTGTCATAGAGTCATAGAATGGTTTGGGTTGGAAGGGACCTTAAAGATCATCCAGTTCCAACCCTCCTGCCATGGACAGGGACACCTCCCACCAGACCAGGCTGCTCAAGGCCTCATCCAGCCTGGCCTTGAACACTTCCAGGGAGGGGGAATACGCAGCCTCCCTGGGCAACCTGTGCCAGTGTCTCACCACCCTTATTTTGAAGAATTTCTTCTTATGTCTAATTATCGGTGCCTCTATCTAACCTGTCAAGCTAAACATCCCATTTTTCCTAAACCATTTTAGGTGGATGATCTGCTCATTATTGAAGAGAAAATAGACCTGGAAGTGAGATCATTGGAAACATGCATGTACGATCACAAGACTTTCTCTGAAATCTTGAACAGGGTCCAGAAAGCGGTGGATGACTTAAATCTTCATTCATATTCAAATTTGCCAATCTGGGTCAACAAGTTGGACATGGAGGTAGGTTTGAGATGAAGGAGCAGTTGTATTTAGGGGAAACATTTTAATCAGGTGCAAAATGTTTTTTGATGATGCTCTTCTAAGTCACCCGAGGAAGATTCCATTTCCCCATTTTCTGAAAATTCCAGTGCATTTTCAGTATGTAGAAGATGCAAGACCTGTTTGGTTTTAGCTGTTGGCTTCTGAGATCAATTAATTCAAGGGGAGTTTTTTCAAAGAAAAATATTTGATATATAGCTTGACTGCCTAGAACGTGCTGGATAGCAAGGTAGATAAAGGGTGGTGAAAATTTGTTATGTTGGTAGCAAAGAATCATTGCCTTCATATTATCTGGTTCTGCCTGTTGAGTTAAGTTTCAGGCTATGTGACATGAGGCCAGCTTCAAAGCAGTTAAAATTGTTTTGTTCCATTGAAGTCCATGAGGAGAGGAGAACCTTTAAATTGATTTTCAGTGAAATTTACTAAAACTCTTAAACCTCTTTAATTACTTAGTAAAGCAGCACTTGGTTCTTCGAGAAACCGTAATGTGCGTGGTGTCAGAATGTAGCAGTAGTGCGGATCTTTATGCAGTGAATATGTGGGTTTTTTTATTTAGATTGAAAGAATCCTGGGTGTTCGTTTGCAAGCTGGACTGAGAGCCTGGACCCAGGTTCTTCTTGGACAAGCAGATGACAAAGCAGAAGTTGACATGGATACAGATGCTCCTCAAGTGAGCCATAAGCCCGGTGGTGAACCCAAGATCAAAGTAAGTTTTGTTGTGTGTTTTTTCATTGTTTTTGTTCCTTATTGTCAGTTATTTAATGCGAGATCTACATATCTGAGCAATATATGGAAGATAAAAGCATCCTCTGCATCTAGTTTTAGAGGAATACTTGCCTCCTCCCATTTAAATGCAAGTTGATTTTTTCAAGTGCATGCTGTTTGAATTCCAGAATCCTTGTCTGCATGTAAAAGAATCTGCCAGTAAAACTGAGTCTCTTTACTGTTTCTACAGAACATTGTACATGAACTAAGAATAACCAACCAGGTGATATACTTGAATCCACCAATTGAGGAGTGTAGATACAAACTTTATCAAGAAATGTTTTCTTGGAAGATGGTAATTCTGTCGCTACCCAGAATTCAAAGTCAGAGGTATCAGGTAAGTGTAATGAAGCTGTATCTCAGTCTGGTAATTATGTTCACTTTGCAATTAATTGTGCTTAGTATCTTAGGGTCTTGCTCTAGGACTGAATCTGAAATTAATATGCATCACGTGTATAATTGTGGTTCTCAGGTTGGGGTGCATTATGAGCTGTCTGAGGAAGAAAAATTCTATCGTAATGCATTGACAAGGATGCCTGATGGCCCTGCAGCTCTGGAGGAGTCATACTCTGCTGTTATGGGAATTGTGACTGAGGTGGAGCAGTATGTCAAGGTAGGAGGCTACTGCTAAAACACACACGGGCTTTTCTCTAAGTTTTCCTGGGGACTGGGGAGAGACACGTCTGTTGGAATATAATAGAGAAGTTCTGAAGCCTATTTTTTAAATACCTCAATTAGGTTTGGCTGCAGTACCAGTGTCTGTGGGATATGCAAGCTGAAAACATATACAACCGTCTTGGAGAAGACCTGAATAAGTGGCAAGCCCTTTTAGTTCAGATAAGAAAGGCAAGAGGAACATTTGACAATGCAGAAACCAGAAAGGAATTTGGACCCGTTGTCATAGACTATGGCAAGGTAAGAAATTGTAATTATTGTGTGTGATAAACGCATTAAGTTTCAGAATGGGAGTACAACAGAAAATAGCAAGGCTGACATTGCCGTTCTGTAACTTTATTCAACTGTAGGTACAATCAAAGGTGAACTTGAAGTATGACTCCTGGCACAAGGAAGTGCTCAGCAAATTTGGCCAAATGCTTGGTCAGAATATGACAGAATTCCACTCACAAATTTCCAAGGTAAGGCAAGTGCAAATTTCAGTTTTTCACTTTCAGATCAACTGTTCAAGACTTCTAAAACACTGATTTGTGCCCCCTACAGTCCCGTCAAGAACTGGAGCAGCATTCAGTGGACACAGCCAGCACATCAGATGCAGTGACGTTCATCACATATGTGCAGTCCTTGAAACGTAAAATCAAGCAGTTTGAAAAGCAAGTTGAGGTATGTTGTTTTGCTAATGATTCTTACTTCTGGAGGCATCAGGCTTAGCTTTTAAGATGCAGCTTCATGGTATTCAAGTTCTCTTGAGAACAGACCTGAACTTCATATCCTGAGGAATTGTGTGAACTGTATAGTGAGCGCTTGTTAAAATATGCTGAGTATTCAGCCTTGCAACGTAAGTTAGTTTAGTTTTTTTATCTTAAAACTACTGTCTCTTGTAGCTTTATCGCAATGGTCAGCGCTTGCTTGAGAAACAAAGGTTCCAGTTTCCATCCTCTTGGCTGTACATTGACAATATTGAAGGAGAGTGGGGTGCCTTTAATGACATCATGCGTAGAAAGGATTCTGCCATTCAACAACAAGTGGCGAATTTGCAGATGAAGATAGTTCAAGAGGATCGCGCAGTGGAGAGCAGAACGACTGACTTGCTAACAGACTGGGAGAAGACAAAGCCTGTAACAGTAAGCAGTGATGATGAATACTCATTGAGCAAATGAGGTAGATTTTCTGCATTCATTAAGAAGCAGGCAGTTTATTTTTATGTGTTTTCGCAGTTTTTCATTTTGAATGATGGTGAAAGTCTTTTTGAAGGTTCTCAAATAACTTGCAAACGTGTTCATTTTAGGGGAGGGAAGTTGTAGAGAAATTTACCCTTAAAACATAGGCTTCTTAGGTGCAAAAAGCAAGACGAATGGAGTTGCTTACAAAGCTTTGGCTGAAGCAAAGGGTCTGTCAGAGGCATGCGTGTACAAGAACTCAGAAGCAAGCTGCTTTTTGCTCCCCCCTTTTTTTTTCTCCATTTAGTAAAACCAAAAACTCCATGTAAAAGTGACATAAGACTTATTCTAGATTAGTACTTAGCCCTGTTGTCAGCAAAATGGAAATGGAAAAACAATGAGACAAACCAGCATTTAGCATTTAGTCCTTGCTTTTAACTTAACTTCAACTTACTTGTAGGATTTTTGGATTAATGTATCCCATGCAAACTCTAGGGAAACCTGCGTCCAGAAGAGGCTCTTCAAGCTCTTACCATTTATGAAGGAAAATTCGGTAGGCTGAAGGATGATCGTGAGAAGTGTGCAAAGGCCAAGGAAGCTCTGGAACTAACAGATACAGGACTACTCAGTGGCAGTGAAGAGCGCGTCCAGGTACAACCTGCTCACACAACTTCCCGTCAGCTTCAGATAAAAATGATTCGGTTTCATCTCTCCCTTAAGAGATGTACTGGTGTCAAAGCAGTCTCCACTATCGTTCAGCTCTAGCCTTAAGAGATTGCCTGGTATCTCTTCCTTGACTGTCTTATTCTTCTGAAGCCATTATGTGACCTGAGATGCAAAAATCTCATCTGGGTCATTTGCTATTGCAGTTCTTTTGAACTGGCAAACTATCTGAAGGCTTTTGACGGGTTAAAAGTATTCTGTTAACTCCCCAATGCTAATAATTTTGAAGAAATTAGGAATAACTGCTGATGTTTGATACATTCTTTACTGTAGGTAGCACTTGAAGAACTGCAGGATCTCAAAGGCGTCTGGTCTGAACTCTCTAAGGTCTGGGAACAGATTGATCAAATGAAAGAACAACCCTGGGTTTCAGTACAGCCTCGCAAGGTACTTCACTTCTGTACACATAAATAGTGTAACTAGCATGAGTATATGCAACTTAGGAATTGGACCTTGAAATAGGCATGCTCAGTTGTCACATTCCAGGTCATTTTCAGTGTTTAGATGTCTTTTTCAGTGTCTTATGAGTGTTTCTTAATTCACAGGGCTTGTCACAACTTAAGTGATTTTTTAGAGGGTTTTTGCAATTCCAGTATATTTGAAATTGAGTCAGGACTGCATCTACAGAGACGAAACTGTGCCTTTTTTAAATAGGCTGTTGGACCTCATTAGGGAAACTTCATTATGTGGTTGGATGAACAGCATCAGTTTTAGTCCAATGCTCAGGAGGTGGAGAGCAGTAGGAACACTGAGCCATAAACTGCCTGTGACAGTACTATGTTGTAAATCTTCGTCAGACCCCTAAAATTACATTTCTAGCTATAGAGTAACGAAATCTTACAGAAATGTGTGACACTGGAAGAGCTGCACTGTCGATAATCTCATTAGCAAGAGCTTTCTTTCTAAAAATATGTAGACAACTTTTAAACGTGAGCAACTGTGCACAGCGCTTGCAGAGAAAGATTTCATTACTTTTTACGTTGCTGACAGCTTCGCCAAAACTTAGATGGTCTGCTGAACCAACTGAAGAACTTCCCTGCCCGCTTGCGACAATATGCCTCCTACGAGTACGTTCAGAGACTTCTGAAGGGCTACATGAAGGTAAGGTATGCTCATTTCTAAAATGCACATACTTTGTATTTCCAGTTCAAGGATGTAACTTGCTTTCTTGTCTTCTGCAGATAAACATGTTAGTTATTGAACTGAAATCTGAGGCACTTAAAGATCGTCACTGGAAACAGCTGATGAAAAGGCTTCACGTTAACTGGGTTGTCTCAGAATTGACCCTGGGTCAGATCTGGGATGTTGATCTACAGAGAAATGAAGCAATTGTCAAAGACGTACTGCTCGTGGCTCAGGGAGAAATGGCTTTGGAAGAGTTCTTGAAACAGGCTAGTATCAGCTCTTGTATGTATGCTCCTAATAGCTAATCAGTGTAAATTGCTGTGTAGTAAACTTGTCCATCTAAACTGTTGATACAGTTGCTGAAACTTCCTGGAACATTCTGTTTTGGGGAACAGCTTAAAGCTGTGTGAGGTTCTCCTGATGAAACTTGCATTGTTTGGAAAAAGCAGTCTCTGATAATGACTGCAAAGACCCAGTGTTTTTAAGTTTAAGCTTGATCTTAAACCCAGAATCCTTGGGTAAAACATGTAAGATCTGATTACTGTAATACATTTCCACTTTGTAACTATGTCAGAGCAGAAATGATTGATGTCATATCTTAAACATTTTTTTCTTCAGATAAGAGAAGTGTGGAACACCTATGAACTGGACTTGGTCAATTACCAGAACAAATGTCGTTTGATTCGTGGATGGGATGACCTTTTCAACAAAGTGAAGGAGCACATTAACAGTGTGTCTGCTATGAAGCTATCACCATACTACAAGGTAAAATAGAGAACAAAGCTGAAGAATCTTCATTTAATTTTGCCTTCCCATCTTGTTTGTATATTTGTCAGCAGGAGCTATATTCACTCTTCAGGGTGACAGACAATTAATTGCACATGCATACTTTAGAACTCAAACGGCTGTTTCCGCTAGTAATTATTTCCTGATACTGTTAAAAAAAATATTAATGCAACATTTAAACTTCAGGTGTTTGAGGAAGATGCCCTTAGCTGGGAAGATAAGCTGAACCGTATCATGGCACTCTTTGATGTCTGGATAGATGTCCAAAGGCGATGGGTGTACCTGGAAGGTATCTTTACTGGTAGTGCAGACATCAAGCACTTGCTGCCTGTGGAGACCCAGCGGTTCCAGAGGTAATTCTTCAATTGCTTTGTTATTCTCTTGCCTCCCTTGGGGACACCAGTTGACAGGTCTGCAACTTCATGACTTTAGCATAGCAGTCTCTAAGTTGAAATACGATCTTCTTACCTGGTCCAGCTGGATTACAGCCTTACTCTAGGTGTAATTTCACTAAGCAAACAAATAAGAGGTGCGTGTAGACAACTGTGACGGACAAAAGTTTATAATAAACAGGAAGATGCTCAATTTTTAGATGATGATTGGGATTCAGATGTTTTTTCTTACTAGTTCCAGTTGACTACCTCAAGGATTTTTCTGGCATTGTGACTGTAAGAAGCAGGCTGATTTCTGTTGTTGCAGCCTTTAGTCTCATCCTTCAAACATGGTTTCCTTTCTCTCCTTTAAGTTGCTCTGGTCGTCATTATTCATTCCGTACACTTCCAGTCAAAGAAGAATTGAAGAGAGAATTAGATTTATGCATCTCTTCAGGAGGTGAAGAAAAACAGACCTTCATGTGTGCGATTGGTAGATTGAACATTGCAAAGAATTAGGATTTTGTTGTGTTCTTGAGGTAGAAGAAGACCCATTTTGAGAGATTAGCCTTGTGTTCCCTAGGGCAACCGCAACAATAAGCAAGGCAGCGGTCATTTAGAGTCAGATAATTTTGGTGTTCTGCTCACGTGTGGTTAATGAGTTTGCACTAATGTACTGTTATTTTACTTGTAGCATCAGCACTGAATTTTTGGCACTCATGAAAAAGGTGTCCAAATCTCCACTTGTGATGGATGTTCTTAACATCCAAGGTGTGCAGAGGTCATTAGAGAGACTGGCAGATTTGCTTGGGAAGATACAGAAAGCACTAGGAGAATACTTGGAAAGGGAGCGGTCCTCTTTCCCTCGGTAAGAAATTAACTTCAGTTGTTTCTTGAAGTAAAGTCACTTGGTGTTACTGTGCAGGAATTGGTGTGTTGTTCTGCAAAGCCTCTGCCTATTTTTATGAATTGTGTATGTTTTTACCATTTAAATCTGTGTCACCTATATGCAGAATTCAGTTATAGCTACTTCTTGGGAAATGAAACTTCCCCTACTTGCTCGTCTGTGACTGGTTGTCAGATTCGATATTGCTTAAGGAACCATTGCAGCTGATTTCTGTGAACTTACAGGTTTTATTTTGAACTGTTTAATTCTGGCATTTGATTGAAGGTCAGTGTCTAAACCAGGGCTGTCAAAACTCACAGCTTGCAGGCCAAATCCAGCCCTCCACGTTGTTTTATCCAACCTGGCACCTTGTTTCTACCTGGCGGCAGCGCTGAGCTCCTTGCCCCTGCACTCCTGCCAGCACTGGGCACGTGTGCAGTGTGTGACGCGCATTACGCTGCAGAAGCAGAATGGCAGGAGCTGTGAGTTTGGCACCTCTGCTCTAAACTGTCAGAATCTAGTATTTAAGCCATTGGTTCTGACTTACCGGTAGTCCTCAACTAGTTTGTCACTTAGCATGTGTTGTCGTTTAGCCCTAGCCAGCAACCTAAGTATAATGCAGCTGCTTGATCCTTTTCCGCCTCCACTGAGATGGGTCAGAGAATCAGGAAGCAAAGTAAAACTCATGGGTTGTGATAAAAACAGTGTAATATCACAACAAAGGTAGAGATGATGATGATAATAATACATATACAAAGAAGTGATGAACAATTCAGTGCAATTTCTCATCACACAATGACCAACCACACAGCCTGTCTCAAGCAGTGATCATGGATCAGCAAGCTCTGGCCCCTGGTCAGTTTCTCTTTTACATACTGAGTATGACATCATGTGGTATTGAATATGTAATGAGTCAGCTTGAGTCAGCTGCCTGGCTGTGGTGCTTGCGAAGCATGGGAAACTGAAAACGTCCTTGTTTTTTTAACGACAGCTGAAGACATCAGTGTGTTATCAACACTCTTCTCATACTAAATCTAAAAACCAGCAGCTGCTGGGAAGAAAATTAACTGTATCCCACTTGAACATAAACATTACCTGGCAACAATTAAAACAGTATGTGTTATCAACCTTATTCTCGTGCTAAATCCAAAACACAGGAGCTACTGGGAACAAAATCAATTTTATCCCAACTGAAACCAGGACAGCACGAGAGAGCAAGGGTGAGTGAGGTACTGAGTGGGAGTTTCAGTTCTTAATTCAATTCCAGGCTTACTGTACATATATCAAGTATGGATAGGAAGAAAATGATCCAAAATATGGAACTTGAACGTGCTTTTGTATGGTACAGACTACATGAACTGAGACTTAATCATAAAACTGAAGTATAACTTCTAGCAAATGTACTCATGCACTCTTGCAGTGGTAGGGAAATGAGTGTCAATTACTCCTATATAGTGGCCATTCATGAAGCATAAATAAATTAAAAGTGATAGTTGAAGTTCTGGTATAGATCTAATTTTACTTAATTGTTAGGTTTTATTTTGTTGGTGATGAAGACTTGCTTGAAATCATTGGAAACAGCAAAAATGTTGCTAAGCTGCAGAAACACTTCAAGAAGATGTTTGCTGGCGTTTCTAGCATTATTCTCAATGAAGATAATTCAGTGGTTCTTGGGATATCCTCACGTGAAGGAGAGGAGGTATAGCTACAGTATGTCTTTTTAAATCAAATTCTGAAAATAAGTGAATGTGGGCTGACTTAAACCTGATTCTTGTAGGTGCTGTTCAAAACACCTGTCTCCATCACAGAACATCCTAAGATCAATGAGTGGCTCACTCTTGTTGAGAAAGAAATGAGAGTGACCCTTGCTAAATTGCTTGCAGAATCTGTTACTGAAGTAGAAATCTTTGGAAAAGCAACTTCAATTGATCCAGCAGTCTACATCTCTTGGATTGACAAATACCAGGTATCAATATGGAACACATAAGCATACTGCAGCTTGGGTACTCCAGTGAGGAAAACTATCTGAGGAGGACTTTTGTTCCACAGGCTCAACTTGTCGTCCTGTCAGCCCAGATTGCGTGGTCTGAAAATGTCGAGTCAGCCCTCAATGGTGTGGGTGGATCTGGAGACAACAGCCCTCTCCAGTCTGTGCTGGCTAATGTTGAGGTCACTCTCAATGTCCTGGCAGACTCTGTGCTGATGGAGCAGCCACCCCTTCGCAGAAGGAAACTGGAGCACTTGGTAAGTAAAAAACTCCTTGTCTCTTCTGGGTTCGCAGGTGAGGATTTTTAAACATTTAATTATTAGTCTAAGAATTATGTTTTCCTCTAGGAAAAAGTTTTGTGCAATTCAAGCAACTGTGTCAAATTGGTGGTAGTTTTTCACTAGTCAGCTTAATGCACGATAGCGTGTTATAGACTAGCTCATTGAATTGATCTTCAAACTAGCTCTTCCAAATATGGAAGTTACTGACTTGTTAATTCAGAAGTAAAGTAACTCATCAAGCTGCTTATTGTTGTAATTATTATTTGCAATTATTATTTGTACAATTATATGTGTAATTGTTATTATTATATTTGTAGATAAGGATTGAGAAGGGCATGGAGAGTTAAAATCATCCTGGGATGTCTTTATAGATTTTTAGAGGGAAATATGTGGTCTCTTTTAGGAGTACTTGGCTTCATAGATTTTGGCAAGTGAAATATCTAGTTTAGTAGTGTAATGGATTAACAGGCTAGCTGGAAGGGGAAGTCCTTAACCAGAGTGGTCCACTTTATTAGTTTTGTCTTTGTAGCAACAGATTTTAAAGCAGAGACTGTTGGGAGGTCGTGATTTCTAAGTGGTAGCAATTTACTGTGATAATTTAAGAAGCTGTACGATTCCTGGCTTTATTAGCAATGACTTGTATTGCTGTGATCTAAGGAATTGCTTCATTCTCCAGATCACCGAGTTGGTGCACCAGAGAGATGTTACAAGATCACTCATCAAAAGCAAGATCGACAACTCCAAATCCTTTGAGTGGCTCAGCCAAATGCGGTTCTACTTTGACCCGAAACAGACAGATGTGCTGCAACAGCTCTCCATTCAGATGGCAAATGCCAAATTCAACTATGGTTTTGAGTACCTTGGTGTTCAAGATAAGCTCGTACAGACTCCTCTTACTGACCGCTGTTACCTTACAATGACACAGGCCCTGGAGGCAAGGCTTGGAGGATCACCGTTTGGTAAGTTTGTGCTGAAGTACAGCAAAACCTTGAGAGATGTATATAAGTTCTTATCCTCTCTAACATACAGCTTCAACGTAAACATTCAGGACACTTGTAGCTAAGATACTGAAGAACAAAACAGTCTTTTAGGGGAGGTTTTAACAGATTTAGGTTTCACTGGATGCTCTTGTCAGGGACCAGGAGAATCAGCATGCTGGCAGGTTACATGAGTGGGCAGTGGTACCTCAGATGATGAAAACTAAAGTATGTCTTTCCCACTTCACAAATAGGTCCTGCTGGCACTGGTAAAACAGAATCTGTTAAAGCTCTTGGACATCAGCTTGGCCGCTTTGTGTTGGTTTTCAACTGTGATGAAACATTTGACTTTCAAGTAAGTTGTTTGATTAAAAAAATGTGGTCTTTGCTGACAAGCATTAGAAATCTCTTCAGGACTCCAGTACAGCCAGAGGTGTTTACTTTGAAGATGATTTATTTGTAAGCCTTAGCTGAGTACATATCTGTGGATCACAGAGATGCTCTCTAATAAAAAATACCTAAAGGAAAAGCCGGGGTGGGGGGAGGTGTTTTCATTTTTTAGAATGGGTACTTCTGTAGCAGCATGAGTTTAAAACCAGATTTAGGAAAGTAACTTTAATCTGTTTAGTTTGCATTGATAGTACTGGTTTAATAGAGAACAGATCAGCATGTGAGACTTCAGAGGTAGCTGCATGATTACCAAATTACCCTTCATGACATAACTTAGAGTTTGCCTCAGCATGTGAAATTAACTCAAAACTGAGAAAATGTACCCAAATATTTAAAAATTAATGGTGTCTTCAAACTGAGGACTGGATGAAATGTATCTGTCAACTGTAGCATGTTATATGTCTCAAAACAAAATCCTCTGTCAGGTGTGTGTGTGTGTATATATATATATATATATATATAAACACAACAGTATAAAACATAAACAAGGAATCACGATCCTTCCTAGTCTATGCCAGGGTGCCCATCTGTTTGTACTGCTCAGCTGTGTTTGGCTCAGACCAGAGATCCTTAAGTCAGACTTTGGACTGTAGTGGTGACTGGAAGAAAATACCCAGGGAGGAGTAAGATCAGGGACAGTGCATAATATTCTTTCCTTGCCCCAGCTCCTTTCTACCTCTGACAGTTGTGAGGATCAGGAGGTCCCAAGTTGAAATGGGTTACTCATTCATGCTCTAGTGAATCTTTCTCTAGGTACTCATTTCCACGTACGCAGTTGCTTCTATAGCATTCTCTGCTGAAGAGTTCTGCTGTGTTACCATGCACTTTACAAAGGAGCAGCGTCTTTCAGTTTGTAACAATTCCTTGGTTCTTGTGTTGGAAAAGACAGTGAATAGTTGCTTTGTATCCATCCTAAACCAGTGGCTTTTAGACCTCCATCATATTCTCTTGTGTTGCCTTTTGCAGAAACGTACCTTAAAAGTTGTTCTTTAGGCAGAAGCCTTATCATGTTCTGGCCATCCAGTTTGCTCTTCTGAAATGTTTTGTAATTCTTGTATCCTCCTTGCTATAAAGGACCTGAACTGCACCTGGCATTAATGATGTCAGTAAGCAAAAAGTTATGCAGTGGACTTGTCTTGGCTGTTGTTTAGAAACACTGCTGTATGGTATGTAGTCAGAGGAACCAGTGGACATCTGAATGTCAGTTAGAAACCTTCTACAACTCTTACAGTACTACAAAGATGGGAACATACATATAAATGCAGCTCCTTCCTGCCTTGGGTTCACTGCATCAAGTGCTGTTTTATGCTTCTTTTGCCTGTGCATAGGCAAGAGTGGTCATGCAACTTCAGTGAATTTTCCCTTCTACGTGCAGGCAATGGGACGCATCTTTGTGGGACTTTGCCAAGTGGGCGCATGGGGCTGCTTTGATGAGTTCAACAGACTGGAGGAGCGTATGCTCTCTGCTGTTTCACAGCAAGTTCAGTGCATCCAGGAAGCCTTGCGAGAGCATTCCAACCCCAACTACGACAAGAGTACGTAAATTGTTCATTCCTGGTAGTGTTGTACAGCATTTCTAACGACCCTCATGCTGTTTTGTTGCTCAGTTACATTTCTCTCAAACAACCCAAGGATGAAGCCACTTTCTATCAAAACTTTAAAACTTGAAGTAACTGTCAACTGGCAGAAATTTGTATTTGAGTTGCAGTGCTAGTGAATCTGCTATCCATTACCGTAGGAAACTAAAGTACAACAAAATATATCTCTGTGTACAGGGTGATTGCTCCCTAACTCATATGTAACTAATTGCACTCTCTTTTCAGCTGCAACACCTATTACTTGTGAGCTGCTGAACAAACAAGTCAAAGTGAGCCCTGACATGGCTATCTTCATCACCATGAATCCTGGCTATGCAGGCAGATCAAATCTGCCTGACAATTTGAAGAAGTTGTTCCGTAGTTTGGCAATGACAAAACCAGACCGTCAGTTGATTGCCCAGGTCATGTTGTACTCCCAGGGTTTCCGTACAGCTGAGGTGCTTGCCAATAAGATAGTGCCATTCTTCAAGTGAGTAACAAGTTTGTGTCTGATCAGTAAAAAAAGAGCTTATTGTCCAAAGCTGTAATGTTCTTTTCCACTCACTAAGCCCATTGCGCACCAATCATTTTAAGCAATCATTTCCAGTAAACAATGATATTTACTGAGTGTTGCGTTTGTTGCAAATTGTATTTTGTCTCCTTTGCTTCCCAGGCTTTGTGATGAACAGCTGTCCTCCCAAAGTCACTACGATTTTGGTTTGAGAGCATTGAAGAGCGTACTCGTTAGTGCAGGTAACGTGAAGAGGGAGAGGATTCAGAAGATAAAGCGAGAGAAAGAAGAGCGTGGTGAAGTTGTTGATGAGGGAGAAATCGCTGAGAACTTACCAGAGCAAGAGGTAATGTGTGTGTGAACGATTTACTTCTGTGGTAAAGTACAGGATGCACACTAAACAAAGCAAATAACTCTGCAGTGTTTACCATTTCGTGTTAAGCCATGCAAGCAAAGTAATGTTAGTTACAAAAAGTGGTAATTTAATAGCTTAGAAGCACCAAGTTAAACATGTCTCAGGAGTCCCTGAACCGTAGTAAAATATGACTTCTTATGAGGTGGTGCATTCGTTACACTTATTGCTGCTCAGTTCCTTGGCAGTTAATATCAAAAGCATGGTGAAGAAGCATAAGAAACTGCAGTTGTATAAACTGAAAGTCACTATGAATTAATTTTATAGTTTCAAAGTTGAAACCCTGTCAGTGGTTAGTTTTACCAAGAACACTCTGGTCTAGTACTTTATCTATAAAGTATTTCATTAAGTATTCCTAGTCATACACGTTTTGTAAAGCGAACTTAACAAAAACTGTAACTAAAATATGACTCTCTCTGTAGATCCTGATCCAAAGTGTATGTGAAACTATGGTACCAAAACTGGTGGCAGAAGACATCCCATTGCTCTTCAGTCTCCTTTCTGATGTATTCCCCGGAGTACAGTATCATCGTGGGGAGATGACAGCCTTGCGAGAGGAGCTTAAGAAAGTGTGTCAGGAAATGTACCTCACCTATGGTGATGGAGAAGAAGTTGGTGGCATGTGGGTTGAAAAGGTAACATGCAAAACTGAAAATGTGGAAGTAAAAGACTACACTTCCTTCTTTATTATGAAGAATGGGAAGCTTTTTCCTTTTTCTTGTCTTAAGCGAGGAATACACAGAAACTTAGATTGGCTGCTGAAGTTGAGACTTAATTGGTACATTTTTTCTTCTGTCACAGGTTCTTCAGCTGTATCAGATTACACAGATAAATCATGGATTGATGATGGTCGGTCCCTCCGGAAGTGGAAAGAGCATGGCTTGGAGAGTGCTTCTGAAAGCCCTCGAGCGGCTGGAGGGTGTGGAAGGTGTTGCTCATATTATAGATCCAAAAGCAATCAGCAAAGATCACCTCTATGGTACTTTGGATCCAAACACCAGAGAATGGACAGATGGCTTGTTTACACATGTCCTGAGAAAGTGAGTCTGTAAAAACACAATTGAAAAATAGCCACTATATTTGTGCCATGAATATTTTGGCCTTACTGAGTTTTGTTTTCCACTGCAATACATGTTTCTTTTAATGTAGAATCATAGACAATGTGAGAGGTGAACTACAAAAACGTCAGTGGATTATCTTTGATGGTGATGTAGACCCTGAGTGGGTTGAGAACTTGAACTCTGTTTTGGATGACAACAAACTGCTGACTCTGCCAAATGGAGAACGTCTCAGCCTTCCGCCAAATGTAATGTTACTTTTCTTACATGATGTTTACATGCTGCCCTATAAACTTACTGCTTATATCTTAATCCATACTAGTACTGTCCCTCTTCTTTACCACAAGCAGAGTAATACTAATCTTATGTAGTGCTTTGCTGAAGTTAGAAGCTTTGTGGAAACAAACATTTTGTGTTATATTTACTCTGATCCTGTTAGACAAACTTTCTGGATTATTTAAGTCTGGGGTGATAAGCAATAATGGTGAACTTAGCTTAGGCTAGTTTAATACTGCTGTTGATTATTTAGAGGCTAAATGCAAATGAACTTCTTTTAAAAAGACTTCTGTTTTGGTTGAGTATTTTTCAGGGGAGAGGGGGTTGGGTTTTTTTTGTTGTTAGTTGATTTGCTTCTACTTCAAATTCTTGTTTTAAATTTCTTCTCTTCAGGTGCGTATCATGTTTGAGGTACAGGATCTGAAATATGCCACTCTGGCTACTGTGTCAAGGTGCGGCATGGTCTGGTTCAGTGAGGATGTTCTCAGTACGGACATGATATTCAATAACTTTCTGGCCAGACTGAGAAGCATTCCTCTGGATGAAGGTGAGGAGGAAGCTCAGCGGAGGCGAAAGGGCAAAGAGGATGAAGGAGAAGAAGCAGCATCCCCAATGTTGCAGGTATAACTTCGATTACATTATGGGATAATGTAGTAAGAACTTTTGTGTCACAATTAGTATGTGTACTTCAAATTTATGGCAGCCTGTGCTTTTTAAAAAAGAATATTAAAATATGAAACATTTCAAACTTTAAACAAAATTATTTCCTGCTGCCTGGTAATGAAATGAGAAACAAGTATTTTGAGCAGTGTTTGTCTCCCCCAACAGATTCAGAGAGATGCTGCGACTATTATGCAGCCATACTTCACATCTAATGGCCTGGTGACTAAAGCGCTTGAACATGCTTTCAAGTTGGAGCATATTATGGATCTCACCCGCTTGCGCTGTCTTGGTTCGCTGTTCTCCATGTTGCATCAAGCTTGCCGCAACGTCGCCCAGTACAATGCCAATCATCCAGACTTCCCAATGCAGATAGATCAACTAGAGCGTTACATCCAGGTAAATGCAATATGCTGCGAAGTGACTGCTGTTTGACGTGTCAGTGTAGCAGCTAGATTTGATTTCATTGTTCATTAAGTTTTGTTCTGTTGATCTACAAGCAATATCTGCTTTTGCTGCTTCTTTCAGAGGTACCTGGTCTATGCAATACTCTGGTCTCTTTCTGGAGACAGTCGTTTGAAAATGAGAGCAGAGCTGGGAGAATACATCAGGAGAATCACCACTGTGCCGCTGCCAACTGCACCCAACATACCTATAATTGACTACGAGGTAAACATTTCTTATGCTGAAAGCGTTGCTCTTTTATCTTCCTAGAAGCTTGCTTTACACTTTAGAGATGAAACTAGGAAATAAAACACTGGACTATTACATTTTACAGTTTTGCAGTTCAGTGAACAAGCTGCCTATTTAAATTATCACATCAAATTTGATGCCACAAACTATTCTGTGGTTTTAAAAGAATCTTTTTAAATAAAGTTGAACTACATTCCTGTTCTAAATTGTCTTATCATGTTTTTGTGCTCCTAGGTGTCCATTACAGGTGAATGGGTGCCATGGCAATCCAAGGTTCCTCAGATTGAAGTTGAGACACACAAAGTTGCAGCTCCTGACGTTGTAGTACCAACCTTAGATACAGTTCGCCATGAAGCATTGCTGTATACTTGGCTGGCAGAGCACAAGCCTCTGGTGCTGTGTGGCCCACCAGGTTCTGGAAAGACCATGACCCTCTTCAGTGCTCTCAGAGCTCTGCCTGACATGGAGGTACACAACAGAGCACGCGCGCCTGTGTGTGCGTGAATTAGAGTAGTACCAAGTCTCTAATCTCCTTAAAGATTACAGCAGTTGTGATTTAGCATGAAAATTATTTGCTTTTCAGAATTCAGTGATACCTCTGCCTAAGTCTCTTGTGTATAAATAGCACAAAAAAAATATATTGAGCAAAATTTAAATTTGTCGGAAGATCGTTAACCTAAAAACTACTTCCTTGCTTTGCTGGTTCAAGCGTACAGGAGCATTTCTCCATTTAGTATTTAAAAATCTGTGGTAATTCTCAAGAATAACTCTCATCCTTCAGTGTATTAGATGGAGAAACAATTATAGGAAGCTGTGATGTTCTAAGTACAAGGCTGGGCAGGAGGTGTTGCTGCATGGTAAATGGAGAACCTGCAGTGGGAAGCAAACAGTGTACAGTTTGAATACAGGCACTAACGTGAAATACAATATAAAGTACATGGATTTAGTGTATTTTAACTGTTTCTTTTCATTGTTCTTTTTTTAAGGTGGTTGGACTCAACTTTTCTAGTGCTACTACTCCAGAATTGCTCTTGAAAACTTTTGATCACTACTGTGAGTACAGGCGTACACCTAACGGAGTGGTGCTGGCTCCTGTGCAGTTAGGAAAGTGGCTGGTGCTGTTCTGTGATGAAATCAACTTGCCAGATATGGATAAGTATGGCACCCAGAGAGTCATATCCTTCATTAGACAGGTTTGTTTGTCTTCTTTGTAATCAACTATATCATAACAGTTAGCGTCAGGGAAATAGTGTTTCACTGATTTTATTTTACTTATATTTTTTCTCCAGATGGTGGAACATGGAGGATTCTATCGTACATCAGACCAGACGTGGGTGAAGCTGGAGAGAATTCAGTTTGTTGGTGCATGTAATCCACCTACTGATCCTGGAAGAAAACCCCTCTCACATAGGTAATGTATCTGGTAAACTCTATATAGAGTTTCTAAAGTTGACTATGTAATCTGTTCTTAATACACTTGTTTAACGCAAATTGTGCTGGAATTGTGCTCCATGGTCTCACTGTTAACTAAGCTGTCTGAAATGCCACGGGTACTTCAGAATGCTTTTTATTCTGAGTCACTAAGGAGCAATCAAACCAACTGCAATTACTGCTTGATAATCCTGAATCAAGCAGTTATTTTTTTGGCAACAGCTGATGAAAATGGTACACTGTAATTTGACCTTCTGGTCTATGTAATATGCTAATCTTTCAGATTTTTACGACATGTTCCTGTGGTTTATGTGGACTATCCTGGGCCAGCTTCACTCACTCAGATATATGGAACATTCAATCGTGCAATGCTAAGGCTGATCCCATCACTTCGCACCTATGCAGAACCTCTCACTGCTGCTATGGTAGAATTCTACACAATGTCTCAGGTAACTTGTTAAATACAACGCCACACTGTGATTAGAAGTCTTCCTTTATGCCAAATGATTTAACATGCATTGTTTGCCTTTTATATGGATAGTATGTGTACAAAAACTAAACTAATTACTTTAGTTCTGGTGAAAGCCCCTGAATGATACTAGCGAAGTAATGCCTTGCATATCAAGGCCCATAAAAAGTATGGGACTCAGATAACATTACTAATTAAGTTTAAATTTTCAGGAGAGATTCACTCAAGACACACAGCCACACTACATCTATTCACCTCGTGAAATGACTCGATGGGTTAGAGGTATATTCGAAGCATTGAGGCCACTAGAAACCTTACCAGTGGAAGGCCTTATCAGGATTTGGGCCCATGAAGCCTTACGTCTCTTCCAAGACAGGTAAAATGAACATGAGATAGGGGCAAAAAAAAAAAGGTGCAGAATTCATTTTCTCCACTCCTTCCCAACTATCCTTAGAAGATCAAACTGAAGTGTGCTTCCTATTAAATAGCTGGAATACAAATGAGAGTATTTCCCTTTGCTTTAACTTAACGCTACTGGGACTCGTATCTATGCAAAGCAGAAACATACTTTAGTGCTAGCATTGCTGTGTGATGTGATTATATCCTCCTCTTACAGAGGATTTGTAATCATTGACTTTTTTTCTTTGTGCAGACTTGTAGAAGATGAGGAGAGGCGCTGGACTGATGAGAACATTGATATGGTTGCTTTGAAGCACTTCCCCAATATTGACAAAGAAAAAGCTATGAGCAGACCTATCTTATACAGCAACTGGCTGTCAAAGGTAAAAATAAATAAATAATTTAGATCCAGTAGTTCAAGAGTAATTGAGTGATGCTGCTTTCATGACTATATTAACATGATAGTCGGTGCCCATCATTTTGTTAAACTGACTTTAGGAAGTTCTTACTGTGATTGTCTGAAGTGCACTCTACCACAGAGTTAATAGCTGTTAACTCCAGGGTTACTATTGTAAGATCTTCCACAGTAGATAAAGGCAGTTTAAAATAATAATTCTTCAGAACAGGGTAATAATCCCAGAAAGTTGCTGCATTACTTCTTATGGAATCTCTTGTCTTAAGGCAGCAACCCTTGAACCGTGCTGATATTGTAAATTTTCTTCTGGATTGTTCCTTGCAATCTGAAGTGGTACAGCTGGGCAATCTGTAGAAATCCCGCTGGATCAAGGTGAAAGTCCATCAAACCTGCTACCCATCTCTGTTACCAATAGCAAATGCCTAGCAAAGGCTGTTTAAAAAAAATTGGGGGAGTGAGAGGAGGGAGTAAGTCGTGGTGCTACTTCCTAGTCTCTGTAGTGACTGGCAGCGCAGGCTCAGCCTGTGATAGGTTCAGTAGATAACTCCATTTAAACCCCATGCCGCTATCTGTGGCGCTCTAAGCTTGAACATGTTCCTGTGCAAGTTAAATTATAACGGCATTCTTAAGCTTTTGTATGGGATTGATATAATAAGTATTCTAGTAGTTCTGCTTTCATCTACTTATAAATTGATCCCTAAGCAAAATTCCCTTAAGTTTAAATTCAAACACTGTATTGACTGATTCTTTTAGGATTATATTCCGGTGGATCAAGAAGAATTAAGAGACTATGTGAAAGCTAGGCTTAAAGTCTTCTATGAAGAAGAACTTGATGTACCACTTGTTCTGTTCAACGAAGTTTTGGATCATGTGTTAAGAATTGACCGGTAAGTGGAGACTTCAGTTGCTACTCATTTATGTAGTGTTTGGAGATTGGTTCTAAAATAGAGTAGCTTGAGTACAGAATAAGTGAGAGTGGAGCGTGATCCTGTTGTTTCCCACAGATTATCTGCTTTCGGCCTTCAGATAGCAGGATCCTAGCTGGGAAGATACATCAATTTTGGTACTATTAAGGTGTTTAGACACTCAAGGAAAAGCTTTTGGAAGTTGATTAAAACAAACTTATTTGTGTGCTTTTACAGTATCTTCCGTCAGCCACAGGGACACTTACTGCTTATTGGAGTCAGTGGAGCAGGAAAAACAACTCTCTCAAGATTTGTTGCCTGGATGAACGGTTTGAGCGTCTACCAAATTAAGGTTGGCATTCTAGTTTCACCTAACAAAAACTGTTAGTCAAACTCACACTTCTTAAATATTGACCACTGAAAAATCCCCTTAAAAGCTGAAACAAAATGCTAATAACAGATGTTAAATCTTACTAGGTTCACAGAAAATACACAGGTGAAGATTTTGATGAAGATCTTAGGACAGTATTGAGACGTTCTGGCTGTAAAAATGAAAAAATAGCTTTTATAATGGATGAGTCAAATGTGTTGGATTCTGGATTCCTGGAGAGAATGAACACTCTCCTAGCCAATGGAGAGGTAAGAAGGTTTTAAGTAAATACTTCTAAGCACCTTTTTACAGCTGTGAGCTACAACTAAACTGTCTTTTGAATTAGGTTCCTGGTCTCTTTGAAGGAGATGAATATGCCACCCTCATGACTCAGTGTAAAGAAGGAGCGCAGAAAGAAGGTTTAATGTTAGACTCACATGAAGAACTCTACAAATGGTTCACCAGCCAAGTTATTCGCAATCTCCATGTTGTGTTCACTATGAATCCATCTTCTGAGGGCCTGAAGGACAGGGCAGCTACCTCTCCTGCACTCTTTAACAGGTAATGTGTGTTGGAATATACAGGAATTATAAATACTGTTAAAACAGCACTTTTTGGGAAGTTTTCACAAATGTTTTGTATTTCAGGTGTGTCTTGAACTGGTTTGGAGACTGGTCAACCGAGGCGCTGTACCAAGTTGGCAAAGAGTTCACAAGCAAAATGGATCTTGAGAAACCAAATTACATTGTGCCTGATTACATGCCAGTTGTGTATGATAAACTACCACAACCACCAACGCACAGGGAAGCTATTGTTAACAGTTGTGTGTTTGTTCATCAGACTCTCCATCAGGTGTGGTTTTATTATATTGCTTAAGAGCATCATGCACAAGTTATATAAAAAGTGTGGTCTTCAGCATTTGAGTATGTTTTAAACCAATGCATAATCTACAATTCCTTCTTCCCTAAAGGCTAATGCTCGTCTGGCAAAACGAGGAGGCAGAACCATGGCAATCACGCCACGCCACTATTTAGATTTCATCAACCATTATGCCAACTTGTTCAATGAGAAACGAAGTGAACTGGAGGAACAGCAAATGCATTTGAATGTTGGCCTTAGAAAAATCAAGGAAACTGTTGATCAGGTACATATCTTTAAAACTTTGCTCTTTATAAAGCTGGAGTGATTAAGTAGATCCCTGTGGTTAATCTGAGTCTCTACCATCTTACAATCTGTCTCAGGTGGAAGAATTGCGGCGTGACCTAAGAATAAAGAGTCAGGAACTGGAAGTGAAGAATGCAGCAGCCAATGACAAGTTAAAAAAGATGGTGAAAGATCAGCAGGAAGCTGAAAAGAAAAAGGTAAAATCTTTGTTAAATCTTCGTGCATAGTACGTATTTTTATTTACACAACAGAGCCTGCAGAGCAAGTACTGGAAGAAGTTCAGCTTCTAATAAGCAGTATGTCGTCTGTGAAATTTTGTCCTAGGTCATGAGCCAGGAGATTCAGGAACAGCTGCACAAGCAGCAGGAGGTCATTGCAGACAAGCAGATGAGTGTGAAAGAAGATCTTGACAAAGTGGAGCCTGCTGTCATTGAAGCTCAGAATGGTATGTTAGCACCTGAAGAGCTCACACTCTGGGATTGGATTTAAAACTGAAGTCTATAGCAATGTGTTTTGGTGTGGTCTGAGTTGGTCAGAGCCTAATAAAAAATGTAGGCTCTTAACATGGAGCTGAATGATGTTGAAGAATTTCGTAACCTTTGAGCCCTGATTTTACGCTGTTTATAGTACTAATCTGATACTTGAAACTCCTATTATGGATTGTAGCTTTGGTTTTGGCATAGCAGCTCTAGTTATTTATTTGGTCTGTATATTCATAAAGCTCATAATAAGAAAGATGCCTTATTAGTGCACAGACAGCATACAGTCAAGCTGTACATTCATTAAACTGGATACAGGAGTCATTGCTTATAAAGTTTCAAGTGAATAATTTTTGGGTAGCAGAGTAAGTTGCGTGTGGCCAGTTGGCAAGTTGACATTCAAAGAAGTTTATCTTGTGGTGTAGCAGTTTGAATGGTATTCACTACTGTCTGCTTCCCTAATAATCTCAAATTCCTTTTGAGACTCTTGAAGCATTTTTACTAATCCAAGGTACTTTAACAGACTTTGCTAACTGTTCATTTTCTTCCCAATCATCATTCATCATCTTTCTGGCACTGGTTAGCTGTGAAGTCAATAAAGAAACAGCACCTTGTAGAGGTCCGTTCTATGGCCAATCCACCTGCAGCAGTGAAACTGGCACTGGAGTCCATCTGCCTCTTACTCGGTGAAAGCACAACCGACTGGAAACAAATACGTTCCATCATCATGAGAGAGAACTTCATTCCAACCATTGTTAACTTCTCTGCTGAAGAGATCAGGTAAAGTACAAGTCTGAATTATTTATGTGGATAAGCTATTCACAAAGGTACTAAAGGTCTTAACTGGACTTTTTGCTGTGTAATTGCTTTTATAGCACTTCTTTTGAGACTAATTTACTCCTGTGTGTAATGAATGTGTAGGTGGTACTGGAAACAGTCTGCTGAAGCCAAAGTATCATGCAAACTGGGAAAAACCAGCTGTTGTTGAGTAACTTCAAGGAATGGTTGCAAAGCAGTGTATTGCTGTCCAAAGCCACGTTATTAGCTGATAGTTGTTATGCAGCAATAACAGACCAGGATGCTGAGGACTTTATCCAGGCTGACCTCCTAGCAGGTGCTGAATCTAAGCAGGAGATCAGACTACAGACTTCTTGAACTCCCATCGAACCCCAAATTTTTCTGAGCAGAGTTAAGGAATTTGTGAATGATTAATTGTAAAATATTGTTACATGTCATTTAGCACCCATAAGCTGTAGTGTCTGAAACAACGTTGTTGTTAATTGAAACTAATTAAAACATCTCAGCTACCAGTCAGCAAAACAGCTGGGAAATGTTGGTGTCACCTGCGAAAGGCAGGCCAGATAAAGGGGTGCTGAACACCTGTGTGCTGTCGTACAGTGTACTCATGTTATCTCTAAAAACTTTTCTCTTTCAGTGATGCCATCCGTGAGAAGATGAAGAAGAACTATCTGTCAAATCCAAGTTACAACTATGAAATTGTCAACAGAGCATCGCTGGCCTGTGGGCCTATGGTGAAATGGGCAATTGCACAGGTAAAGTCAGTTGTGCGGGAATACAAACGCAAGGTGAAAAGAGTGAGCCTGAAGAAGGCATATAACAGTGTCTGAAGGCTCTGCATTTGCCTGTATTCAGTTAAGTATTGCAAGCTATTTTTCTTCAAAGAAATCAGTAGAAGGTTCAGATGAATGCTTTTGGGCCCTGTAGTACTGTGATAGAGTACTGTGCTTACAGCCAGTTGTGATACAGATTTTGCACCAAGAAATTTTAGGGAAGGAGTAGCTGATCCTTTCTGTATGTCGTGCCATTCTACAGGGTAATAGAGTTCTCAGCAGGAAAATGCAGTGTAATCCTCGTAATAAACTTAAACAGTCTCTGTCTTGCTTCACAGTTTAAACTGTGCTTGCTATGAAAGGCATGATTTGTAAGGATTTGAATCTTGCCAATAGGTCCTATCCTGATTGTTCTGTGGCTTGGCTATGCTAAATTGTGTACTAAGAAAGGCAGTGTCGCTCAGTACTGTCATGGACAGCCGGTGAATTATTTATGCAAAACAGTGCTATAACCTACTTAGTGTGGCCTAAGCCTTTCAGATGACTTCCTGTAAGTCTGCAGAGGAGTAAACAGATCTTGTAAACAGCCATTACTTTTGTGTCTTGGGCTTGGTTTAAACTAGAGTCCTGGGGACTGATAAACAGTCCTATGTTTCTGTTAAGTAGCTATTAATCCTTATACACAGGTTGCAAGTACTGCAGCCTGAAAAGATGCAATTTGTAGAATACACCGGAATGCTGTGGTTCTTGTTAGCACATGTCATTTTAGAAAGTATAAAGGACATACTTGCTGTTTACAGCTGAACTATGCTGACATGTTGAAAAGAGTAGAACCGCTACGCAATGAACTGCAGAAGCTGGAGGATGATGCCAAAGACAACCAGCAGAAAGCAAATGAAGTAGAGCAGATGATTCGTGATCTTGAGGCCAGTATTGCACGATACAAAGAAGAATACGCAGTGCTAATTTCGGAGGCTCAAGCTATTAAGGCAGACTTGGCTGCTGTGGAAGCAAAAGTAAGACTTTTTTATATCAGTAGTTTTCCATTCTTTAATTTTGAACAGACAGAAATTAAACCGTTCTTCAAGCTTACGATCAGACTTGTTGCTTTCCCTGTGCAGTGCATCCAAGGCGTCTGTTTCATCCCTGGATCTCACAAACTTGTTAAGTTTCTGAAACTTCACTGGAGTTAGAAATATCAACTCATGTTGCCAGTTGGTTAATGAGAGAGTTCATGTAAGGCTTAAAATAAGTGAGAAGCCTTTGGAAACAGGCATAGATGCAGTGTAATTATAATGTCATAGCTGGACTTCATGGGAGGAACATTTCTAAGTGTACTTGATCTAATTAATAGTATGTCACTACTTTGCCAGTACTTACAATTCTACATTCTTCCAAGTAATATTTGAATACCAACATAATAAATGCACACTAAAGTGAAGAAACACAAATTTAATTTTGTTCTGAGCTTTTACATTTAAACCAGGCCTTGAGGCAATGTAAGTGTCTCAAGACATTTAACAGTATTAACAGTCTTCTAATGAGACTACTTGACCGCTTATTTCTAGGTGAACCGTAGCACAGCTCTTTTGAAGAGTCTTTCTGCTGAACGTGAAAGATGGGAAAAGACAAGTGAAACTTTCAAGAACCAGATGTCCACTATTGCAGGGGACTGTTTACTTTCAGGAGCTTTTATTGCCTATGCTGGCTACTTTGATCAGCAGATGCGTCAGAATCTGTTCACAACATGGTCTCACCATTTGCAGCAAGCAAATATCCAGGTAAAGATACTGTCATGATAAGTTAACCATGAATACTTACTGCAATGGTTAAAGTTGTTTTAAGATTGCTAAGTAAAGAATGAAGCTATTGGAAAACAATACCTAGCAGAGCTACATTTACTCAAAACATCTTCACCAGCTAGTTGGAGAACCTCTAGCCAAATACTAACTGCGTGTACTTCTTGCAGTTCCGTACAGACATTGCAAGGACCGAATACCTTTCCAACGCAGACGAGCGGCTCCGCTGGCAAGCGAGTTCTCTGCCTGCAGATGACCTGTGCACTGAGAACGCCATCATGCTCAAGCGGTTTAATAGGTATGTCATTCTAAGATGTAGAATTCTAAAGCAACATTCTCGCAGCAGGCAGGGTTTTAAACCTGTCAGAGAATTGCAGTAATTCTTTCAAAGCACTGTTTCACTGTAGTGAGAGCTTCTGTTGTTTATAAAACCTTCTTCATCACATGTAGACGTAAAAACTCTCATTGATCTTTGCTTGCCCTTTTTGTTACACTTAGCTGTTTAAAAAAGTTGGCGTGAACTGAAGGTGTTTTGTTGTCCACATACAGATTTACCTTTCAAAACTCTGAACTGAAATAAGTCATCAAACCTGACCAACTTCTTCCTTCAATATACAAGCTTGTAGAGTTGCAGCTAATAATGCAACCTAAGTTCATAAAACTGCTTAGAGGCTGTCTTCAGCCAAAACCCAAATAATGAAAATGTTTTATTACTAACTTAGGTATCCATTGATCATCGATCCCTCCGGGCAAGCTACAGAGTTTATCATGAATGAGTATAAAGATCGGAAGATAACTCGTACTAGTTTCTTGGATGATGCTTTCAGGAAGAACTTGGAAAGTGCTTTGAGATTTGGTAACCCACTTCTTGTTCAGGTTAGTTGAACGATCATGTAGAAAGTATTCAAAATTCTTGAATGCTGCCCTGTGTGCTAGAAAAGTTTTCAGTTATTCTGTTACTAAGATGCAAACAGCTTTATTTTCAAAACATAATTCAACAAGTAAACTAGTACTGAGTGATGTGTGAGGTGTCAGTCCTGAGAAAAATACAACTAGTGAGATACACAATCAAAAGAAGGTATTTCCTTTTTCCACCATTTTAAGATCAAATGTTTTTATTTTCAAATGATCTTTATTTACTTCTGCTGTAAAATGACTTGCAAGCTGCCTGTCTGTTCCTTTCCTCCCATATGCCATCTCTAGCATAGATAATAGCACTTAATATGGCTGGTTATCTAGAATTAAATCTACTGTGAGTAGGAGGAAGGAGTTTCAGTTATAGAAAGAAATGGGCAGCTGTAGGAATAGTTTCCTTCCGCTTGAGGTGGATATAGTCTTCATTTCTTAGAATGGAAAAAGAAAGGATTTGCTCCCAGATGAGATCAGTAACTTTTGATTGTGCTGCTTAGAATAGGGCTTATCATGCATTAGAAGTAACACATCAATTTCAGCCATTAGTAATACTCCTCCACTGAGATTTTGTATGGTAACAGCCTAAACTCTGTGCTTGTGTAGCTCAACTACAAATCTAAAGTGGAAATACCTTTTGCACACGATCAGTATTCCAAACCAACTGCAAATTGATTGCTACCAGAACTTTTAAGACCCAGTTGGATTGGGATTTTTAGCTTGAGACACTTGAAAGCAACAGAATCTCTTAATGCGTCTGTGCTTTTAGGATGTGGAGAGCTATGATCCAGTTCTGAATCCTGTTCTGAATCGTGAAGTCCGGAGAACTGGAGGCAGAGTTCTGATTACTCTGGGAGACCAAGATATTGATTTGTCACCATCCTTCGTTATCTTTCTCTCTACCAGAGACCCAACAGTAAGTAAAACAGAAGGCTGACCTGTTTGTACAAATGATGTGTCAGAGAGCTGAGAAAGTTTTTTGTCTTTCCTGTGATAGGTTGAATTCCCACCGGACCTTTGCTCTCGTGTTACGTTTGTGAACTTCACAGTAACTCGCAGCAGCTTACAGAGCCAGTGTCTGAATGAAGTCCTGAAAGCTGAGAGACCAGATGTTGATGAAAAACGCTCTGACCTCCTCAAGCTTCAGGGTATGCTTACTAAAATTAAAGTATCTTCCTCCTGTTCTAAAACAACATGGTAGTTTTACTGTAGCTGTAGAAATACACAGTAAAATATCTCTATAGCTGATACTTTTTTCTCAGAATATCCATTAGCACAGTATACATAATTCATATAATTCTTAAAAATTAACACATCTATACCATATGTAACCTGATTTTTCTTCTAATTAAGGTGAATTTCAGCTGCGCTTGCGTCAGTTAGAAAAATCCCTACTACAAGCACTTAATGAAGTGAAGGGACGTATCCTGGATGATGACACCATCATAACTACTCTTGAGAACCTGAAGAAGGAAGCCGCAGAGGTCACTAGAAAAGTAGAAGAGACAGATATTGTCATGCAAGAAGTGGAGACTGTTTCTCAGCAGTATTTGCCTCTTTCTACAGCATGCAGCAGTATCTACTTTACTATGGAGTCTCTGAAACAGGTGGGATGATCTCTTCTTCCTATCAGAATCTGCACATATATACTCTTCAAGGCTAAACAGGCACTGCCTTATTCCAGCCCTGGCTGTTGTGTTCTGTAGGCATAAAAGTCCTTGGCTGTCAAACAGCAGGACTCGAGAGATTTTCTTTTGTCTTTCAGATACATTTCCTGTACCAGTACTCTCTCCAGTTTTTCTTGGACATCTATCACAATGTCTTGTATGAGAACCCAAATCTGAAGGGAATTACAGACCACACTCATCGTCTCTCAATCATCACAAAGGATCTCTTTCAGGTTCAGTATTTAATTAGTAAATATTAATTCTTTAATCATTTTTAAGGGTCAGAATTCAAGGCTTCTTATGCTACTAACTTCACTGTTTTGTTTGGTAGGTGGCTTTCAATAGAGTGGCACGTGGCATGCTGCATCAAGATCATATAACATTTGCTATGTTGCTGGCCAGGATTAAACTGAAGGGCACTATTGGGTAAACATTTGTTTTCTTGCTTCACTTTAGTTGAAAAAGGGAAGAATGTCTTGAAGGCGCCCAGCTAAAGTCCTCTTTTCCCTTAACACTAGGGAGCCTACATACGATGCAGAATTCCAGCACTTCTTGAGAGGGAAGGAGATTGTACTAAACACTGCATCTCTTCCAAAAATCAATGGTTTGACTGTAGAGCAAATAGAAGCAATGATGAGGCTGAGCTGCCTCCCTGCATTTAAGGACCTTGTTTCAAAAGTTCAAGCTGATGAGGTAAGTGTTGGCTAAGGTTTCTGGTTTAGTTTCTGCACAAACTACCTGGGTTAAGCTTTTTAGGTGTCTGCTTTAACAGCTTCATGCTTACGAGTAATCTCTCCTAGTATGAGAAGGGAACTGTTACAGATTAACTGGATGTAGTTGTGGTGGAAGTGAATGTTCCTACTTTGTTTGTAATGAAACTTGAGTTGTAAATACCAGTACTGTTTGTCACTCAGCCTTGGAAGGAGATCAGTCACTTCACTATTCATCTAAATTTGCAGACAGCTCTGATTCCTGTGGTGGCAGAAGGTGTGATACTATATGTCGTTTACTCCGCCACTATTGCATGATAAGGTACAGTGGAGGGGAGCAGCCTTAACCATGCATAACATCATTATGGTGGGCTCTTGGACATTAGTGCCGTTTGAATTGGAATAATGTAATGCTCAGCTGCTGAACCCTTTGCTCCTTCTGATCACCTGAGTGTTCTTAGAATACATCTGTGTCCTGAATGTGAAGCTATATGTACCAAAATATGTCCATATCTTAAATAGTACCTTTTCAGTTGCCTTGCCTGTTTTTTATATCAAAATTTTAATTCTCTTTGCTACGTCTGATTTTCCTCAAACTCTTCAGCCTGAAGTGACATGATATATAGCTTGGGCTGGGACTTTGTAGAGATCTGTAGAATTGGGAATGCTGGAGGCAATGCAGAATTAGGGGATATTAGTGAAATGATTTGACATATCTAGAGAAAGCATAATAGACAAAGGGTAATTTGAGTTTTACGTGTGGATTTTTGTTTTAAATAAACAGAATTTGGAGAAATTCATTGAAGAAAAATTAGTCAAGAACTTACCAAATGTGATTGTCCAAATGCAGTCTTGCTCAGGGAAACGTTAAAGCCAATTTATACATGAAACATCCAAACCATTTATATGTAGAAGCCTTGGAAAAAAACCAAACTATGAGTGTTGTACAACATTCTGACCTAAGCTTAAATGTGTGCCTTCATTTCATTAGTATAACAGTGCTTCTGTTTACCTGTTTTGGCCCTGTCTTACTTCTCAAGACTTATTTGTTGATGGAAGCTCAGATGTTCTATCTGGTACTCACTCTACATTTTTATTCTGAAGACAGATTATAAGATATAAACATTAAATGGGAAAAATCTTACAAACTTGTAAATTTCGTTGTTTAAACATTAAGCTGCTTATTAGAAGTTGTTAAAGATCTGTTTGCAGATCAAAGGCTAGTAGAGCATGGACTATACCAAGTTCAGTCCTACGCTGGCAGTCTTTGTTTCCTACTGAAAGTTGGTGTGTTGGTGAACAATTCTGCAGTAATTCTAGATTTTAAGGCTGCGATTGAACATCATGGCTGCATCATGAGCAGGACCTACACCTTGCAGATTCTTGATGCCATTAAACTCCAATTTTTTTACGTTTTCTTTTAATTTAGCAATTCTGTATCTGGCTGGATAGCAGTTCACCAGAGCAGACTGTACCATACCTTTGGACTGAAGACAAACCTGCAAGTAAGTTGTTACACTGTTGTCCACATCAGTCCTACTGTACTGACTTTAATCTAAGTAGAATTACTATGATTTTAAAGAAATTATAAATTACTTAATTCCTGGGAAAATCATAAAGTTGGAATTGTGGAAGAACTTCAAGTGTGATGGGTTTTGGTTTGGTTTTGGTTATTCTTTTTAAAAAAAAAAAATCAAACAAAAAAACCCAGAAACTTTTGTAAGCAATAATTATTCTACTTGGTTCTTGCACCTTAACCCATCATCTGGTCTTCCTCTAAGCATGAAATGTGCTTCCACAATCTCAATATATTGCATAATAGTTTGGATTAACCTTAGTCATTGGAAATTTGGAGGCAGCTCAGTACCTCTAAAAAGCTCAGAGACTGAGCTGTCTGTCTAATCCTATCTTCCCTTTTCAGGTCCCATTGGACAGGCCATTCATCGCTTGCTTCTGATCCAGGCCTTCCGACCAGATCGTTTGTTGGCAATGGCACATGCCTTTGTTTCAACAAATCTTGGAGAGTCTTTCATGTCCATTATGGAACAGCCTTTAGATCTGACACACATCGTAGATACAGAGGTAATCCACTTGTTTTTTGAAAGGCTAAAATGCGGAGGTAACACTTAGTGCCACCTTGCATGAGTCCCATAGTGAGGAACGCTATCAACCAGAACATACATTCCACTTATCCTTCTTGCTGTGGTATGAGGAGTGGATTGTTTTCCTATTTGTTAGCATGAAACTGAGAGTAGCATAATGTCTTCAGTTGGCCAGATGGAAGAAAGACTGAGCTTACTGCATTTTTGTATTCATGTGACTGATTTGTACCCTTTAACACTTCTTGGACAACAGGTGAAACCTAACACCCCTGTACTGATGTGTTCAGTGCCTGGTTATGATGCTAGTGGCCATGTGGAAGACCTTGCAGCTGAGCAGAATACACAGATTACTTCTATTGCTATTGGTAAGAACACAACTTATTTCATCATCTAAGCATAAAGGAAATTGCAGCAGTAAGAGCTTTAGGAACCCTTCTGTCTTCTAGGTTCTGCTGAAGGGTTTAACCAAGCAGATAAAGCAATAAACACAGCAGTGAAATCTGGAAGGTAAGTTCTTTCTCCTTTTTAGCTACAATACTGCCTAGTAGAAAGGTAAATGGGAGGGGAGAGGGAAGTAACTTGTTGGCTGAAAAGATAGAGCTGTGAGGAAAAGAATGGAACCATCTTCTGAACTTAAATTTGTAATAACTTCAGCATAGCTGTTCACAGCTTCTATTTGATTCAAATATTTTCAAGAGAAGTAGCTTGTATCTGCAAAACAAGAAAGTCAGCCCCATTTACAGTAACTTGAGTCTATGTAGAGAACAGGTTTAAAAGACGGAGAAAAACGTGTAGCAGTGATACCCTATTCTATTACTCTCTGGTGATTATAGCCAAGATCCATAAGCTGTACACTAAGAAACACTTGTTCTGTTTCAAAACTTCCCAGGTGGGTAATGCTGAAGAACGTTCACCTGGCTCCTGGATGGCTCATGCAACTGGAAAAGAAGCTACATTCCCTACAACCCCATGCTTGCTTCAGACTCTTCCTTACCATGGAGATTAATCCCAAGGTACCATTGATTTGAAATTTGATCTTCTGGTGGAGTAACTGGTGTGTAGAGCCAAGAGTGCTACTCAGGGAAGGGGTTTTTTTTGTTACTGCCTTTCTGCATTAAAGAAAAAGAGGAATACATGCTTTCCAGGGTAGTTACTAGCTTTGGGTTCTTATAACTTAGTTGTAGCTGAAAACTTCATAGCTTTACTGCTTCCCCCGCCCTACAGAAGAAAGGCAAGACTTCACTATGTGTGCTCACAATGAGGTTTTGAAGCTAATGCAAGCTGTCCTGTTAGAGGGGATTAATTCAGTAAAGGCTAAAGGAGTTGGATTCGAGTTTATTGTTCTTTTCTAGGTGCCAGTAAATTTGTTACGTGCTGGCCGAATCTTCGTGTTTGAACCTCCTCCTGGTGTAAAGGCAAACATGCTGAGGACTTTCAGTAGCATTCCAGTTTCTAGAATGTGCAAGGTAAGGCTGCAGCTTGCGTAGACGAAAGAAAATGTCAGAATGTGTTCATTAAAACCTTACCATAGATGAAGAAACCTCAACTTCTAAGATGTATATAGAATGTTTTGTTCTCACGGAAGTAAAATAGTAGTTGCTTCTTCTGTTGGTAGAATGTATTTAGTTTTGGTAGCAATCTAGCATTAAATCTGATGTTTTCTAGCCTTTCAGCAGGCTTTGAATTTTATGAGTTTACTGCAGTAATAGTTGTATTTATTTTTTTCTCTCCACTTCCTAGTCTCCAAATGAGCGTGCTCGCTTATATTTCCTCCTTGCCTGGTTCCATGCCATTATCCAAGAGCGCTTGCGCTATGCTCCATTGGGTTGGTCCAAGAAGTACGAATTCGGAGAATCTGATCTGAGATCTGCCTGTGACACAGTAGATACATGGTTGGATGATACAGCAAAGGTAAGTGGTCTTGTGTACTTAGGTAAAGTTAAAACTTAGATTACTTAAGCTCTTTAGTAAAGGCAGTCTGTTCTGAAAACATTTAGTGAGTTAAATGAGTAGGCCCAAATAACCTTAATTTAAGTTAAATTATTAATTTAGTTCTTGAGTTTGATTCCTTGATCAGAAGAGACGTGAAAAGGATTGTTTCCTGCCAATTACATTGTATTTTACTTACAGGGTCGCCAAAACATTTCACCTGATAAAATCCCCTGGTCTGCATTAAAGACACTGATGGCACAGTCCATCTACGGAGGTCGCATTGATAATGAATTTGATCAACGTTTGTTAAACACTTTCTTGGAACGTCTGTTCACTACTCTGAGTTTTGATAGTGAATTCAAACTGGCTTGCAAAGTTGATGGCCATAAAGATATTCAGATGCCAGATGGAATCAGGTATTGTTTTTTCCTTACCTTGATCTCTGTGTACAACTTCTCTTTTCTTAAATGAAAAAAAAACCAAACCAAAATAACAACAAAAAAACAAAACACAGAACTCCTTAACTTGCGTCTCTGTGTTGAAATTTAGCTGTGTAAACATCTGTGTGATGCGAAGAATTACTTTGCCAATCCAATAGGGTAAGCCTTCTAATGAATATTAAAATTCTGACTTGCAGGCGTGAAGAATTTGTCCAGTGGGTTGAGATGCTGCCAGATACACAAACACCGTCATGGCTGGGCCTGCCAAATAATGCAGAGAAGGTTCTTCTCACCACACAAGGTAAAACCAGAACTTTAAAGATGTCTCGCATAGATTACCAGGCCACCATTTTAATTAAAAAGCAGAAGAGAAATATAAAGCCTGCTGAAGAGTTGATGCCTCACACTCAGTCAGTCCAAAAACTGACCAGAAACTTGTGAATCTAAAAAAAAAAGAAAAAAAGAAAAAAAAAGAAAAAGAAAAAGAGTTATTTTCAGCTTTCCAGATGTCAGGCTCCTATCTTGGTTCTGGAAAGCTTTACTATCAGCTCTGGAGCCACCTACAGCAAGGCAGTTCTGAATCTTGGGTCTAAACTAGAGAATAAGAAGAGTACTAGTTCTTGCACATAGTGGATTGTTTTAATCTTGATGCAGCTGCTTCTTTGGCTGACAGCATATCTTCTGTTCCAGGCATAGATATGATCAGTAAAATGCTGAAAATGCAGATGCTGGAGGATGAGGATGATCTAGCTTATGCAGAAACTGAGAAGAAGACAAGAACTGATTCTACATCAGACGGTCGCCCAGCTTGGATGAGGACACTGCATACCACAGCCTCCAACTGGCTTCACCTTATCCCACAAACTCTAAACCATCTGAAGCGGACTGTGGAAAACATTAAGGTAAGACGTAAGTTTTGTCTAGCGTGTGCATAGGAAGTGCACAGCTTCTGGTGCATTGGAACAAGTGTATTCTGATTTGCAAGTACTGATGAAACTGTTGGGACACAGTGGAACTTGAAATGCTCTTAAAAGTTAGTTTATGTTTTTGGGTGAAGAAATACAATGACAAACTGTCTGTCAAGGGTGTGACTTCTGAAGCTTCTCTGTTAGGTAGCAAAAAAAGAGTGCTTCCTGTTGTACTTGTAGCATAATGACTGTTACTTAGATAATTGCCTTTAGAGCTAGTGCACATTAATTAATTGCTAAAATTTAGTGATGGTCAGTGAAGGAAGGAAACTGTTGAGGTGTGGATATGAGTACCCTAAGCTCTAACTCGTGAATAAGCTCCCCAGTTGAGTATGCCCGTGGCTGCCTAAATGCTTCTAAATATTTACTCTGGGATAGTAGATGAGAACCTTTTGTTACTAATAAAAAGAAATGCAGAGTTGGTTAGAAGGGCCTGCAGTAGGCAGTCTGCATTAATTACTGAATCAAGACTTCTACTTTCCTGCCGCTCCAAGGGAGAGGAGATTGTTGTTTGTAAAAGAGTTTCTTCAATCACCTTCTGCACCATATGCTGCATCTTCATGTTTAATGTTTGTAGTCATAGTGTCACTGGTCAGTCCATCTAAGATTTTGGGCTTGCTTTTGTAGCAGTTTTCTAGCGAGAATCTTGACCTTTGATTTGTAACTTACTTTCGATGTTTTGACTATCAGGATCCTCTGTTCCGATTCTTTGAGAGAGAGGTGAAAATGGGAGCTAAGCTGCTTCAGGATGTTCGTCAGGACCTTGCTGATGTGGTTCAAGTGTGTGAAGGAAAAAAGAAACAAACCAACTATTTGCGTACACTGATAAATGAACTGGTGAAAGGTACAGTAATTCAAATTGGCATCACCGAGTGCTCTCTTTGCCTGTTGTGTTCCCTAAGTTGGAGGCTATTATGCTCAACAGCTTAAAAAAAAAAATCCAGGAAAACTGGGATTGACTTTGCCATTTGACACAAGCAATACTTTTGAGTCCAGCTCAAAATTCCAGTTAGTTTGGGATTTCAAGTTGAGTTAGCTAATAATAGGCTTTTTTGTATTAACAGCTTAATTTATAAGCTGAAATCTAACTCAGTTCTTTCAGTCTCTGAATTGTGTTGGAACAAAATTATTTATACCACAAAGTGAGTAATACTGCTCCTGGAAAATATTCAAGTTCTCTAAATTTCTGTTTCAAGATTGTACATAAATTTGGAATTTTCACGGACATCCTACTTCTAATGAAATGTGAAGATCTGCTGTCTGCTTTGAACAAAAGTATTTCCTAAAACACAGATACCTGACCTCTTCCATTTTTTCTAAAGAAGTCAAATCTTCACAAAAAATAGGAATATCAGTTACTGCAGTGTATAGCTGTGTGTAACTGAAGCTGCTGGTGAAGGGCTTCTGTAACTGGGTGGCATTTTAAAATAAATACTAGACCTGGAGGCCATTTGCTTTGTAATCTTTTAAAGTGCTTTCTCTTGCTGAGGAATCGTTTGAGGTAGAGACTTGTATCCTGATCCAGATCTTAAATGGCTGTTGGGAGAAAAAGTGAAATGTAAAAGTATTGTGTAATTCCAAGTTGTATGCAAACAAAACCTAATTCTAATCACTTCTTTCATAGGTATTTTGCCTCGTAGCTGGTCTCATTACACAGTGCCAGCTGGTATGACTGTTATTCAGTGGGTGTCCGACTTCAGTGAGCGCATTAAACAGCTGCAGAGTATTTCCCAGGCAGCTGCTTCTGGTGGAGCAAAAGAACTAAAGGTATTTTGTGATGGCTCTTTCTGGAGGTTCGGGTGGAGCTGTATAGCCACTTCATAGAATCTTCACATCAATACTTCTAAATAAGTTCCTCAGACAAAACAGCTTCAGCCAACGTTGTTTGCGTTGTGCTTGTAAATACTGTTGAGTACCTCCTGATCTCAAAGTGGTGGGGTTCAGCTGGCTAACTAACTGTTCGTGCAGATCACAGGGAAATTTAGCATTTGAGAGTGACAGGAGCCTTAGAGCAAGAAGCAATGTAGCAGATACACAGTAGCAGCAGAAAAATTTTAAAGTAAATAGATTCCTGAAGAAATATTTATGATAATCATTAGTTAATACTGCAGCTGATACCCTTTGTTAAAATTTTTCTCCCCTCTGTTAGAACATCCACGTGTGCCTTGGTGGCCTCTTTGTACCAGAAGCATATATTACTGCTACAAGACAATATGTTGCCCAAGCAAACAGTTGGTCCCTTGAAGAACTCTGTCTTGAGGTCAATGTTACAACTACACAGAACGCAGTACTGGATGCCTGCAGTTTTGGAGTGACAGGTAAGCTTAGAAAGGATGAGGTCCTTGCTCTAAAATACTGTCAGAAGCTTCTGGTATTAAATGGACTGCATCAAATGAAAAAGATCATATTATTGCCAAAGTTAATACACACATCTTCTGAAGTTGTTTAAAGATTTGTTTGATATTAGTAGGGAGATGCTTATAATGCTGAGGAATCCGAAGACTCAGGTCAGTATGTTTTAAGTGGCATTGGATAATGTATGTGCTACAACCTCTCTGTTTTGCAGTATAAAATACTTACCTCTCATTAGATGGACTAAGACTTTAAATGATACATGAAGAGACAGTCTTAGCATGTATGAAAGCCCTTAGTCTTAAGTGTATTTCAATTTACAGGCCTGAAGCTTCAGGGAGCCACGTGCAGTAACAACAAGCTGTCGCTTTCAAACGCTATTTCAACTGTACTGCCAATTACACAGCTTCGCTGGATCAAGCAGACAAATGCTGATAAAAAAGCAAACGTTGTAAGTATTGATAAAAGTAATTTTAAAAAGAACTCTCATAATTTTATCTATCTAGTAATTTTTTTCCTGAAGCTTTATGAATATTTTTATGGGTCACCACAAATCAAATTGTTCTCTTCTAATAATCCCACTGTGAGTTGGTGCCTAAATTCTGAACTAGCAACAAAAAAACCTAGTGTTGACTGGGTCTTTCATTTGTAGTTAGGTAAGGATGAGGAGAGGCAATCAAAAATACTAATGCTGTTCAGGCCAAAACTTGAATTTATATTTATGAAGAAGGCTGTGCTTTAGGTGAATTTAGGCCTTGGTTTTTTTCTTGTATTTGAGTATTGAGTTATCCAAGACTAAATTCCTATCTCATAAAAACCACGTAGTATTACAGATACTTCTTGGGCTCTTCGGCTACCTTGCATATTCATGTTTTTCCCCAGGTTACTTTACCAGTTTATCTGAACTTCACTCGTGCTGATCTGATTTTCACGGTTGACTTCGAAATAGCTACCAAGGAAGACCCTCGTAGCTTCTATGAACGCGGTGTTGCAGTTCTCTGCACTGAGTGAGAAGATTTGTTTTGACCAGTAACACTGTAGTAACTGTCTTCTCTGTCTTCTTTACCCTGTACTTCTGTATGTCAGGTGGATTTGTGGTAAGTTGAATAGAAAGAAAGGAGGTGGTGCATTGAAAAGCTGCTAGGCTAGATTTCTTCAAAGGACAATTGGATGAGATTTTTAGACAGTTATTGGTAGGTGTGATATCTGATGGATCATGTTATATGAAATAAAATCTGTAGCAAGACTTGTGACTATTTCTGGAAATATAATTCTTACAGTGATTTTTTTTTTGTCTGGAAAAACTGTACCTGTAATTTTTCAGAGAATAACAAGTAATAAGTCAGTATTCAAGCATATTGTTGCCCTTCACACAGCTCACTTAGTAACTGGTTCCACTAATTCCCACCAACAAGAACCTTGAAATGTAAGTTTTCAGTGCAGTAACACATAGACCCTGATATCATCTGCTAATGACATTGTATAAATTATTCAAAATGACATGGTTCTTGCTTGAAGTAAGCTGCTTTTACATAGCTGCTGGGATGCATTCAGAAGCTATAGTATCCTGAACAAGACTTTCTTGTCCTGCTTACCTGAGGGGTTCCTCTTTCTTAAGCTGCTTTTATGATTAAATAAGGCTTAAGTTTCATGTCTCGTTAAGCCCAGGAGAATAGTATTAAATACTTAAAAAAGGAATCAGTCTTACTTCAGACACTCACATGTGAACAACTGTTACCAAATTAGGGGAGCTGAGAGTAGCTGTAATGCAGGGGTATCAAACTCACAGCCCTCCACCTTGTTTCATCTGGCCTGGCACCTTGTTTCTGCCTCCCAGCCCCTGTGCTCCTGCCAGCGCTGGCCACGTGTGACGCTGCAGGAGCAGGAGAACAGCGGGAGCTTGGAGTTTGACACCCCGGTGTTACAGTTTGGGTATTTGCTTGCTGTCCATGATCCTAAGTTCATCAGGTAAGTGTTGTACCTTTCTGACCAGCCTATCAGGGCAGCTGTCCTCTCTAACAGTGTTAATATCAAGTGTTCAAAGATGCATACGAATAATGCAGCTACACATAGCTTTTCAATCTCAAAACAGAATTTTCAGGAGCTCCTTCCTACCAGTGATTTCCCCTATGAAAGCCTGGTCTTTCTGAACCTGCATCAACTCAAATATTTTCTCTGTGATAATTGGTTCTACAGCGGAGGCCTGTACTGGGAGGAAAAACTGCTATCCCAGCTTGCCTCACGACTTGTTTCAGCTGATGTCTACTAGTTACTAAAATAGAGAAGTCTTGCTGTCCACCCTCTGCACCTTGCTTTGTAGCACCTACAGCTGATCCCTAAATTGAACTGTCCTGGTTGGGTTTATTACTTTATGAAGAATGAATCCCAGGCAGGTGCATCATCTCATCTTTGCCTGCTGCTTGTAGTTCTCATATCCAATTTTGAGGAGCAGTGCTGGGAACTACATCCATTCCATCATTCTTCTTTCCCCCTCAGCAAACCCTTGTGATGATACTTTTTTGAAGTTACGCTGAAACTGAGCAGGTGCCCTTCAGGTGCTGCATACAGGGGTGAGGCTGGTGCTTCAAGAGCCCAAACACCGAAGTAGCACCCAGGCATGAAGCTTCACTGTGATTCTGTGGGCACACTTGGCTAGCTTTCACTGCAGTTGCCACACAACTTGAGTTGATTCTGTCTTCTCAGGTGATGCTCAAAGCCTGCAGTAACCCAGTGCAGCTGCATTTTTTAAAAGGCTAAGCTAGTTAGTTTGTTTAAAGCTTGTTCAGTTCAGGTACAATCTGCAAAAGAAATCACTACCAGGTTCACTCTTAAGAATGAACAGTTTGTCCAGTGACTTATTTATACCTCAGATTAAGTCACCCGGAATTTCTTTCCTCTTTCTTTTTCACTAGCACCCTCTGAAATGGAGGTCCCTTGTTTTCTTTTAGTTAGGGGCTGTTTGGTCATTGTGCCACCACAGTCACCTGCTGATATGGGTGGTGGACCATTGTCACCTGGGCTTGCAAGGAGATCTGCAGCAGCTGAAGGGTTAATACTCATCAGTAAGGAATGGTCCGGTGTCAGCCCCATAGAGGTAAATGCTTCTGTGGCTCTAATCAGCTCAGATGATTGCAACAGGCTTCTTGGGAAATCCTCCTGGCTAGGAAGTTCTAGGAGTGCTTTGCAGTCACTTACTGTCTGAATTTCACTGACACTTTCTTCTGGGCAGAGCCAGTCTGGAGGTTCAGAGAAGGACTTCCCATCTTCTGAAGTGTCAGCATCCTTCAAAGCCATTGCTTTTGGAGCATCATTCATCCATGGTGCAGCTTCTATACTATTTAAACAATTCAAGCTACAGTCGGAGTGAACGGATGCATCTTCTGAATCCCCATCATAAGGATCTAAAAACTAAAATAAGAGGCCCTGTAAATATGGTGGATGCTTATTTGTCTATTAAAAAATAGAAGAGGCAACATAAGAGTGGGGTTTAAAAACAGAATTTAAGTCACAGGCTTACTATGGAAGTTTCTTAATTCACATGTTCCCACCTTTGGTTTCACTTTTGGATGCTACACTGAAAACAAGGCTGCTGTGTAATAACCAAACCTACTTGCAGTCCCTTGGAGTCTCTTCCTTTCCAGAGCCTTCCAGCAAGCGGGCTGGGCATGACCTAGTTAAGAGAAGTTGACACGGGTTTATAAAGCACCCTCCTATGAATTATTTACCAAAATAAAACCACAGTAGGTAAAAATCCTAGAGCAGAGGGATCCAGATTGTCCCCTTGCTAAGAGACAGTAAAAAAAAAAAATGTAGCTCGGTCTAGCTTCTAAAGGCCTGGTAAAGATAGAGGGGCTGAGGAGAGCTACTGCAAGTCTTCTTGCACTTAAACATTGCTATGAAGAGGCCGGTGGCAACTGCCCACCCAGCAGGAAAGAATCAAATCAGTGTATTTCTAACAACAGATGAGATGTAGTTTAGAGATGAGAGAGGTTCCTTCCCACTCAGGTCCCATTTTATTCTTTTACATGGGAATAATCTGAAATTCTTATTATAAACAGATTGTTAATTTGCTGTCCTTGGGAGAGTCCTGTGGCCAACACTATCAAAATGAGGCCTTTCAGTCTCAGTGGTGCTGCTGTAACACAGGGTTTGGGCTTCTCCTCCCGTGGGGTTAAACATGGACTTGTCCAGACCTGGGCGAAGACTTTTTCTCATTAATTTATCTGCTTGGGAACTACATCGTTCTGAAACAATGCTTGTAGTATGGGTCTATTTAAACTATAAACAAAATAAAATCCACATAGAGAAGAACATCCTTTTTTAACAGCTAACCACAGGTACAAAGCAGTCATGGAATCATAGAATGGTTTGGGTTGGAAGCAACCCTAAACCAGCTCTACCCCCCTGCCATGGGCTGGAACACCTCCCACCAGATCAGGCTGCTCAAGGCTACATCCAGCCTGCCCGTGAACACCTTCAGGGTGGGGACATCCACAGCTTTCCTGGGCAACCTGTTCCACCCTCATTGTGAAGAGTTTCTTCATAACGTCTCATCTAAATCTTCACTTCCAATCTAAAGCCATTTCCCCTTGTCCTATCACTACCTGCCCTCGTAATGAGCCCCTCCCCAGCTTTCCTGTATTCCCTTCAGGTACTGGAAGGCTGCTCTAAGTCACACAAAGAGAAAGAAATTCAGTGCAAGGCAACTGTTCCTTTAGGAGGAGCCACTGCAGCTGCTCTGAGAACACGCTCCCGATTGTAGCTGTGCCTGCCCTTCAGGGGGGAAGGAGGAGAGAATCTCATCACCATTGAAATCCTTCAGAGTCAGTTCTTACCTCTGCACTGGATTCGGACTCAGACTCTGTGCTTGACTCTACTGTGCACTTCTGCTGTGGAGGAGGAAGGGAAAGAAATGCTACTGACAGCAAAAGTTACTGCAGCGTTGGGTTGAAGCTGAAGTTCTAATGTAAACTGTAGGTGCTGTGTTTTCCCAAAGTTTGCACCATCTGAAGCCAGCTTGTCCTTCCAAATATTGCACATTTGTGGTGCTGGTTGCATTGTCCAAGTGAGGCATAAGGGAAAAACAGAACTCCCCCACCAAAAAACCAACAACAATAAGAAGCTGTCCTGAACATGCCTTGCATTTGCTCAGAATAGTTATTCCAGGTCTGTAGATAACTTGACAAAATGTTTTTTAATTTGCACTGAGGTTTTAGTTGTTTCTTTCCTTTTGGCGTTTCTCAGGTTTTGGTTGGTTGGTTGTTTTTTTAAATATCTCAGAAATGTAACTGCAGATAAATAGCAAAAGCTACATCCTCATTTTTTCTTAAGCTCTTGCCAATAAACAGACTCTTATTCCACAGGTGGTAGCACAGGAGTGGAATAGCTTCCTCCTCTGTTTTTGTGTCTTTGCAGGTGATCCCATTTGAATTAATTCATTTATTCATTCACACCTGTTCTTGCTGCATTCTTTGCCAGCACAGGGAGTTGCGTGAAGAACAGGTGTGGATGAATTAATTAATCAGGCTGATGCAACAAACCATCTCTAAATTATATTTTAAGGGGGAGAGAGAGAAGCAGCAATAAGAAAAAGAAAATTACCATGTATTTACGTGCCAGTCTTTCTACGTAGTCTGGGCTTTTAACAGAATCCTTCATTTTCTGAGCAGCTACTGCAACAGGCAGAGGGTAGGGAAGAACATCAGAGAAAACCATCTCATGGATGAATTGCCCAGATGTGGTAACTCCTTTTAACCTAGAAAGGCTGGTCAGTCTTTCTCAAAGGCTTTTTAAAGTTCTAAATCAAAGGTAGCATCTGTTCAAAAACAAAGAAGCCACTGTCTTCTACCAGACCAATGACTCAGTTCACTGGTCCTTCATGCACCAGGAGAAAAAGATGCTTTTTTTTTTTTTTTTAAATTATACTCTGTAAAGTAGGTGCTTTGGGGGTTTGGTTGGGGTTTTATTTAGGCACTGCAATTTTTCTGAGTGCTCTAAGAGGTATTTGTACTCAAGACCTCAAACCAGACTGGAGAGGGAGAAACACAAAGCCATGCTGAGGGTCAGCCCTCTATCCCAGCCCTCCCACCCTGGCATTCAGTCTCCATAGAACCACACCCCCGTCCCCCTACCCCCCATAGTGCTCTGCTACCAGGTGTTTCCTTCTCCCCATACCCTCCATGGGCTGACCAGCCTGACTCCTCTTCCTCCGCCAGTGCCTCTTCTCAGTTGAGGCCATCCTGCTCCCAGCACCTTCCCCTCCTCCAGCTTTATAGGCTTGGGCCCTGGCTGCCCCACCTCTCACACATGCCCTGCTCAGCTCCTTTGGCCTGGAGACTTTGCTCGTTTGAAAAAGTTGGGAATGAAGTCAGGAAAATTAAGAGAGTAAACCCTTCCTGTGAAAATGCTTTGTGCCACAGTTGGAGCCTCCAGACCACTTCACGATGTGTTCAGAGCTGACTGTGCAGGTCTACAGCAGAAATAAGCACAAAACAGCGTGGCGGTTTGAGTCCTCTACCCATTACATTTCTCTCAGTGTATAGATGGGTATACAGAGATATATCCATACACATGCACACACCTACAGCTGAGTTTGCAAGGCCTGGTGGCCAGAGAGGCGACTCTCCCCCTCCACTCCCCCCAATTCATTTTCCATAGCCCCATTTCATTCATGGGACTTTCAGGCTGGCAGAAGAGTCACCTGTCAAAAGGAAGAACATCCATCCTCTCCAGAGGCAGCCAGGGTGTTCAAAGGGTTTCCCCTCCTGCCTTTTGCTGCAGCAGATGGGATGGACGGCTGTGGCTGGACACACAATGCTTTCTAAGCATCTCAATCTCTTCCACTCCATCACGTGTCATTTGGAGGACATGGATACTGTCACCCTTACTTGCCATCACTCACTAAGAAAGGAACAACAACCTTGCTATTATTTAAATACAAGCAATAGTATTATTGCAGATTTACCAGAGAACTTATTTGACTCAGGCTCATTTTCCACAAAGATCTGATCTGACCCTTTAAAGGCCACATCTCCATTACCCTTTGTATCCTTCTTTTTAAATAGGAAAATAAGGAACTAATTCTTTATTTGGTTTTTCAAGTCAAAAGCCTGTGGGGAAGTGACAGAGAGCAGCTGGACTCTGAGCAGCTCACAAGCTCCACAAGCCTTTCACCCCATTTCTTCCACCCTATTGCACAGACCTCTTTTCTTCCCAGACACCTCCTTTTCCTCCTCCTTACCTTCTCTGTCCAGGCCAGGACCAGCTTGATAGTTCTTTTATCCAAGTATTTTCAAAACAAAACAGAGCAGCTAAAAGTCTCAATAAAACACCCCTCCCCAGCACCTCCCATCTCTGAGGTAGGAGCTACAAAGTACTGTTAGTGCCTGCAGTGCCAGCTGAGTTGAATGAGTGTGTATTATCATCATCCTTAACCCAATCACATGGCTCTGAGTCCTTCCTCCCACAAAAGCCAGCCCAAAATTAGGTACTGATGCTGTAACAGCTGTTAGCAACCAAGGGCGGGCATCTGGGGCTCAAGATGTTGGGTCTGCAAGGGAATACAGATGGAATTGTGACTGTAAGACTGTGCCCAGGCCAAGGCTTTCACAACAAACCCCCTGCCAGCACCCATCCGGTCAGGGTTGGACAGTGGTGGTGCAGTCAGACAACAGATCCCAATGGAAGGGTTTGGGTCTCCATGTGCAATGCCTTCACCAAGCCAGGGCCATTCAGCCAGACTTGGTTGGTGCAGTGTGAGCAAGGAGGGTGGCTGGAGGGTTACAGAGGCACAGTTTCTGCTCATTTGAACCATTTATTGCAATCTTTTACTGTACTGCTGCTCAATGCCTTGGCTTTCGTCTTGGAAAAAGCCCAATAATCCTACTCAGACCTTGTGCTAGCCCCAGGTTGCTCTGCTTTCCCCTGTGTCCAGGCCTTCTGGCCAGCTGAGAATGTAGGCAGTACACTTTGCCTGGCCTTCAAAGGTGTTGTCACTCCTTCTCCCCTTTCCCATGGGTGCCTGCTGTCCCACAGCTTCATGGGGCGCGCACAGAAGGCCAGTGCTATGAAAGCCTCTCTCAGCCCCTATATTGGAACCACCCACCTCACAAACCACGCAGGCATCTCTGCCATTCTGTAAAAAATTAACACCCTCCCTATTTGAAATAGGGTTGACTTCTGCACACAAAGACAAAACATTCTGGATTGGTTGCTGTGAATTGTGCTGGAGAAAAACTCATTTCTTCAAGATTAATGAAAAACCTTAAAGCTCTGGGGCTGGGGAAGCAGAATGGACGAAAAAAGCTGGAGCAGAGACTGCCCAAGGCTGCACATCCATCCCTGCTTGCAGAGCAGCCAGGACTGCCATCTTTGGGAGCAGATTTGCATGGCAGTTTATGTTAATGTTGACTTATTAATTAATAATATTTAATATCTCATTGGAAATGATAATCACCTGGAAATGCTCACCCCCTGCACCCTGGTCAGGGTAATCCCAAGCACAACTACAGGCTGGGCAGAGAATGGACTGGGAGCAACCCTGAAGGATTTGGGGGTGTTGGTGGATGAGCAGCTGGCAGTGTACACTTACAGCCCAGAAAGCCAACTGTATCCTGGGCTGCATCCAAAGAAGTGTGACCAGCAGGTCAAGGGAGGTGATTCTGCCCCTCTACCCTGCTCTCAGAAGACCCCCATCTGGAGTCCTGTGTTCAGTTCTGGAGTCCTCAGCACAGGAAAGTTCAGAGGACGCTGGAGCACCTCCCATGTGAGGCCAGGCTGAGAGAGCTGGGGTTGTTCAGCCGGGAGAAGAGAAGGCTCTGGGAAGACCTTAGAGCAGCCTCTCAGTACTTAAAGGGGCTACAGAAAAGCTTGGGAGGGCCTTTTTTATCAGGGAGTGGAGGTATAGGATGACATGGAACAGTTTTAAGCTGAAAGAGGGGAGATTTAGATATTAGGAAGAAAACTTGGTGATGGTGATGAGGCACAGGCACAAGTTGCCCAGAGAAGCCGTGGCTTCCCCATCCCTATAGGTGTTCAATACCAGGATGGATGGGGCTTTGAGCAACCTAGTCCAGGGGAAGGTGTCCGTGCCTCTAAGATCAAGTCCAACACCACCGTGCCCACTAAAGCATGTCCCGAAGTGCTACATTTACACGTCTTTTGAACACCTCCAGGGATGGTGGCTCCACCACCTCCCTGGGCAGCCTGTTCCAATGCTTCACGCCTTTCTCAGTAAAGAATATTTTCCTAATATCCAGGCTAAACATTCCCCAGCACAACTTGAGGCCATTTCCTCTCGTCCTGTATCTTGTTACTTGGGAGAAGAGACCAACACCCAGCTTGCTATAACTTCCTCTCAGGTAGCTGTAGGGAATGATCAGGTCTCCTCTCAGCCTCTTCTTGTTTAGTCTAGAGAAGAATGAGCTATAGTGGAAAAAAAAAAAAACAAACCCCATCTTCCCAACCCCACCACACAAGCACTTCTTGTAAGATCCTAAGAGAGGCAGCAACAATTGGGACAGTGAGAGGAACTTTGTCCTTAACCATCTAACATTGACAAGGCCGTTACTGGTAGTTGCCCAGATTCCATACCAATCTACTGCAGAATTTCATGGATAACAATGATTCTGAAGCTTTAATTCTACTTCACAACTTCTAGCACTGCACAAAGGAATCTTGGGATAACTTCAGAAATTTCACAGTACATTAATGACAGGACAAAGTATTGTGGGTATTATTATTATTGCCATGCCTACTTAGGGCATGTGAAGGGTTTGGGTTTTTTTTCTCCTTAGTTTTTCACCAGTGGATTCCAGAATCAGAAATGTTTGCTCTTTACTCAGACACGTCATCGTTTTGCTCTGGTGGCAGAGCAACTGTAACAGAGTTCTCCAGAAATCCCACAGATCTTGAAGGCCTAGGTGTCCATGGGGAAGAGCATTCAAGCATCCAGGGCCATTCAGACTCTTCAGTAGTTCTGGAGTTCTGCAAGGATTCATACAATTTCACCAATTTGATAGAAAAGCAGATGTCTTCTCATCAGTTATTTCCATTGGTGGTTGAAAATTATTTTAATAGTTCTGTACAAAATCACAGTGGAACTCTGCAACTGGCAGGACTGAGTTTCCAGATGCAAGACCAAGTTGTGGATCTTTGAAATGGAAACCATCTCCCTGATCTCCTGCCTCAAGCATGTTGTGCATCAGTAGAGGTTTAATTCGTCTCTGGCATTCACCATGGTCCTACTGCAGTCTGCATGAAGTGGTCCATCAACCAAGGAACCACGATGGGCAGCTGAAAACTAAGATGAAATACTCTGAATAGTCAAGGGGAGTTCCATGCTACCAGGTCCATTTCCCACCAAAGGAAGCAGAGAGATATCCAGGTAGGTTTCCAGCAGACTTCCAGTACACAAAATTGCCTGGCCTGCCACAGGAGCCAGGCAGAAGTGAAGGAAAAATGCTGGGAGAGCATTTTACCCAGCAGGCACTTTGCAGGAGAGACTCTGTTGTAATTCCATGAATCATCCCACATAGTTTTTCTGTAACTTCTATTTTGGAACAGAAGCTTTTTAAATACTGCTTTAGAAAAACCTAGAGGAACAGTACTTGAAAAGGCCTCTCCAAGAAAAATGAGGTTTATTTGCTTTAAAAACTGTTACGAATGATGTGTTTCTCTGATACAAAAAAGCAACTCAACATAGTCACAGATGGGTAAGAAAAAAAATGACATTTAAATGTTCTTGGAAACCCCCCTTGCTCGTTAGAGAGCTAATAATGCAGGGCTTGGTGAATGATTCCAATCAGGAGATCCTCGTGAGTGACAAAGCCAAAACCCCTCTGCCCACACCCTCCTCATCTCCGCATCCAAACAGCACCTCAGTATAGAACACTTGTCTCCACCTCCTTTTCACACCACTGCTACTAAGGATACTGACTGCTCCTCTGACACAATTCCTTCTGCTCCTCCTCAGAGCTGTTCTTTGGGTGTAGTTTATTCACCAGGTCTGGTTTTTAGCCTTCATTTTTAAAAATACAATGTTTTATGCAATTTATAACCCAAACCTTTGTCTAAAATCACTTCTCCCTGTCCAATACGACTGTTTCAGATGTTTCCTAGGCAAGGTTTGCTTTGCTGAAGATCAAGAACATTTAAACAGGATCACTATGTGATGAAGCATCAGAAAAACACAGAACTGAAATGCAGCTCATGCTTTCTTCAGGGTCCCCTAAACAACTCCTGGTATGAGACAAGTTTATCTACATGCAGGAAGGAGGCCATCTGAAATCATCTGCTTTGCATATGCTGTGAAAGAATGCAAAGTACTGGAAAAAAACCCTCTTGATCAGCAAGACACGTTGCTGCCCACAACTGCTGTCACAAGTGTTCATGTATGCACATACCCCATCATTCCCACATGGCAAATACACTTTCTAAACCAAACACAGCTCCTCCCCTTGTCCATTACAGCACAGAATTCACCCATGTATTTTTCCTGCCCTTTTCCTCATTACATTTGGGAATCCATGATGGTCAATTGGTTTGCCGTTTCCAGGACATTGAAAGGAATTTTTTTCTGCTGTCACCCACAGTTCAGACTGCACGGGATGCAAGCATGGGAGCCTTTTCCTACAGCAATAGGGGCACCAGTGCCTTAGCTACTAATGTTCAAAAATTTAACACACAAAGCTGTTTCCTTACAGAGAGCAGCAGAATCAGTACTTCCACACTCAATATCCCAAAGGCTCAAGCCTGGTGTGATTTGAAATGAACGGAAAATGCTAAGAAACTTCTATGAAACATGTCAGCAGTGAGGAACAAACCAGAAAGCAAGGAGAGCGCAACACCAAGCTGTGCAGAGTTCTGTTGCAATAACCTGTTGAGGGGTTCTCTCCACTGCCATGCACTTCCACTAAGGATAAAGAGCATTCCATACAGCTTTCTGTATCTTAGTACAGATACCTCTTAACTGAAATTTCACTTTCAAACTCCATCTGCTTAGATGAAATGACCTCATGAGCCCCAATAGGACCACGAGTCTCACTACTGGGTCAAAGACCATTGAATAAAAAAAAAGGTACTATTAGGGCCCCCCACCTCTCCTAACTCCAGCTGATCAAGGGAATTCAAATTAAGTGTCCTTGTTCCAGCAGAAAGCTGGCAAAGCCAAAGGGAGGTCTGCACACTGTGCCAAAGCAATGCCTGCTGTCCCTGTGTCCTTTGTGTAAGCCTTGAGGTCTGGCCACTCAGTGCGCTGCAGTTATACCACCAACACATCCTTGGCTGCAAGACACTGAAAACCCTGTTGAGTTTCCCCTGAATTCTTTACTGAATGTAGTTTTCAGGGAAGGTGGACAGAAGCTGTCACGTCACTGACCAACTGGAAACATCTGCGTTTATAGCGTATTGTCAGGAAGCCAGTTTTGACACCTGTAAGAATGTTACAACTAGTTTTCATTGTAGAAGTAAACGCCAACACACCCCTTTCGTGCTGTATTAATTATTTTACATAGGGCAACAACATTAGAAGACAAACAGCAACACAACTCATTCTTAACACTTTTATTCTTACAGTTCTAGGTTTGAACTGCACATGCAGAGTTGCATAAGTCACAATAGAGATTTACAGTGGATTCTATTCTATGGTAGAGTGCAATCCAGAATCCTTGAACAGTATAAAAAACAACTTTAAACATCAAGAACCTTGTTAGGAGCAAAAGGGTTAAAGCTTCCCCAAGTATTTCAGCTCTCACATACCTAGTTACTAGGTACTGTATATAGACATACGGAGTTGAAGAGCTGTGTAACGTTTAAACTTGAACATCCTGGTATCAACATGGTCTTTGTTACTTCTTACTCACATTTCTGGCAATTAAGAATAAGTCAAAAGCCCTGCCACCTGCAACCAGTTAATACAGACAGAAATAACTACTCCTCACTTGCCTGATTAGGGTTGTACAGTGTTAAAGAAAATATTCCCTCAATGGCATTTGTATCTTGCATCAGCTGAAAAAGCAATGTAACAAAAATAAAGGTATAACATCTTTGAAAATAAATATAAAGAGGGAATGCAGACAAAGTGTCAAAGATTTTGATTTTGGCAGGTAACATTCATAATATACAAAATATAACTTATTCATAGTAGCCAAGGAAACATTCATGAGTTCCTGTAAACGGTTTTAATCCACCTCCTCCATGCGTGATGTGTCATCATCTCCTTCAAGAGGTGGCATTTCCTCAGTAACCGCTGCACTAGCTTCCTCTGCAGCAGTGTCGTCTTCATCAATGCCTGTTGAGAGAACACATGCACCATTAATACCAGTATCAAGTATCTCCAAGTGTTCCCCAGACTCCTCAGTGGCCTGCCACAGCCTGTTAACCACACTCTGTGCTTACTGGAGGCAAGACAGATTTCCAACTCACCCAGGCCAAGTTTGATCATTCTGTAAATGCGGTTGGCATGTGTCTGAGGATCTTCTAAACTGAAACCAGAGGACAGAAGTGCGGTCTCATACAGCAGGATGACAAGATCTTTCACAGACTTGTCATTCTTATCAGCCTCTGCTTTCTGCCTCAGTGTTTCAATGATGGAATGATCAGGATTAATCTCCAGATGCTTCTTTGCTGCCATGTATCCCATTGTGGAGTTGTCTCTCAGTGCCTGTGCTTTCATGATCCTCTCCATGTTGGCAGTCCAGCCATAGGTACTTGTTACAATACAGCATGGAGAAGTAACTAAACGGTTGGACACTACAACCTAGAAAAGCAAATACAAAGCAGAAGTTTCTAACTTTTAGTATTAAAATACATGCACTCAGTTTACCATCCCCAGATTTAACGAAGGTTAAAACTCTGAAACACTGCTGCAGGTCACACAGCTTGAGTAATTTACAGTATCAACCCAACAAAACCTCTCAGTTTTACTAAAAAAGGACACCTTATATCCAAGCTGTCTTGCAGAGACTGCTGTATTATTTCAAAAAAGACAATTATAACAGACATCGGTTATCTGAGACTTCTCCACAACGACCTCATTGCAGATAACTGAACTTGTTACAGCCAGACAGTGAGTAACACAAATTACCTTTTCTACTTTCTTTTCAAGGATGTCTTTCATTATTTTGCAAAGGTTTTCAAACTTGGCTTTCTTCTCCTCCTGTTTCTTTTTCTCTTCCTCATCTTCTGGGAGCTCCAAACCCTCTTTTGTTACAGAAACCAGGGTCTTCCCTTCAAATTCCTTCAGCTGCTGCACACAGTATTCATCAATAGGCTCAATCATGTAGATCACTTCCAGGCCATGTTTGCGAAGACGCTCAACAAAAGCAGAGTTGGCCACCTGATCTTTTGTTTCACCTGCAAGCAGCAGAATACCACAGTTGAGGTTTGCGCCTCAGCACTGTAACATGGCAGCTTGTTTGTTTTCTGTAAGAGCCCATGCATCTTTTTCAGTGATGCTGTATGCCCATACCAGGGGAAAAAAACCAGGTCTGACAAGCTCCTGCAAAGATTAGGCTGGCCTGAAAGACTCAGCCTTTAAAAACAGGACATCAAGGGCTTGGAATGCTTCACTGGTTTGAAATTCAACTTGCATTTCCTGGAATGCCAGATAAGAAATGTTTCCCATTCCTGTCAAAGCCCCATACAGCATTAAACTTTTGGAAAAAAAAAACAAACCCAAAATCCTTAACTATTTGGGCATGAGACAAACTGGTTTGAACATTAAGTCTTAAAAATCCAGATACTCATCGCCTAATTTATGAAAACTTAAGGCATTCTTAAGACCAACTCAAAGACTCCACAGTGTAATTCCTGGGCTCACAGGGAAAAAAGTGGGTAAGCTAGCTGTGCCCTTCACCTACAGCAAGTTCTACTGCCCTCATCATGTAGTACATTAAGGAACCGTAACTACCATAACCAGCATTAACAGGAACATCCTGCACAATGCCATTCTTCGTATTCCTTCCAAATTCACCACAAGAACTGCCACAGTCATTTTCAATTTCTCCAGTCCCGCCACAGGGAACCCTACATACATACCTGCATTTACAGACAATTTCTGTTACCAACTCACCAGTAATGTAGTAGACATGTTTCTGGTTTTCCTTCATCCTCGTGCAGTAGTCCTTCAGAGAAACCATTTCATCACCAGATGCAGATGTGTAATACCTCAGCAATTCTGAGAGCTTCTTGCGGTTCTGGGAGTCTTCATGGATACCAAGCTAAAGAAGAAAAAACTAAGTGATTGCTTTAGACAACTACTACACTGTAGATTTAAGATTTCACATCTAACAAAAATCTGCAGCTTCTACCATCAATATTATTAAGCAGAAAGACTACAAACCTTGATGTTCTTCGAGAACTGCTCATAGAACTTTTTGTAATTCTCCTTATCTTCAGCCAACTCAGTGAAAAGCTCCAAGCACTTCTTCACTAAGTTCTTCCGGATCACTTTCAGGATCTTGCTTTGCTGCAGCATTTCACGAGAAATATTGAGAGGTAGATCCTCAGAGTCTACCACACCTCTCATGAAATCTGGAGGATGAAACAGGAGAATTAGCTTTGCGGGTCTCAAAGGAAAGCCTAAAAGCCTTTCCCCTTTTGTTCTGTTAAACAACGCTAATTAAGCAGTACTTTCAACAGCTCAGAGACTTCCTGATCAGCTGTTTAGGAATCACAACTTCCCCCTCCCAGATTTCTTTAAATAGAAAGGGCATCTACAGAATTGCTAAGCAGTTTCTCCAATATTTTTTTAAGTATTTCCTCAGAAATATACTCACTCAGATATTCAGGAATCAGTTCCTCACAGTTGTCCATGATGAAAACTCTGCGTACATACAGCTTGATGTTGTTCTTCTTCTTCCTGTTTTCAAACAGATCAAATGGTGCACGCCGTGGGACAAACAGAAGAGCTCTGAATTCCAGCTGCCCCTCCACAGAGAAGTGCTGCAAGAAAGCAAGCAATCACTTCAGTCAACATGCATGACTCATTTCAGTAGTCATTTAACAGCTCTTCAAATGCAGGCCTTCTCAAAACTAAACTACAAACACAAGTAACTATTCTTATCTGAAATCTACTTGTGAATTTTTCAAAAAGACTTGATAATGACTAAGTTATGAACACCGGGATCGCATCTGCACTTTACTGCCAATTTAATTAAGATTATAAACACAGCCTTAACAGTAGCCATAAAAGCTATAGCACTAAGTTTGACCTGCAAGTAGTGAAGTACTTGGAACAGCACCCCACCAAATGCTAAGCAATTTGTAAGTTACATCTGAGACAATCAGAGCTCAGCAGCATGTTTGGCAAGCTTCCAGCTTCAGTGACAAGTGTAGTTGTGCCTGAAGACAGACAAGAACTTACTTTGACGGCCAAGTGGTCTTCCCAGTCATTAGTAAGACTCTTGTAGAATTCACCATATTCCTCATTGGTAATGTCATCTGGATTCCTGGTCCAGATAGGCTTGGTCTTGTTGAGCTCTTCCTCATCAATATACTTCTCCTTAATTTTCTTTTTCTTCTTCTTATCTCCATCCTTCTTTTCTTCTTCCTCATCAGAACCAACATCCTCAATCTCTGGTTTATCTTCCGTCTTTTCCTCCTTCTCTTCTTTTTCCTCTTCCTTTTCCTCAGCCTCATCATCACTCACCTCCTTATCACGTTCCTTCTCCACCTAACAAAAGAGATCATCAGTTAATTCGAGAAACCAAAATCATTAACAGCGCTACGATATTCCTTCGAGACACACACAAAGCTAGAAACTACACTAACATGGGTGTCAAAGCTTTCCTCCTCCCTAACTGAACAAAGCACTTAAATTTTGGGTGCCAAGACAGAACAGGCATCTTATTTTAATGTGCTTATATGGTAGTTCATTCTGTTTAGTTTCATTACACCGACCTTCCTCTAACAATACATCACTATTATTTATTTACTCAAGTGGTTTGGAGCCTTTGGTCCTACTAGCTTGGTAAATATGCTTTTAAATTACCACCTTATTTTACAGTATCAATTAACAGAACTGAACTCCAGAAACTCACTTGTTGTAAGGCAGCATTATTTAACCATACGTAATGTATATAAAGTAACATATAACATGCAAAGCAAAGTACGTACAAAGAGCCTAATAGGATAGCCAATGAACTGAGAATGCTTCTTCACAATTTCCTTGATTCGCCTTTCTTCCAGGTATTCAGTTTGATCTTCTTTAAGATGCAGGATGACTTTTGTTCCACGGCCCAAAGGTTCACCTAGAGCAGAGTTCACGGGTTTTACATGTGCAGCAGCAGACCAGATTTTGACTAACTCTTAAAATATGCCTCTTCAAAAATGCACTTAGTCATCTTGTTACACTGGGAAAACATAAGCTGCTGTATACATGAACAGCCTTACACATACCTCTCTTTCAAGCTTACATGTATTTTAAGTAACCTTGAAGAGATTTTCACTGGTCTGTTCATGTGTCGTTTTCCAAGTTTCTACACAGTTATCGTAGGAGTGACAGAAATAGCTCCACGTATAAGCTTTAAAAGCTCAGCCTTCATTACAATGCATAGTTTACTTCAAGCATTCTCTAGTATCATGTATCAAGTTACTCCAACTGAGTTGTAAGAGAACAGCTGTGCCTGTACTCAATCCAACACATGACCAGTATCGCCTACTTTAGCTGTTGGCTTTGTCTTTTTCAATGTATCTGTATACCAGAAACCTTCAGAGCATACTTGAATAAAAGCGTTTAATACTCACCGTTATCAAGTCTGACAGTGAAAGATCCTCCAGCTGACGACTCCCAAGCATACTGCTCATCATCATTGTGCTTGGTGATCACTGTCACTTTTTCTGCAACCAGGTAGGCAGAGTAGAAGCCGACACCAAACTGACCAATCATGGATATATCAGCTCCTGCCTGCAGTGCTTCCATGAAAGCCTTGGTACCAGACTTAGCAATAGTACCAAGGTTGTTGACCAGGTCAGCTTTGGTCATCCCTATGCCAGTATCCACAATTGTCAGAGTGCGATCATGTTTGTTTGGAATGAGATTAATTTTCAGGTCTTTTCCAGAATCCAGCTTGCTTGGGTCAGTCAAGCTCTCGTATCTTATCTTGTCCAGGGCCTGCAAAAGAAGAGGCCAGCTTCAACATTCCCTTACTATTCCTGAAGATTTCAGTAAGCCCATTGACACAAACCAGCCTGAGAGTTAAAGTACTTACATCTGATGAATTGGAAATCAGCTCCCTCAAAAAGATTTCCTTATTGGAGTAGAAAGTGTTAATGATCAGAGACATCAACTGAGCAATCTCAGCCTGGAAGGCAAACGTCTCCACCTCCTCCTCCATTGGTTGGTCTTGAGTCTGCACAGCTTCCGGCATCTGTAAATAAAAGAGGGAACTGAAATCTCATCCCTAGCAGGGTGGTGCACAATACCCTTTCCTTTTACAGGGATCAACAACAGCACTTAGAAATAAGGGTTTTTAAGTGGACCTAGGAATACCCCCTCCCCATTCCCCAGTAGTAACAATTCAAAAACTTAAGGAATGCAGGAACTAGACAAGGTTTTTAACAGCTTACACCCTTTAACATAAGGCTCCTCTCCATTATTTATAACTTAATGCAGGACCCTTACTTTCTCTTCTCACAGACCAAGCCCACGTTGCAAAAAAAAAAAATTTAACCGAGAACTTGACCCAGCATCTGGGAAGTTGGTTGCGCTGCTCTGTAATTGATTCGAACAGTTGAGTCTCTATCTGAAACACTCTCCTTTTCTCACTACCACCTGACATTAACCATAGACTCCTAGAATGACTTCACTTGGAAAAGACCCACAAAGATTACGGAGTTCAACTCCTATCCCTCCACAGCACAAACCCAACGTTCACACCGTGTATCCGAAGGCATTATCCAAACGGTTCTTGAATATTGCCAGGTTCGGTGCCGTGACTGCTTCCCTGGGGAACTGTTCCGGTGGTCTCACCCTCTGAGTAAAGAACCTTTTCCCAATACCCAACATAAACCTGCCCGGCATACCTTCCTGCCATTCCCTCGGATTCTGCCATTGGTCACCAGTGACAAGAGAACAGCGGAAGGGATTAGTCTTATCCTAATACGTGGGTACTATTTAGAATTTCTCTCACCAACATGGCCCAACCAAGGTCCCCACTGCCCTACGCTGCTCGAATACCCTCTGCATGAGTCATTATTTAAGAAAAGAATTAACCCAAAGAGGAAAACCCCTCTCCAACCACGACTCCATTTTAATCACAACGGCACTAATAAAGACCCAAGCGCAACTCTGTAACCGGTACCGGCCGCTCTGACAGAGGTACGAACACCCCCGCACCCTCCCCGGTTCGCGATGCGCGGTGTGTGGGCGGTGTTGGGGGGAGGGGGGAGCTGCCTCCGCACGCGCGGCCGAGCAGCGCCACCTGCAGGCTCGTGGCGGAAGCGGGAAAGCTTCTAGAAACTGCCAGAGCCTTCCCCGCTCCCCACGCCCGCCCTCCCCCCCGCTCCGGCCCCGCGCGCACACAGCCCACCCCGCCTCGCCACCCGCGGGATGCTTTGCCCAACGGCCCCCTCTCCCGCCCCCCCCTCGCCCCGCCCGCGCGGCTCCATCTCGCGCCACCCTGGCAGCGCGCCCATTCATTGAAAGAAGCTCCCGCTCCCCCCGCCCCGCAGCCACCTCACTGAAACGGGACCCGGTTCCCCTCCATCCCCCCGCGAACAGGGAGCCGGTCCTGCAGATACAACCCCTCCGCACGCCACGCGCCCCTGTGAAGGGGGAGCCGCTCCCGCAGCCCCGCCACGCGCCTCCCGCTGCTCTGCTGCAGAAGCCCCCTTCCCCCTTCTCTCTGAGGTGACCACTCGGTTCTTCCTCTCTCTCCCCCCTACCTTTTTTTCACAGGTATAAAACAAACGAAAAATGAATTCAGCCGCGGCATCTGAAAAGATGACCACCTCGCTTTCAGGCGCACCCAGCCCAGCGCCGCTCCGAGCCCACCCCACCTTTTGCGGGAGGTAAATGGCGAAACCTAGAGAGGCGCCACGCGGTTGTCTGTCCCACCCCCACCCCATGGAGCCGCGCTCCAGCCGCCGGGGTTTGGAAGAAAAACGTTCCCTGGGCAGAGCCACTCCCTGAGCTCAACCAGCTACTCCCGCCGCCGCTCACCTTTGCAGGGGGAGCGAAGGGCTGCTGCTGCTGCTGGTGGTGGTGGTCTCCTCACTGAAGCCGCAAAAATCCTCACCAACTCCAC